>BPLQ01005389.1:452-14151 GCA_021605075.1 Caerostris darwini | reverse complement strand
GACATAAAATTATTATTTTAAAAAAAAAAAAAAAAATATTTTTGATTTTTTTTTGGGGATGTTTTTTAAAAAAACCCTTTTTTCCCCCCCCCCCCCCTCAATTCTATACAAAAAGTATTGATTTATAAAATTTCATTTTTAAAATAAGATAAATTTAAAAGACTTAATTATTTTGTGATTTAGATTGTAAGTAAAACTAAAACTAAAAAATTAATATTAGGACTTAGAATATTTAGTTTTGTGAATAAGATCAAATTTATGTAATGGCATGTGTAAAAACTTATACAGGTCTTAGTACTGTCTAAAATATGGAATATATTTTATTAGAACAATATATAGGTCAAAACAACAATGACAAATAGGTTAAATTTAATTTCATTAATTTTTCTTATTGTTTTATCTTTATAACTTTGCCTACAGTATTTGAATATTTAATCATCTTTACTTGGTTTATGTTGTTTAATAAAAATGTAAAAATTATATGTATATTCTTTGCAAAAGCATTCCTTAGGATAATATAGGTACATTTTTAAATTTTTTTTTCTAATTTATTAAATGCATTTAATTTTCAAGCTTTTCAGTACAATTTTTATTTCGCTTTACTGAAGTCCTTTTTCTTTTTGATATGTATATGTTTTTTGAACATTTAGTTTCATTACTACAGCTATTAAAAACTTTATTTTCTTCTTTTTCATACTTTTTATTTTATATTTATTTCTTATTTTATAAAAAATATGTTTGACATCTGTTTCTCTCCATTTTGACTACTTACTTATTCACACTTGAAAATATTTTAAAACTAATGTTAATTTATGGCTGCTTTACAGATTGATTGTGCTTTCCTAATCACCATATAACTCTTTTTTATTGTATTTTACACTTTAAAAAATGTTAACTTATTATTCTGAAATATATCTATTTATATACATATATAAAACTTATCTCATAAATACAGATAGTAAATAATTACTTTTCCACTACAGAATAGATAGTTACAGTATTTATATGGATTACCAATGCTATGTTAAACAGCTATTATATTAATGAACTACAGTGAAATAATTTTTTTTATTTAATAGTTAATTTAAATGTTTAATTCAAACTTAGGTATCCTATTTTTTAAGTACAACGATAATATCTCTTATGGAAAGTATTTGTATATCATTTACTTAAACAGCAAATGTAAAATGCATATCATAAAATAATTTAATTGTAATTATTATCACGGGAAACACATTACAAAATTGAAGTTACAATTTTAAAAAAAATTCTAAGATTAATGCTGTTTCATATATTTTTTTCTTAGATTCAAACAAGATTTGAATTTTCCATTCAAAGAATTTTTTTTTTTTTTTACTTGGTATGTTATTCACACAAAACAATACACACAAAATAGAAGTTTATTTACTTATTTTTTAAAATCCTCATTTCAGATTATTCTGTGTTAGCAGAGTTTTTTTTTTTTCTTCAATTTCTTTTTAATTTACTGCATCAGGTATAAGGAATATTATGTATATATATTTAAGTTATTGTAATTTTTTTATGAATGTAAAGGTTACAAAATTTAGTTTTTACTTTTGTAAAAATATTAAGTAAAAGTAAGATTCAAAAAATTACAAATATATTTCAACTCAAAAACTACTGTTTTACACTCAATTCATAGAAGAAACGCATTTTTTACTTTTGCAACAACTTATGTTGATTAGATGTATCTTGCCTCTTGACAAATCTAAAATAAATCATTTGAAATCCAATTCATGTTTGAGTATATAATATATTTAAACATAAGTTGTTACTTACCTTTATGAAAGATTGTTAAGAAATTTCTATTCATTAACTGAGTTCTGTCGGTGTTTAAAAAAAAAAATAACAGGTGAAATAATTCACAGAAAACAAAGCCCTGATATTGTTCCAAATCTTAGTATATAATATAATGCCGAACTAAGCATAACCCATTAGTACAAACATCAATTTATATGAAAAACAATATAATAGTTGGTCAAATATTAATTTTTTTTTTTCGCATTTGTTATTTTAATGTTTCTGGTTAAATTTACTATCTGCACCTGCTTTGGAATAAAAAATACAAATCTTCTAGCAGCAATCATTAAAAAATCATTTGCAATATTAAAAAAGATGACAAACACAATTTTTTAATGACATAAAAGCAATGCTTTCTTTATCTGATGTCTTTAAAAACAATTATGTTCTGTTGGTCATAAAATTAAAGAATTCAATTTAGATGCTTTTGGAATACTGCTAATTTTAACCAGTGCACATATTTTCTACTTATAATTATTATTATTCTTTTATTTTATTTTCATTTTTATTCATTTTGATTTAATATTTTCTTTCTACTTTTAAA
The DNA here is from genome assembly GCA_021605075.1 of Caerostris darwini. Classification (NCBI taxonomy): domain Eukaryota; kingdom Metazoa; phylum Arthropoda; class Arachnida; order Araneae; family Araneidae; genus Caerostris; species Caerostris darwini. The sequence goes on along the minus strand of BPLQ01005389.1, from coordinate 11,786 downwards.
TTAATTGATTTATGAATTTTATTGTAAAAAAATACCATAACAATTATAATAAGGTTAGACCAAAAGCAATTTAGTATTCATTTTAAGATTCTAAAATTCCCATGATGATCTATTTAAGCTTAGTAAATTTCAATTCAAATAGCATAATAAGTTTTGTCTATAATGTGAGTATCCAATTAACTACAGTATTGCAATTTCATTATTTTCTTTGTTTTTAATATTCTAGTACAAAATTCAAGTAAAATTGGGTTATTCATGCATATTAAGTTTTAAATTTTATGAAAGAAGTTTCGTTCAAATTATATATGTGTGAGAATAATAGTAAACAAAAATTTTAGTAAAGAATAAAAATTAGGAAGTAAAATAAAACAATCAAAATGGAAATCAAATCCCTTCAATAGTCTTCAGGAATAAAAATAAGTATCTCTGAATGGTGCATTAAATGATGCAATTACTAATAAATTTATTTTGGTGAATCAATAAGCTAATGTAATGCAAATGTACTTCCAAATAATTATGAGTAAAAAGCATTTTTTTGCTAACAACTAGTTTGTTTACTACAAGAAACATCAATATAAAACAAATAGCAATCTTATTGTTCATGAAGAAGAAATATATATTATACAAATTTATTACTGTGCAACTAAATTTTGATTATAGAACATATTATTTACAAAAAATATTTGCTTGCTTCATATATTTAAAGCAATCACATAAAATATTACATATAAAATGAAAATTTTAATGTATAGATTTAATAAATCAAAAAATAATGCTTCCTTTAACTAGGGTATTAGATTAGCAATGAAATGCATGAATTAGTTTTTCATATATTTAAATACAAGTATCGAATTCGACCAAATTATGAACAAATTTAGTCTTAAAAGCATATCAACTAGTATGATACTTAAAATTGTGTTGTTTAAAAACTAAAGTCAGGGAAAGAGGGAAAATCCGATGGAAACAGACATTTAGTCTGTTAGCGAATGCGGAATCATTTGTTTGGAGCAGTTGCTTAAATAGTCAATTTTGCCCCACCCTACCATAGTCATATTTGCCCTACTATTCCCATTTCAGAAAAAAAAAAAAAAAAAAAATTATACAGCTCACCCCCGCCCCTGAAAATATACTCTCTCTAGCAAATAAGCATAAAAATATAGTACATCTGTTTTATTCTTTAACTTCTTTTTATTCTTTATTTATTTTAACCGTTTAGTTTGGTGTATACATTTACCTATCTCTTAAGATAGTAAATAAAGATGTTATAAATACTATAAAAGACACTTTGCAATCATGCTCCCACCTACGCATTGCAAGAGAGCCCCTTGTGGCGTTCAGGAGAAACGGTAAGTAGGTCTCGAGATTCTCACCCGACAGGACTACATCGCAACCGGCGCTGTCACTGAGAACCGTTTAGTTTCGATCGATTTGTATTTCGTGGAGCTCCTTGGCTGCGGAGCAGCCGTTAGCTCCACCGTTTAGTTTACAATCTCTATTATTGGTGACTTGATGGAGTGCCTTGGTCGCGCAGCGACCACACCTCCACTTGGCGAATGGTGAACAGTGACTGGTGGTCGAGCCCTTTGCCAATTGTAAGAAAAATTAAATAAATCAGAGAAGGAATAATAATTTCTAACATCAGAGAACAAAAACATTTCAATTAAGACAGAATGTCAAAGTTACAAAAGAAGAGTAAAAATACAAAAACCAATAAAACACCAAAAAACAAATAAACAACAAAAAAAAAAAAAAAAAAAAAAAAAAAAAAAAAAAAAAAAAAAACATCCCTAAGCAAAAAAATATTAAAAGAAATTAAAGGAATAAGCACTGATGATAAATCCAATAACAAAATGCAATAAAAAGAAAAACATTAACGAGGCTACAGCGAAACCGAAATCGGAAAATCTCCAGAAAGGAGGAAATTATTTGTTAATGTTAAGAGTATAGCGAGGTCTTTTGCGATTTCTGGGTAGAGTGACGTCATAGCCGTTCTGGATAGAGTGAAGTCATAGTCGTATATTTTTAAATCATTTAGAACAGGGTTAGTGGATCGGGAAACGGAGTCATAAAAGTTTTTTGCAAGTTTCTCGACGAATGCGCGGAAACTAGGAATATCAAGAGAGTGCCGAATATCATTATTTCTGAAATACCAGGGTCACCAGATATCATACGAATAATTTTATTTTCGAGTACGAGAAAGTTGCTATTGGCTGTAGAACCCCAAACTGGACTCGCATATGCAATGACAGGTCTAAGATAAGAAAGGTAGATTAATTTTTTTAGTTCAATTGTTAGTGAGGAATTTCTACAAATTACGGGGAAGAGTTTTCTTAATTGATTATTGAATTTAGTGCGTAGATAATTAATATGCGATTTATATGTTAGTTTGCTGTCAAGTACTACGCCAAGGTATTTAGTTTCTTTGGACCAGGAAATATTAGCATTATAAATAGTTATGATAGGGGGAATTAGTTTATTTTTCCTGGTGAATAGCACTGCTTCAGTTTTCGCGACATTAAGTGTTATTTTCCAGTTAATGAGCCAATTTTCAGTGTGTTTGTAGTTTTGTAAGTTTTTCCTGATTATGTTTATGTTTCGCCCCTGTGTGATAATAGCAGTATCGTCCGCGTAGAGTGTTAATTTAATTTTGTGATCTTGTGGGATGTCGTTGGTGTATATGTTAACCAAAAATGGTCCCAAGATCGAGCCCTGAGGAACACCGGCAAGGATATGACAGTTTTTAGAATCAGTATTCTCTACAGAAACAACAAAATTTCTGTTTGTAAGATAATTGTGTATGGTACGGATTAAATAGGTAGGATATTGATATTTTATCATTTTATATATTAAACCATTGATCCAAACACGATCGAAAGCCTTAGCGACATCCAGGAAAACTACTGCAGTGTCGAGTTTCCATGAAAACCCTTCTGAAATATTTTCTGTGAGATTATAAAGTTGATGCGTAGTTGACAAGTTTTTGGTAAACCCGAATTGCTCCGAAATTAAAATGTTAAGTGTATCAGATTCTTCATTTAGGATGTTAACAATTACGCGTTCAATTAGTTTACTTAGGCAGGAGAGTAGAGAGATGGGTCTGTAGCTGTTAGGAGAGGTTGGGTCTTTGCCGGGTTTAAGGATTGGAAGAATGCGAGCAGTCTTCCAATTCTTAGGAAAGTGATTAGTAGAAAGGATAGCATCGGTTATTTTGCAAATTTGTAGAACAATTTTAAAAGGAATATTTTTAAGCATTTTGTTAGTAATACGATCTATGCCAGGGGTTTTACCGATTTTAAGATTAGTGATGCAGTTTATTATGAAGGAAGCTTTAATGCTGGGAAAATCATCGTTATTATGAGGTTGGGCGAGAAAGGAAGTAATGGTGTTTTCTACTTCAGTTACAATGTTAGTGTTGTTAGTTTCATTTTCTTTAAATTGATCCTGTAAAGTTGTAGCTAAAACTTCAGCTTTATCAGTGGCTGTTGTAACAGTGGATTGCAAAATTTGGAGAGAAGTTATTTTAGTCTTTTTTTTCCTAAAATTTTTACAGAAATTCCACATGGATCCATCTTCAACATTGACGGTTTGCAGTTTGCGATCCCAACAGTCATTTTTATATGTGGCAATTGCTCTACGTAAGATATTTTGATGATGATTATATAGATTTTTACTATGAGGATCACGATAAATTTGCCAGTATTTATGAGCGTTATTACGGTTAGTGATGAGTATTTTAAGTGGAGGGGGTAAATAGGTACGGTTATTAGTAGTAATAGGTTTAGAAGCAGCATTATGGGCAGAAAGGATTTTATCAGTTAATTCAGAGATAGCATGTTCAATATCAGAGGGATTAGTTAATGGTATGGGAGAGTAGATGAAATTAGCATCAAGAATATCCGAGAATTTAGACCAGCAAGTGGTGACACTAGAACTAATGTTAAAATTTAGATAATTAAGCTTATAATCAATAATAACTGGGTTATGGTCAGAGGAGAGCTCATCGAGTGAGGAAATAGAATGAGTGAAGTTACAAATTGTTAGTTACTACAAAATCAATGATAGATGTGGTGTTAGTTCCAATTCTTGTAGGGGTGTTAGGTGCAATGATTTCAACATTAAAGTTAGAAGCATATTTATAAAGAGCATTGCCTGTACTATTTTTATTGTGACATCCCCATGCAGTATGATGCGCGTTAAAGTCGCCAGCCAGAATGACGCTATTGTTAAGTGAGAAAAGAGTGTTAAGATCAGTATTAAGGTTAGTAGTAGCAATGCCATTGGGAACATAAACAGAAGCTATTGTGAGAGGGGGAAGACGAGGAAAATTGAGAGAGACTATTGTGGATTTGATCCCGATGAGTTAAGGAGTAGGAAATAACGAGTGAGGCAAAGAATTTTTAATGAAAACACCAGTGCCGCCAGAAACAGGATCTTGTGGACCATCATTGCGGTAAAAAGTGTACCCCATTAAGTATGGTGTTTGTGTGTGCTTAAGGTGTGTTTCCTGAAGCAGTACTAAGTCTGGATTATAGTTATTAACAAAAGCAGTGAAGTCAAACATTTTAGTCCATAAACCACAAGAATTCCAATGGCAAATGCGGAGTCCAGAAATCAACTGGGTCATTACGGAGCATTGGTGGGGGTTTGAGATGCCAGGCCATTAATGAATGCCTGGAGCTTGTCGGCTTTATTGTTGGCGTTACTTAATTGATGGAGAAGTCCATCCATGTCATTTAAACTGGTGAATAAAGAAATGAATTCCTTCATTATGAGAAGAGATTTTTGAATAAATTGGGCGTGGTTTTGTAAGCTCAGTAGTGGTCCCAGTTGATTTTGGGTGACATCAGTAAAATTAAGAGTTAGTATTGATTGGTTGTGGAGTAATATTCTTAGCTGCCGCGGCATAGGAGAAGTTAGGTGTGACCTGTCGTGCAGGGGTGAATTTTGGAATGGTAGCGTATTTGGTGGAATTAGTCTTAATCTTGGGAAATTTCGCTCATCCCCGCCAGGCAGCAATGTGTCCTGACTCAACACAGTTGATGCATTTGGGTATTTCAAGTTTTTCTTGAAGTTGACAGTCCTTATGAGAATGTTCCTCTCCACATTTAAGGCATCTAGCTTTAAAACAATTACTCGAACTGTGATGAAAAAAGTTACATTTGTAACATTGTAGGGTGAGAGGACGTTTGTTATACTTTTCAACAACAATGGATAGATAGAGTAACTTGGTGAGCTGAAAGATTTCATTATTTTTATTTGACCGAGCGAAAGTAACCTGAAAAATTGGTAGGGGTTGTTTATCCTTAGCCCTGGTTAATTGTACTACTTTTTCTACAATGAAGTCTTATTCAGCAAGCGCTTCCTTAATTTCCTCAGTGGGGGTGTTCTTTGGAAGGCCTTTAATAACCGCTTTGAGGGGTCGAAGAAATTTTGGCGTTATTACGAAATACTCAATTTCATGCTGATTAAGATAACGAGTAATTTCCCTATGTTGATCTTCATTGTTAGGGAACATTTTCAACATCTCCCCTGTTAATTTAACATTCACATTACCATCAAATTCTTGATCGAAACGTTTAAGCATTTCGTTTAAGTTTGATTTCGGCTTAACCATAATAGGAGGCATTTTCCTCACAATTTGGACGGGTTCCTCTACTTCAACATTATCATCAGTGCTCAAGGTACCAAATTTGTTAGTAGTCTTAACAGAATTTTGAGTGCTAGGGATGAAGTTTGCTTTTGCAATACGTTTTTTATTAGGAGTTTTAAACTCTTGGGCTGCATTAGTTTTATCATTTTGATTGGTTAGTTCATTAACAGGTCTTTTAGATTTTTTAACATTACTATGATGAATATTACAATTGGCAAGAGGACAAGTAACTCGACTTACCCATTCCGCCAACAGTTGGCGCTTTTGCATCAGATTGGCATTCATCTGATCATAATCACTTTGAAGATCAGAGTTCTTGGTTGTGGCAATAATATCGTCCAGAATCTTCATTTCCTTCTTTGCAGTAACTAACTGCCGACACGTATCCTCTGGGGAAGCTTTCTTTGGCACATTTGTCGACACATTCACTTCAGCTCCCAGCAATGGTACTCAATCCGGCGAGTTTACAATCTCTCGTGGCAAGAGAAAATATATATAGCACAGCCCTGTGCTTAAGTTAAAAAAAACTCACCCGAAGAGGTAGTATATATCCTGAGTATAAGAAGTATTTTCCCTAAATTTCCCTAAATATGTTTGACTTAGAAGTGGAATCCTTCCACGAATCTGTAATTAGATGTCTTTAAATGTGTTAAATATTGTCTATCTTTAATTGTGATGTTTATGTGGTGTTTGTGCGCGTGTCAATAAAGCTATGTATTCTCAAACCTGTGTCTCAAGTCTCAACCCAACCACACACAATTAGACTCCAGCTGCACAAGCCGACAACGCTACAATCTGAGAAATTATAAAATTATTGATTAATACCATTGTATTAAGTACAGAAAAAAAAATAAAGCCGAAAACCACGAAAATAAAAATTACTAATAGCATTTTAAATTATCCTAAAGAGAAGCAATAATCTACTTCTCTCTCTACTAATCTTAATATACTAATCCCTCAAAAATTTAGATTTACTAAAAATCTTTCCACCTTCCACCAACTGTATAATATTATTGAAACCATATCTGAAGGATTTTCCTGGAAGCGAGATACTGCTGCTATTTTTCTGGATGTCGCTAAAGCATTCGACAGAGTGTGGATCGACGGGTTAATTTATAAAAAGATTAAGTTTAATTATCCTTCTTTTTTAATTTATACCATCAGAAACTATCTAACGAAAAGAAATTTTGTTGTATCTGTTGGAAATACTGACTCCAAAGTCTTTAATATTCTTGCTGGGGTACCTCAGGGCTCGATCTTGGGACCTTTTCTTTATAACATTTATATTAATGACATTCCTAAAGATCACAAAATTATTTTAGCTCTCTACGCAGATGATACAGCTTTAATTACTCAGGGGCGGCGCACACACATTATACAGAAAAATCTACAAAATTATATCTATAAACTTGAAAATTGGCTTAACAATTGGAAGATTAAACTTAACGTCGCGATGACTGAAGCAGTACTATTTACCAGGAAAAATAAATGTAATACTCCTAACATAACCATTTATAATACTAACATTTCCTGGTCTAAAGAAGCAAAATACTTAGGTGTGATATTAGATAAGAATCTTAACTATTGCTCTCACATTAAATACCTTCGCAATAAATTTAATAACCAATTAAGAAATTTCTTTCCTTTAATACGTAGAAACTCCTCACTAACAATTGAACTTAAAAAGCTAATCTACCTTTCTTACCTCAGACCCATTATAGCATATGCGAGTCCAGTTTGGGGCTCTACTTCTAAAGCAAACATCACAATTCTCGAAAGACTGCAAAACAAAATTATCCGAATGATCACGGATTCGCCTTGGTTCTTCAGATATGCGGAAATACGATATGCCATCTCTATCCTCAGTTTTGTAGAATATGTTGAAAAACTAACGATTAATTTTTATAATAATCTCTCCAACTCTAACAATCTTGTATTACAAGATCTTCAAAATTACAGCTATGATATTTCTCTCCCCAAAAACCGCAAAAGACCGCGATCTGTTTTAAATATCAATAGTTAAAATCACTATTTCCTCTTTCTGAAGGACCAATGCTTACCTCTATACTGCAATGATGACTGATTTTCATTACGGCGGTGCTCAGTTTTTTATTAACTTTTCTTTTTTACTACAGTATGCTTCCATTTTGTAATTTTAATTCCTATCCTTTTTTTTTTTTTTTTTTTTTTTTTTAAATCAGTTTATTTGTAATTTTTATTCAATTATCTACTTTTTCTATAAATGTAACATTTTTTCACACTGGCAATGGGCTTAGACCAATCGACAAGAACCCTATTTTTTCAAGGATGGAGGTTTATGGTCGCTGCGCGACCAATGCACTCCGAAAATCTACAACGAATAGCAATAAGATTCCTAATTACCTATCATCCCTTAAATCTTGTGAGAAATTTCTCTACTAATTGGTCTAAATTCCATAACCTACTTGCTAATTCTTCCCCTGAAAATCTTGATTTAGATTCTACACAAACCATTGATGCCGAAGTTAATAGAATTACCGAACTAATAGATAAAGCATACACTAACTCTTCTAACCCAATTAAAAAGAACAATAGATAGTTTTTGCAAACCGTAGGACGTACGTTAGCTTTTTCTCCCTAGCGCGCATGCTCAGTTTCCTATAAGCATGCGCTCTAGGGAGAAAAAGCTAACGGGCGTCCTACGGTAACTAACGTACGGTATGCAAAAACTCTCTAATATAAATTTCATTCGTCCACATATTAAAACACTCTCTAGAGAAAGAAACAGAGCACGTAAAAACTGGCAATTCTATCGCGATCACTCCACTAAAACCGTCTACAATAGGGCACAAGCCAAGCTTCGTAAAGCTATTTACGCGTTCACCCAAAACACCTGGAACAATCGTATTCAGACACTGGACGTTGCTGATGGCTCTATCTGGCAAGCTATAAAACAATTAAAAGGTAAAAAGCATAATATAACCGCGCTTAAGTCGCCGAATTCGTCTCCTGTTACAAAGGACGAAATTAAAGTTGAAATTCTCGCGGATAGTCTTCAGAGTCAATTCCAGCCAAATAATCTTTCTAATCATCTTACTAACATTACTGTTGAAAATTCAATTCGTAAATTAAATTCTCTTCCGAATCCCCATAAAATTACTAATACTAAAGTTGATTATATTTATGATTATATCTCCAATCTTAAAATTAATAAAGCCCCCGGGTCTGATAATATTACTAATAAAATGCTAAAAAATCTTCCTTATAATTTTATTTCTAGAATAGCCAAATTAATTGATGCAATCTTTAATCTAACTTATTTCCCTACTATTTGGAAAAAAGCCATAGTGCTCCCCATTCTTAAGCCTGGAAAAGATCCTTCTGATCCCTCTAGTTACCGCCCCATTTCTCTCCTATCCACTCTAAGTAAATTAACCGAATTTATCATTCTAAAAAAAATAAAAGCTCATTTGACTAAATATTCTATCATGATTCCTCATCAGTTCGGGTTCACCCCTCAACTTTCCACCACTCATCAATTACTACGACTAACGGAATTGATCTCTGAAGGTCTATCTAATAAAATGCTAACAGGAGTCGTTTTCCTTGATGCTGCAAAAGCATTCGACAGGGTCTGGGTCGATGGTCTACTTCACAAATTACACGCTTACAAATTTCCACTCTACATTATTCTTTTAATCCAATCCTATCTCAATAATAGATCTTTCTCTGTTAAAATCAATAACTATTTCTCCTCTCAGAGAGGTATCAATGCAGGCGTGCCCCAGGGCTCCCTAATTGGTCCGTTTCTGTTTAATCTTTACATAAATGATATTCCTATTACTAACAACGTACACCTCAGTTTATATGCAGATGACACAGCAATCGCGGTCTCTTCTAACCACATTCAGGATCTCACTGTTAAATTAAATCAATATCTCAAGCAACTTGAAGCTTGGCTTACTCGCAGGAAAATTAAAATAAATGTAGAAAAAACACAAGCTGTACTCTTCACGAGACGCAAAATTCCACCGCCTAATGTTTCCCTATTTAACCAACGAGTTAATTGGACTAACAATACTAAATACTTAGGAGTATTCCTTGATAGTAAGCTAACATATTCTAATCATATTGACCACATTAAACATAAATATAATATTTCTATACGCATGCTTTATCCATTCATTAATAGAAAATCCCTCTTATCATTGGATAATAAACTAATTATTTACATGTACTATTTGCGTCCCATCATCACATATGCTAGCCCAGTTTGGGGTTCCGGTGCAAAATACCACATCAACTACATCAAAAGAATTGAAAATAAAATTTTAAGAATGATTACTGATTCTCCTTGGTATTTTAGGAATGATGACATTCGTCACTGTCTTGCCCTCCCCTCTATTCAAAAATTCATGCTCAAGCTTGCAGAAAAATTCTATGCAAATCTTGAACACATCCCGAATGATGAAATCCGTAATCTTCCGAGATACGATTTCCATCTTCCGGAAAATGCTAAACGCCCAAGGCCTGTTCTTCACAACTTGCAAAGCTCCTAGACGAACTGGCTCAGTTGTCGTCATGACCTCTGTGATTTTAGTCTTCATTCCTAGCAACGAAAATCCCATCCTACTGTAGATTCCTTTTTAAATTTTGGATTCTGTAATTGTTCTGTTTATTTTATTAATTTTTGTTTTTTATTTTATTTTTCTCCTTGTTATTAGCTATTTTATTAATTTTTTTCTTTGCTTATATTTTTAATATATATTTTAACATGGGACATTGCTCTTAAATCACTTCACCTCCTTTTAACTATCAATGTTTTTTCCTTCACCAATGTTTCTCAGATGCAGATAGGAGTTTTAGGCCCCTTTGGGGCCAGGGCACTCCGAAATCCTGTAAAGACGACAATAAGATTCCTAAGTTGTATTACAAAAATTTTTGAAAAATAACTCTGTAATAGAGTTTATTCCTACTGTGTTGACAACCGAGGCTTCTAGGGAGAAGAATTGTGCAGCGTGAAACAACAATGGATCCGCCAGGCGGCGCCATCAGTTGTTAGGGAAAGGGAATTTTCCCTTCAACTGTAGGGAAGATTGTACACCGGATGTGTGGATGCCGCCACTTTTTTTGATTACTGTAGCGTTCTGTGTTTCGACGTTTACTCCGAACCGTCATTATGCTGCAATTTTAACTATTCGTTGTAGATTTTCGGAGTGCATAGGTCGCGCAGCGACCATAAGCCTCCATCCTTGAAAAAATAGGGTTCTTGTCGATTGGTCTAAGCCAGGGGTCGGCAACCTGCGGCTCGCGAGCCGCATGCGGCTCTTTGGATGTGAAACTGCGGCTCTTTAGTTCAATACGCAAATATCATTTATTTTATTACAAAAAAAAAAAAAATTTTTTTTAAATCGCTCTGAATCGATTAACGAGGAATCTGAAGAACTGTTTCGTGATTTCAAAAACAAATCAGTAATCTTGAAAATAATCAAAGATTTGCCACTATTCGCTAAAACAGTACAAGATAGAATAGCTAAAATATCTTAAAATGTAACATATTTGCAGGTGGAAGCTATTCCACTTTCTTCTGCCTTATCAGTGGCTATAGATGAGTCTTGCGACATAAAAGACACGGCACAAGTTGCCCTTTTTGTCAGGTATATGTTTTCCCAAGGTCCAAAAGAAGAACTTCTACGATTGCTACC
>BPLQ01005388.1:0-12528 GCA_021605075.1 Caerostris darwini | reverse complement strand
CTCGACTCCGCCCACTCCCTTTCCACTATATCCCTCTCCCATTATCGTTTCCAAAGTATAACGGACTTGATTTATTCCACGACTGTGTATGAGAAAAGACATACACAGTCGTGGAATAAATGGATCCTATATCCCATACATCTTTAGTGATATTTTATGTAGCAATTTTATCGCATTTATGAAGTAAATTGCCAGGTTTAACTGAGGCAAATTGTCATTAAGTTTTTAGAAAGTTTATTTTATATAACAGTAAAAGTTAGTACTGGATATGCGTGTGGTCTGGATTCAGTATTGTTTCAGGGTAAAATTGAATTATTTCTTTAATATTGTCAGAGTCGTTTTGCTGTCATATTTATTAAAATTGCATAGACAGCACTGCACAACTGCAACACATAATACACGAAAAAAAATTATATAATAAGTATGTACAAAATAATATTAAAAGGCAGTTCGTTTAAGGCTCTTTGTACCCTTCGTACTCCTTGGAACCCTTCTCTCCCTGTTGTACCCTACGAACTGTTTGGAACTCTTCACTCGACTCTGTACACTCCCTTTTCTCTTTATCCCTCTCCCATTGTCGTTTCCAAAATCTAACGTAAGGTTCAACCCGTCCTTGAAAGGAACGTGCAATGTCCAAAGTCTAATGTAACTGTCAACCCGTCCTTGAAAGGAGGATCTGTCAACTTTGAGCTCAAGATTTATAGCTTTTTGTGGGAATGCAACTTATGATCCTTACTTTACAAATTACTAAAGTGTTGCCTGTCCCTGATACGTTTTCACTCCAAAGGATTATTACAAACATCCCTTGGTAATGTTAAATTTGCAATAGTCTATTTTTTCAGAGAGGAATATCGTCGAGCCTAATGCTAATTAATAGAAAATAACGATGACAATCACGTGTGGTAGTAGGTATTTTCCAGTTATAAAAGCTAAGAAATTGATTCAGGGGAAAAGACTATTGATTAAGATAAAAAGAAATGGATTAAAATATCAACTGCAAATGAATAATGCAAAATTGCTACATCTCTGTACATTCTGAATTGCTATATCTATGTACACTATCTGGAAGAAAGTGACGGGACACCCCTCGAAAAGTAGAAAAGTCGACAATACAGCTGACACATGCGCAATAATAGGTATCACGTGTCAGCCATATCCTATAAATATTCTGTGGAGTCGACTAGAGTTGTTTTTTGTCAAGATGCCGCCACGGGAAGAGTTGTCTGAGTTCGAGAAAGGCGTGTTGGTTGGATTGCATCTTGCCAAGGTGTCAATTAGGGAGATATCCCGTCTCCTTAACTGCTCAAAATCAACTGTAGCACGTGTTGTGTGTCGCTACAACACTGAGGGACACTGTCAGAACAAACCCCGAAGTGGACGACCTACAGTTTTCACCAGCAGGGACCGGCGTGTGCTTGGAAGGGAGATTCGAAGTAACCGTCAAACATCCATGGATAGCATCGCTAATGAGTTTAGACAAGCCACAGGTGTGGCCGTTTCAGCCAAGACTCTTCCTATCGAGGCCCATAAGTTAGGTTACACTGGACGTTCGGTGGCTCATAAGCCTTTGATTACGAAAACCAACAAGAAAGCGCGCCTTCGTTGGGCCAAAGACCACCGTACTTGGACTCTGGATGACTGGAAATGCATCCTTTGGAGTGACGAGTCACGATTTACCCTTTTCCGTTCCGATGGACGTGTTTGGGTACGGCGTTTACCAGGAGAACGCCTTTTGCCCGAGTGTGTCGTCCCAACTGTAAAGTTTGGTGGAGGAGGATTGATGGTATGGGCCTGTTTCTCCTGGTATGGGGCTGGCCCACTGGTGAAGGTTGATGGTGCGATGAATGCGATAGATACTGTGATATTCTCGACAATGATGTCCTTCCTACCTTGTGGGCAACGTACGATATGGATGATTGCTGGTATCAAGACGACAACGCAACATGCCATGTTGCAAGGAGGACTCTTAATTGGTATGTGAACAACAACGTTAAACGCATGGAGTGGCCGACGCAGAGCCCTGATCTTAACCCAATAGAACATCTCTGGGACGAATTGGACCGTCGGTTGAGGGCCTGCACCCCACTCCCCAAAAGCAAGCCTGAACTATGGAACTTCCTGTTAAACATTTGGAAGGAAATTCCTCTTACCACTATGGCTAATTTAGTGGAAAGCATGCCCAGAAGGGTTGCAGCTGTGATCGCAGCCAAGGGAGGCCCTACCTCCTATTAATTTTAATAAATATGGGTATATGTCGTTATAGTGTCGTGTCCCGTCACTTTCTTCCACATAGTGTATATTCTGAATTGTTATAACTCTGAATATTCTGAATTGTTGTATCTCTGTATATTCTGTATATCTTTGAAAATTGATACGTCAATGAAAGCCATGTATCATATTAATCACTCTTTTTGTTGCAAAGGTACTAAGTTTTGTGCATAGAGTAAAAGAAGTAGATTAAGATCACTTTAACAGAGAAACAACTAATGTATCTGGATATATTATGGAAAATCCATATAATTATAGAAAACTAATATATCTCTGACACAAATTTTGAAAATTTATTTTAATGGAAATATTTTTCAGTATTTCTAATAGCATAGAAAACATTTATGCATTAAAATATGTTGTTACGCATGAATCATGGTACACTTTTAACATGCGGAGATGCATGAGGGCTCAAATTGATATTGCTGTTGGGACTAATCCTCAGTATCCAGAAGCGCGGTATAGATACCCGATGAGTAGTCTACTCATGGATGAAAGGAAAGGGCGCAACTTCTATTGTGATGGAGCACCCTTAGGTAGAAAACTGACTTGGCTCCATGTCGCAGAAGAAGGAGGGCAGTGCTTTCCAGAAGGACTTTTAGGGAGAACTACAACGCATATAAGTAGCGTATAGGTGAAAACACGGAAAATTCCAACCAGGTAACCTGGCTAAAGAGGAAAGATGCCGAACATCACAAACGCCATCGAGTCTCCTCGTTTTTGATACAGTGTTTACAAGAATTCTGCCAGCGGATTGAACCTCAGCCCTAATGCTCAACAGCAGCTCACGTTACCACTGAGTCCCTAAATGTGCAGGGTTCAGTCCTGAATCCGATGATTGTGTCCATTGTTGTCACAGCTTCAGAAACGAAGAGATTTTTTTTCTTCCTAATGCAGGTGGCAAACACTTAGACAGCTTGGTCTTGGATGCCTTAAGACAAGCGCTGTACACACGTTACTCGCTTTGCATTACCAAGGGGGCGCGTGTAACTTGAAGATAAGCCACGGACGTGGAGTAACAACGCCCCCGCAACGCTCTACGATCATATTAGACCGGGACCTACGGTTTAAAGTGGATTCCAAACCACTACAAACATCCATGGCACCGCCGGAATTCGAATCCGAAACCTGTGGTACTGAGCGCCAAAGCTCTAGCCACTCGGCCATTCAGGCCCAGAAACGAATAGATTGGATGGCTATATTTTGTAGAAGCGTCTACGAATTGACAGTTAAGCTGTCTGGTGATTTCCTGAGTATTCTCCCCAGGGCATTCAAATGTGGGGCAGTTACAAATAAAATTCCTTCCAGAAAAAAATTTCTTGCTTTTCCGTCTATCTATTGACAGTTTGTGGTATACGGTTAAGTCAAACCATTTAAAAAATGGATTTTCGTCAAGAGATATCTAAAAAATTTAAAATCGATACAACCAATCTTTAAATTTATTAAATAAATTCGTTTAATACTTTACAATGAAATTTAACAAAAAATCATTATTTTTAGGCTACTACTTCCAGCAAACATGCTTTGCAATATCACACAACAAATCGAAATATTTTAAAAAACAGTTTCCAAAATTGTATGGCTTACGATTATACCACAATCCAAGTATTTATTTCCTACCTATTAGTCTTCTGTACCTCAATAAAATCTATAAAAATTTATTTAGAAAGTTTTTTTTACGACGACAAATGTCATTAATAATACAAAATTGCGATATCACCCAAATAATTTATTCAACGTAAAAAAGACAAAACTGCATTACACTATTACACTAATTCTAATTCTACACATCATTCAATACCGTAACACGAATAGATGCATAAATTATGAGCTCTGCTTTAATAGTGAGGGTGAATTAGTAAAGAATAGTTTCGTGAATGACGTATATTATTCTATATATAGAAAAGAAAACTCGTTATAGAACGCTTATAAATATTAATCTTGCATTATATACTATTGTACTCCTGTTTCCTTCATAAAATTGTTGTCATGCATTTTTATAACATAATTATATGCATGACATAAATTTAGAATACAATATGGAAGTCCACATTCATATCCATTGGAAATATTTTTCATAATATTTAACTAATACCCTACATAATATTATACAATATTTTACAGATCCAATAAAATCAGTTGAGTTTTATGTATGCATTTTATTATACGTGTCTTATACACTCAAGAGCAAAAACATTATGACCACCCCTACATTTTGCAATGAACTCGCCTGGATGACGGGGAAGGCACGTGATCAGGTGGAAGTGGTATTTAACTGGTATTAAGTGGTGGTATTAATCCATGCTAAGGCGGGTTGAAGCTGTGTTGCGCGCCAAAGGTAGGCCAATTCGTTATTGACAGGTGGTCATAATGTTTTGGCTCTTGAGCGTATGTTCAGTAAATAAAGCGGTTCTTGAATAATGCAAAGCTATAATACAATATTTTATAACAGTTATATAAGTATAAAGTCAATATTAGAAATGTTATAGCTGTTCTTTAATGTTTCTGTACAAAAAATATAGCTCATAAATTATAATTTTTTTGGATGGTACTTAAATAGTAATAATAAAGTAAGTGTATTTTTCAATGTTTAAAATTTTAAGTTTCATTATGTAAGGATGAAATCAACTGGAAAATGGTGTATTTACCATTTTTAATAAGGAACTTTTTTATTGTTCTAACGCAGCTGGCAAACACTTAGAAAACTTGGTCTTGGATGCCTTAAGGCAAGAGCTGCACAGATATTACTCACTTTGCATTACCAAGGGGGAGCGTGTAACTTGAAGATAAGCCACGGACGTGGAGTAACAGCGCCCCCTTAAAGCTCTACGATCCTATTAGGACCGGGACCTACGGTTTAAAGTGGATTCCGAACCACTACACACATCCATGGCAACGCCGTGCCTCGAACGCGAAACCTGTGGTACCGAGCCCAGAGCACTGGACACTCGGCCATTCAGGCCCATTAAGGAACTTGATAACTTGTTTTATTTTCCATTCATCAAACTACGATGTGGTTATCCTCACAATAAGTTATTAATACCAATTTTATTAATTTTTATTACGCTTGAAATACTTCGACAAATATTATTGTGTTAGCTTAGAAGAATAATTTTAAAAAACATTATATTTGCGTTTAATTCAGGCAGTGTATAAATTCTTAATGAGAATACATATGATTTTATAAAATAAAAATATTTCAATAATAAATATAATTTGGTACGAACATCATATGCTGTATTATAAATAACATCTAGCCTTTAATCACATTTTATATTAATATTTCATAATGAATAAAATTGTTGCTTTTTTTATTCTTTATTAAGGCAATTTTTGAGAGAAATTTAGAAAACTGTTTATAGAGTTGCCTTAGCAACAAAAGTAAATAATTAAAAAATTGTAGACAAAATTAAATTAGGAATTTTTGCAAAATATTCATGAAACATATTCATTACCACTTAAAGAGGCCAGCGAAAACTTGTTAAAAATTTAATTCCTTGCCAACAGAAAACGTGTTGATCTTTTCTATTCTATATTCTTAAATATTATGCATGCATAAAAAAGTTATGCTACTTTTAAAGTGTGATATCCTATTCACTACACGTGGCCTCCACACGCAAAATAATAGGGAGACATCTGTCGCGATTATATCACCTGAAAGCCTTCGCGTGATTTCTTAGCTTACAATTCGTGCAGTTTGGAAAGAATCCAGACGCCTGGAAAAGGCAATGAATTCATCAAAGTTGGATTGCTTTTCGCTTAACCTTTTGGAAAGAATCCGCAGTTCTTCACTTTTCCGCATTTCTATTTTTATACAAAGGTGATTAACGGTGATTAAAGGTGGTACAAAGATATTTCTATTTTTTATACAACAATGCAGCTGAAAAGATGCAAGTTCTTTGTCTGGCAGGTTTTGTTCTTCTTAACAAAGCCAAAAATTCTTGAGGCATCAAGTTAATAAGGAAAGTTAGATTTTCTGTGCTATTGAAATAAAAGATAGTGTACTAAAAAAGGAAAAAAGTCTGATAATTTAAAAAAAAAAAACATAATCTTAATAAAGCACAATTTTTATTTTAAAAATGTATTCTTATAATTTAAAATTCATTAATAATTTCAATTCAAATTATTAATATTTTAAATTAAAATTATTTTGTTTTATTTTAATTTGATTTAAATTATTTAATTTATAATTTTTATATAATTTTAATTTAGTTTATACATTTAATTTATTTAATTTGATTTATGAATTTAATTATTAATTATTTGATTTAATTCATAATAATTTTATTTCATTTTATTTTAATTTATAAACCTAATTTATAATTATTTAATTTAATTTAAAATATTAATAATTTAATTTATGAATTTTAATTCATAAGTATTTTAGTTAATAAAAAGTACACATATGATATTACAAAATAAAAATATTTCAATAATAAATGTAATTTGGTACGAAAATCATATACTGTGTTATAAAAAACATCTAGCCTTTAAAATAATTTATATTAATACTTAATAATGAATAAAATTGTTGCTATTTTTATTGTTTATTAAGGCAATTTTAACAGAAATTTTGCAACTGTTTGTACTGTTGCCTTAGCAACAAAAGTAAATAATTCCAAAATTGTTGACAAAATTAAATTAGGAATTTTTGCTAAATATTCAAGGAACATATTCATTGCCACTTAACGAGGCCAGCGAAAGCTTGTTAAAAATTTAATTCCTTGCCAACAAAAAACGTGTTGATCTTTTCTATATTTTTTAATTAAATATTATGCATACATACAAAAGTTATGCTACTTTTAAAGTATGATATCCTATTCACTACACATGGCCTTCTCACGCAAAATTACAGGGAGACATCTGTCACGATTATATCACCTGAAAGCCTTCGCGTGATTTCTTAGCTTACAATTGGTGCAATTTAGAAAGAATCCAGACGCCTGGAAAAGGCAATGAATTCATCAAAGTTGAATTGCTTTTCGCTTAACCTTTTGGAAAGAATCCGCAGTTCTTCACTTTTCCGCATTTCTATTTTTATACAAAGGTAAAGGGTCTCTTTTCACAACAATGCAGCTGAAAAGATGCAACTTCTTTGTTTGGCAGGTTTTTGTCCTTTTTTAACAAAGCTAAATATTCTGAAGGCATTAAGTTAATAAGGAAAGTTAGATTCTTCGTGCTATTGCAACAAACGATAGTGTACTAAAAAAAGGAATAGAGGCTGATTATTTTTTTAAGACAAACGCAATCTTAACAAAACATAATTTTTATTTAAAAAATTTATTATTATAATTTAAAATGTATTAATAATTTCTATTTAAATTTTTAATATTTTAAATTAAATTATAAAATTTAATTTATAATTATGTTATTTAAATCTAATTTGATTTAAAATTTTTAATTTATAAATTTAATCTATAATTATGTTATTCAATTTTAATTTTAATTTATATTTATAAATTTAATTAATTATTTTATTTTTTTAATTTAATTAAAAATTTAATTTATAAATTAATTTATAATTATTCTATTTAATTCAACATTTTAGTTTATAAATATAATTTATAATTATTTTATTTAATTTAAATTTAACTTAAAATGTAATAATAATTTAATAAGAAATGATATTATTACAACTTATTATCACAGTTATTTTAATTTAAAAAACATAATTTTAAAAATATAACCATTCAATTTCATCCTAATCATTCCCAAACTGTATAGGGGCAATTCAACTCTAGACACAGTAATGTTGTGTGGTGTAGTAGTAGTAAAAGAAAATAACCACGAGTTAGTCTTTGATCTCATGGCTTTTTTATATAGAGCAATTTTCTGAAATTTTCTTTAATCTACGTTGTAGAAGTATATGTTTATCCATTTATCCCCAAATTTGTACTCAATTTCATTATTTCCTTTACAAAATCTTCCAAAATTCAATTTTCCACTCATTAAACAACGGTGCAACTGACATCTCAATGAGTTATTAATACCAATTTCATTAATTTTTTATTAAGCTTGAAATACTCCAAAAACATTTATTGTGTTAGCCTAGAAGAATATTGCGTTTAATTTAGACACTGCATAAATTCTTAATTCTTATAAGAATACATACGAATTTTATAAAATAAAAATATTTCAATAATTCATATAATTTGGTACTAACATCATATACTGTATTATAAATAACATCTAACCTTTAATCACATTTTATATTAATATTTCATAATGAATAAAATTGTCGCTTTTTTTATTGTTTATTAAGGCAATTTTTGAGAGAAATTTTGCAACAGTTTATAGCGTTGCCTTAGCAACTAAAAGTAAATAATTCAAAAATTGTAGACAAAACTAAATTAGGAATTTTTGCAAAATATTCATGAAACATATTCATTACCACTTAAAGAGGCCAGCGAAAACTTGTTAAAAATTTAATTCCTTGCCAACAGAAAACGTGTTGATCTTTTCTATTCTATATTCTTAAATATTATGCATGCATACAAAAGTTATGCTACTTTTAAAGTGTGATATCCTATTCACTACACGTGGCCTTCACACGCAAAATTACAGGGAGACATCTGTCACGATTATATCACATGAAAGCCTTCGCGTGGTTTCTTAGCTTACAATTGGTGCAATTTGGAAAGAATCCAGACGCCTGGAAAAGGCAATGGATTCATCAAAGTTGGATTGCTTTTCGCTTAACGTTTTGGAAAGAATCCGCAGTCCTTCACTTTTCCGCATTTCTATTTTTATACTAAGGTAAAGGGTCTCTTTTCACAACAATGCAGCTGAAAAGATGCAAGTTCTTTGTTTGGCAGGTTTTTGCCCTTTTTTAACAAAGCTAAATATTCTGAAGGCATTAAGATACTAAGGGAAGTTAGATTTTCTGTGCTATTGAAACAAAAGATGATGTACTAAAAAAGGAACAAAGTCTGATAATTTTTTTAAGAAAAACATAATATTAACAAAACATGATTTTTAATTTAAATATGTGTTATTATAATTTAAAATTTATTAATAATTTCAATTTAATATATAAATATTTTAAGTTAAAATTATATAATTTAATTTAAAATTTAATTTATTATTATATTATTTAATTTTAATTTTAATTTATAATTATTTTATTTTATTTTAATTTATAAATTTAATTAATAATTTTATTTTTGTAATTTAATTAAAAATTTAATTTATAATTATTTTATTTAATTTAAATTTAACTTAGAATGTATTAATAATTTAATAAGAAATAATATTATTACATCTTATTATTACAGTTATTTTAATTTAAAAAACGTAATTTTAAAAATATAACCATTCAATTTCACCCAAATCATTCACAAACTGTATAGGGGCAATTCAACTCTAGACACAGTAATGTTGTGTGGTGTAGTAGTAGTAAAAGAAAATAACCACGAGTTAGTCTTTGATCTGATGGCTTTTTTATCTTATTATATAGAGCAATTTTCTGAAATCTTCTTTAATCTACGTTGTAGAAGTATATGTTTATCCATTTATCCCCAAATTTGTACTCAATTTCATTATTTCCTTTACAAAATCTTCCAAAATTCAATTTTCCACTCATTAAACAACGGTGCAACTGACATCTCAATGAGTTATTAATACCAATTTCATTAATTTTTTATTAAGCTTGAAATACTCCAAAACATTTATTGTGTTAGCCTAGAAGAATATTTTAATTTAGACATTGCATAAATTCTTAATTCTTATAGAATACATACGAATTTTATAAAATAAAAATATTTCAATAATTCATATAATTTGGTACAACTGTATTATAAATAACATCTAACCTTTAATCACATTTTATATTAATATTTCATAATGAATAAAATTGTCGCTTTTTTTATTGTTTATTAAGGCAATTTTTGAGAGAAATTTTGCAACAGTTTATATTGCCTTAGCAACTAAAAAGTAAATAATTCAAAAATTGCCAAAATTAAATTAGGAATTTTTGCAAAATATTCATGAGGCATATTCATTACCACTTAAAGGCCAGAAAACTTGTTAAAAATTTAATTCCTTGCCAACAGAAAAACGTGTTGATCTTTTCTATTCTATATTCTTAAATATTATGCATGCATACAAAAGTTATGCTACTTTTAAAGTGTGATATCCTATTCACTACACGTGGCCTTCACAAGCAAAATTACAGGGAGACATCTGTCACGATTATATCACCTGAAAGCCTTCGCGTTACAATTGGTGCAATTTGGAAAGAATCCAGACGCCTGGAAAAGGCAATGGATTCATCAAAGTTGGATTGCTTTTCGCTTAACCTTTTGGAAAGAATTCGCAGTTCTTCACTTTTCCGCATTTCTATTTTTATACAAAGGTAAAGGGTCTCTTTTCACAGCAATGCATTCGAAAAGATGCAAGTTCTTTGTTTGGCAGGTTTTTGTCCTATTTAACAAAGCTAAAAATTCTGAAGGCATCAAGTTAATAAGGAAAGTTAGATTTTCTGTGCCGTTGAAACAAAAGATAGCGTACTAAAAAGGAACAAAATCTGATAATTCTTTTTTAAAATAAACATAATTTTAAAAAAGAATTATCAGACAAAAAATATTTAAAAAAAATTTTATTTTAAACATTTGTTATTATAATTTAAAATTTATAAATAATTTCCATTTAAATTATATTAATTCTTAACATTTATGTATAATTATTTTATTTAATTATATAATTTGTAAATTTAATTTATAATTAGTCTTATTGAATTTTTTAAAATTATTTTAAATTTTTAATTCTTATAAATTTAATTATTATTTTATTTTAATTTTAATTTATAAATTTAATTATTATTTTTAATTTTTAATTTATAAATTAAATTATTATTTTTAATTTCAATTGGCAAAATTTAATTTTATAATTAATTTATTTAATTTTATTTTTTATTTACATTTTTAATTTAAAAAATTTAATTTATAATTATTTTTTTTAGTTTTGATTTCATTTTAAATTTTAAATTAATGAAATATTATTGTAATTTAATTTATAATTATTTTATTTAATTTAAATTTAAATTTTATTTTAATTTATAAATTTAATCTTTTATAATTATTTTATTTACTTTAATTTTAATTAGCAAATATTTGTAATTATTTTATTTAATTTTAATTTTAATTTATACATTTAATTTATAATTATTTTAATATATATTTATATTAATTTAAGATGTGTTAATAATTTAATAATAAATTATGTTATAATTTTTTATTATAATTTGAAAAAACATAATTTTCAAAACATAACTAGTAGGCAAAAATCGTGTTCTTGACTCTTGATAAATAAGGAAAGCAGACACTAAGAAGGTATGAAAATGTATTATTTTTTTAATTCAGTACAGACGAGCAACTAACACGGCATTGTACGTCTTCAGCAAATAAGATATTATATTTGATTTAAATGTGGTTCAAAATTTATAATAAAAACTGCAAAATTAGAATTGTGTAAAATATTATGCATATCTCTTTCAATATATCAAAATTATATTTTATTAAAATTAGGAAAATCACATTTGTAATGAATTAAATCGTAACAATTCTAAACAATTCGTCTTAAGACATATCATGCAATAATATCTTTAAAAAAAGTAAATTCCAAAAATATGAAATTAAATTTAAAAAAAGATAAATAGGTTAACAAATATTATCTTACAGCTATCAATGAGCTTAGCATTTCAATATTTCCTGAAGCTCAGAAAAAGTTCTTCACATATTAATGTTAATAATTAGATTAATTTATAATAATTAATTAATTAAAATTATTATAAATTAATCTAATTATTGTTAATTAACTATTTTCAAGTGACGAGGATAATTAATTTAGATTGAAACAATTAAATATCTAACATATATTTAGGAATTTTAACAAAAAATTATACAGAAGCATTTCAAATCACTATTTAACAAAATTACTCTATCATAATCTATGCATCTCTGACTCCTGCGATAATTGGGGATACATGTAGGTCTCGTTAAATATTTGGATACCTAAAGACATAATTTCCAAAAAGAAAATTCTTTGAAAACTAATTTTTAATAGCTAAAATATTTCTAATGAATTACAAAGAAGTAAACTCACAATTTGGCTATTATTTTGAAGCACTGCTTTAAAATCTTAACTCTTATGAGAATACATATGATATTACAAAATAAAAAATATTTCAATAATTCATGTAATTGGGCAATGAAGATCACAAGTATACTGTATTATAGCCACATCTCAACCTTTTAAAAACAT
>BPLQ01005387.1:0-429617 GCA_021605075.1 Caerostris darwini | reverse complement strand
TGAAAAATTATAATCATTGATATTGAGCACTTCACGCTTTTAGAACAGTGACATTCATTTTCTCGTCTGTCATTTTTATTCTTATGTTAACAATTATTTACTTTTAGAATAGATTAACTCTAAAAGCGTATTTTTTTAGTTTTTAAACTATTAATTTATTTTTACTTTTTAGTCTGATTAACTCTAAAAGCGTGTTTTTTTAGTTTTTTTAAACTATAATTTATTTTTTTATTTTTTAGTTTCAATACAAATCATTTATCATTTGCTACAAAATACATTTATTACAATACATTTATCATTTGCTGCAAAATACATTTATTACAATACATTTATCATCTAGGTCTGGTGCAAATTATGCAGAGACGGGCCGATTATCCGCTAAGTTTATATACTTTTTGCCCACCGAAATTTTCGGCCAATAGGAAGAGCGCACCCGACATGATCGCACTCCTATGCCTTTGAGATCCAGCCTCTTTTAGCCACGGAAATTTTCGGCCAATAGGAAGAGCGCAATTGATCGCGGATATTACTGAATTTCTACCCGGGGTGAAAGAAAGCTGGGCAACGGGCGTACAGCAATCATTACGCAACACGTAAATCCTCAGGAAGTTGTCAACAACCTACAAAAATTCACCGTTAACCTCGAAATTTGGCTCAATCTTTGGAAAATCAAAGTAAACCCTACAAAATGCGCCGTTCTCGTTTTTAACAACCGCAGATATCCGTTTCACACGAACAACGTAACTATTTTTAATGAACCAGTGCCTTTCGTACAAGAATATAAGTACCTAGGACTCACCCTCGACAGAAAACTCTTGTACAGAAGCCATATCAAAAATGCACTCGAAAAGCTCAGAAAGCCACAAATGCTATCAATCATCTATTAAATCATACCAGTAAGCTCTCGATCAAGGTCAAACTCTTACTTTATACCTCCATTATTAGACCAATTATCTTATACGCAGCTCCTGTTTGGATTCAGGCAGCAATGGCCAGACTGAGGAAAGTACAGGTTTTTCAGAATAGAATTGTTTTAAAAATCACAGATGCCCGCTTCCACTTTTAGAAGGGAATTCATTCACAAAGAACTTAAACTGCCTCCTATTCTAAATTATGCTCATCAACTTTCAAAAATTTTATTTTTAATTTAGACAACCTAAATAACCCAGTTATAGACAATCTACCAAATTATGACCTTCAAAATCTCCGTAACAGAAAAAGACCACGAGCAATAGCCACCTACCAATTCGACCAATATGTTAACGCCAAAAGAATCAGACTAGACCCAGGATAGTTTCAACCCTTTCATCACCTTTCCACCAACGTTGTCAGCGCTCTACTAAGTCCGCTTCAACCCTTTCTCTTCAGTAAACTTTGTTTACGTTTTTCGCCAAAACTGAAGCGCTCTCCCAGGTCCGCATCAGACTCATTCTCTCAACACAATCTCCGCCTACTCAGCGCAACCATCCACTCTCTCAGCTCAATCATCTCGCTTCGCTACTTAGCCACGCCCTCATTCGTTTTTTCGTTTTTGACGGTTTGTTTTGCTCAGTGACCCCTACCATGTCTATCTTTACTATCTAGACTCTATCTCCTTTTGTCGCAAAGTGCAAAGGTTTAATTCTTAATTTATTTTTGATCTTATTTTCTCTCAAGTCATAAAAGTTTTTAAAATTTAATTTTTAAGATTTTTTATTCATAGAGCAATGTACTCTTCAACTAGCTCTGCCTTTAAATATTTTTTTAATAATTTTGATTTCTCTTAATTTTGATTTTTATTCTATTAAATTTTAAATGGTTGTAAGGGGAAATTGCTCCCCAGGAAATCCCTAACTTAACCCACCTTTGCCTTTGTTCCTTGGTGGTTTTAAGAATCAAAACCTCCACATCTTACATTAATTGAAACATTAGCATAAATTGTAGTTTCTTAAATTAATGAATAGAAGTAATTAAAAATAAATAAATGAATTTAAAATTTAGGAAAAACATCTGCTTGAGAACAATTAAAGCATGAGATCAAAAAGCTAAAGCTATCGGTACAATTAAGAGTTCGTTGACGATGCCCAAAAATAAAAAGGTTAAAAAGTTAAAAAAAATGAGAATTTTGAGATAAAAGTAAAATAAAACAAAAGGAATTAAGATTAAACAAAAATAATTATACAAAATAAGTAGGGTTTGATCAGTTGACTGACTCGCCAGTAGATGGCGCCATCAGTCCCAACATCGAGCCCAAAAAGTGAGTTACATACAAACATACATACATACATACAAACATACAGGTGAAGCTAATAAAAGCGTATTAAAAAAGCTTTAATTGTTTGTTTATATAATTATTCATCAATACAATTTCAATGTTAACCTTAAACCATTTTTACAAATTTGAAAATTATACGAATGAAATCTGAAGTTAGCCACCTTTATAAAAAAAATAATTATTTGCTTTTTTAAGTTACAATGAGATATAATCACATTACAATTGAAAAAGTGCATTTTTTTTTTTTATCAATCTATAAGGTTTATTTCCTTTTAAAAATTAGCAATTACATTTCTTGAAATTTGCCACAATTAATAATAATAATAATAACCATTTAGACCAAGGCTTTTATGGCTACAAATAGAATTACAAGAGAATTATTTTAATCAGTATATCAAAATTTAAATTTTGGAGTAATTTTTAAATCAATAATTTTTTTTAATACATATCGCTTTAATTTTGTAAATTTTCAGATACCTTTCAGTAAAATCAAACTTATATTCTGTTCTGTTTTTAGGATTTTTTGAAGTGTATTTGTTTTCTTCATTTGGTGGATTCATTTTCCGCAACTTAGAAGGATAAGATTTTTTTTTAGGTTTTGAAGGATTTTCAGATCCCTCTTCTTTTTCCAACACCTAAAAAACAAAATACAACATGTTTTAGAATATAATTCTAAGAGATCTGCTTTTAAATGCAAGATTTAAAAAAAAATATATAAACAAAATGCTTCAAAAATTATTTTTTTATATCCAAAAAACAAGCAATTCATCACATGTCTCAAGTTTTAGAACAAGTTCTAGTAATTCAAATCTTCTACAACAAAATCACGCTTTTCAAAATTTAAAAAAAAAAACAAAGGGTTGCCATTTTTCTCTACAGTTTTCTTTTTTGGTGTTATGTGGTATTTCCAAGATCATTATGTAGTTTTCACATTTAATTTTGTAATGAAATACATTCAAATATTTATAAACCTTGATATCTTCAGTTGACATACAGTTTATACAATATTATATGCAACAATCAAATACACAATTTTACTAGCTAATTTGAATTGCAATTTCTTCATGACGGCTTTTTTGGCAAATTACTTGATTTTTGTTTTAGTACATAAAACCTATCATTGCATATCTTCAGAAAATAAAACTTAACTCTTTTATATCAGAAACGTTGGCAAGTTTCATATGAAAGGGTTCTTAACTTTTTTTGTTTTATGGACTCCTTTTGCAAGTAAAATGAAGGTCATGGTACCTTTCTCATAATTATATTTTAAATGTGTAAAATAAAACTAAATATAATAAAAATCATTAAAATTTTCTTCAGTAAAAATGCTATAGCTCTTTCCTAGAAATATTAATCAAAAATAAGTCTAGAATTAAACAGGGACATTTTTATTGGTAAAATATCAAAACAATTTTTTTAATTTATTAAACAAAATTTTTGGTAATTGCAAAACAATTATAGGTTTATATTTTAGTTTCTCTTGCTTAACACAATAAGAAAATCTCCTATTTTATTTTCGCATTTATTTTAATATACGTCTTTTCAATAAAAGTACTTTCATGACTGTTTTAATAGGTCTAAATACCATTTGTCATTCATAATCAGGATATTTCATACCTAAAAATGCTAAGCTTTCTTTACAATAATTGCTTTTTAAACATAACCAAAATAGGGTTTATAAATATGACAAATTTGTCTCATTGTTTTATTATTTGCCAATAATCAGTATGATTTTCAATAAAATACATATATATTTTTTTAAATGAATATTTAAATTCTCTGTTAAATGCTTTATATGATAAAATATTGATTTATGATTTATTCTGACAAGAAAGAACAGGATTCAAATTAATAATAAAAATACTAATTTTTATAAAAATTATCAAACATTTCTTTTTAATTTTCTCTGGTGACAAAAATCCTCACTTTATATATATATAGCATTTTACATCGTCCTGTAACTTTCACAACTTACTTCTGAAATAGAGGATAAATAGGAGTGGGCTTGAATAAAATGTTGCGAAATGATACCACATAAACTGCTTGACAAACGTAGAAAAATGACGAGTATTCCACAAAAGAACTTTGATGTGTAGGAAAGTAAACTTCTTACCTGTTAGAATATATTTTAAAATAGACTCTCCAACAAAAAAGAAAAGCTTTTAAATAATATCTGATTAAGCTACCATGCATTTAAGTCTCACATTAGATAAGAATACTTCTCTTAAAAGGGGAAAAACAAAAACAAAATCAAAGAAAGAAAAAAAAATTTTTTTGAATCAATCTAAATATAACAGCTAAATAAAAATTAACTTCCATGCTTGTTAACATGCAACCAGACCATTCCCAAAATCAAACTATATTAATGGAAAAAAAAAATAAAGAACTACTACTTGGAAATAAAGTTATGTTTTGTTCTGTTTTCTTACAAAAGGCATAGTCTCCTTATTTTGTATTTTTTCAATCTTACCAATATAATGCACAGGTTTAAGCAATGGAGAATTTTCTGAAAAAAAACTATACAAATATGAAATTATTATGAAACTACTGTGTCCAAAAAGTAAGACCAATTTTCAGTTTAAAATTCCCAAGGCTTATGGAATTTCAATTTCTTTTTTCGGTTGCTGACACTGTCCTTGACATCTGTGTCAAATTTGAAGTCAAAATATTCATTAGTGTTTGAGTTACGCTTGGCTTTGTGAGAGGCTAAAACTGATTCCGGAGATTTTTGAAATGTCTGAATTAATTGAGCAAAGAACTTGCATTAAATTTTGTTTGCGGAAACGTATAGAATGTTTCAGAAGGCATTCGGTGAGCATTCCTATATCGGAAAGAAATGTTTAGAAGTGGAATAAACAGTTCAAAGAAGGCTGAGAATGCGTTGAAGATGAAGAGCCCTCTGGCCAACCATCAACTTCAACTGACGAAGCTCACGTCCAGAAAATTAAAGATTTGGTGCTTGCAAACCGTCGATTTCCAATTAGATACTTGCTAATGACGTTCGAATTTTGAGCCTCAAACGCATCAAATCTTGATTGCCACCGAAAACACTAAACGCACCAGCTCACATTGCATTGATTCTTGTTGCCTTTTTCGCCAAAAATGAAATCCATATCGTTCCACAACCACTGTAATCATACCATGCGACTTCTGGTTATTCCCTAAACTCAAAAGACCACTCCGGGGGCACCGTTTTGAGTCGATTGAAGAGATTCAATGTGAATTGCCATGCGCTTTGATGACGTTTTTAGGATGCATTAAGGATTGGAAAAAACGTTGGCATAGGTTCATTGTGTCTGGAAGGGATTACTTTGAAGGAGATGAAATAAATTTGGAAGAATAAATAATGAGTTTTTGAAAAAAAAAAAAAAAATAATAATTGGTCTTACATTTTGGGTGCAGTAGTATATCTCCTCCACTTATGGATAGAAAACCTTCTGTTTCAAGTATGTATTAATGTCACTGTACGATTTCATTTAATTATCCATAGCCAAATTAAAAAACTTTTTCAGATTCCCTGTATGAATTGTTTTTAATATATTAATGCTGCATTTTCCTACATATAAGTATTGCATGTAGCGAGTACTAATAGTGCAGAATGGTTGTGCTTACAGTTCACACACATTTTAGTCTTTGGTTTTCGTGTTGCGTTCTTATATTTATACATAGTGTCCTATATCAGATCATTTTCTAAACATGGTTCTAGTTTTATAAAGTGCATAGAAGTATGCTTTTTGTTACTTGCTTATGTCTAAGACAATAAACCACATATCTAAAAAGAAAGCTTCATTGCTTATAAACACGACTTTTCTCAAATTAATCACGTTTTCTCCATTGTAGTCTTTCTCTTTATAGGCTAACCGTCCTTTCCTATATAAAAAGCATAGCGTAGCAAAACTATATTATAAGATGCATCAAATGCAAAAATAAAAATTATTTTAGGTTTATATATTAATCATTAATAGTTAGAGTAATAAATAACCATTTAATAATGTTTATAAAATGTGAATTAAAATATACTCAATTATTAAAAAATTTCAGTTATATTGAAAAATTTTCCATAAATATTCAGTTAATTTAGTCAAATAATTTCAATGAAATAAAGAGCACTTAATTATGTTCAGAGAAATAACACCAAAATATAACCGAAAATTAAATCAGTAAATATAATCAAGTGCAAAATTTCATGTTGATTTATCATATTATGTGATTATACAGGAAATGCCTTGTTTGATATTCAATAGAAACACGGTAAAACATTTAATTGTTTTAAGAAATCAAATGCCTTGCAAAAGAAGCTTAATTAATTATAATGATATAGAAATAGAATTTATAACATTGATTGATTATAAATAATCCTAGTTTTATTAATATTGAACTATGTTTTTACAGTACTGATAAATAACTGAAATTATTTCATTACTTGTTGCAATTTCATCCAGTTAGTAATGCCATCAAAAAATTCTGGTTTCACAACTGACTCAATATTATTATTGTTGGGTTGCTTTTTCTTGCGCTTCTTTTTTATAGACTGATTTTTCCGATTTGAAACTTCCATAGAAACAACGTATACGATTATACTATTATCACTGGCACATGCTTTTTAAGTTTCAAGCAAAATAAATCAAACGGGTAGATCACTTCATACCACTTCAAAAAAAAATTCCGTTAATTTAGTTCGTCCTTGGGATATTATTTCGACAAAGGCAAATACTTCTGAAGGAAAATTTATACCTCTTAAATATAATAATATTAATTTTTAGAGATAAATAATAAAAGTTACCAACATTTCTATTTTTAAATTCATTTGAAATCTCTTTTAAAACAAATTGTTTTTATTCTTATGGCAATACTAATTAATCTATAGCAATGTTCTCCCGTTGTCGCGCACGATCAAACTGCAGCTGTAATGAGAGGTAAGTTTCTCTGTGCCGCAGTGGCAACAGTGAGACGAGAAAAGAAAATGGATGACACGGTTGGAAAATGGTGAAAGAAGAAGCGATCTATATGTAATATGTGCTGTGCTGTTTTGATTAAATATATCTTATTGATGTTTTTCTTCAGGTTGTCCTCTATGAACAAAACTCCCTACATTCATTTCACAATCAATCCTAATAGGAAACAACACCCGTGCTACAAAAGAAAGAAGTAATCAAGTAATTGGGAAAATTTCTAGAAATGAGAAAAATTAAATAATTCGATTTCAATATCAACACATAAAATATGGTTCATTTTTTTTATAACTTAATCTAAAATAAAACAAACCCATCTTGTTTGTTGTCAAATATCTACCTACCTTAGAAATTGTAAAATATGAAAAGTAGCATTCTATTTGAAAATATTTTAAATAGAAACAGAAAATAATAAATTTTTCTCCTAATTTGACTATTCATTCTATTTTATTTCATGCAACTGATTTCATCAACATCTGCATTTTTGAAATTTTTGATATTTTTCATTTTATAATTTTATTAAATAAATAATTCTCTTTTAAAAAAAGGGCATTTAATTATCTATTTTGCTTATTAACTCAAAGGGCATGAGACCACCGCTATGCTTCAACATTTTACAAAGGAGCTAGTGGCCGCTACGCGGCCAAGGATCTCCGTAATAATCTACAATAAGAAAAAAGTGCTTTTAGAAATATTACTGCTTTATGCTAGCTTACGATTCTAGTTATTGTTTGATATTAAGCTTTTTATTGTGTGTTTTTTTTATGTTAATTTACAGAAAAAGGTTTTTATGAATTTCAGCAAAATGTGTTAATGGTAGAAAACTTGTTAGATATGATTGAACCAAGATTTTGATGCAAGTTTCATTTAAGAAATGTAGTTTTCCTTAAAAAACATTTCTTGAATTATATTTAAGGAACTTTTTTTTATAATTATTTTACCTTAAAATATCAGCAATTTTGCTAATTTTCTTTGTGAGAATAGTTTATATAAAATAATTGGAAACTTGTTCCAAAAATATGTAAGTTCTAGAAATTTTAACAGTAGCTCTTTACCGCCTCATAATAAATTATCGTTTATCATACGGAATATTTTCTAAAATTGTAACTTTAAAAAAATTGAGAAATTAAACTATACACAAATAACATAAAATTATATAAATAGTATACGGAAAATTAATTATTAATTTTTTTTCTGTGATAAATTCTTTTCTTTATACCTTCTATGAAGGAGTTATTTAAGGATAAATTAAAGATACAAATTGAAATTAGTAGTGGTGCAAGCTTCGAATGTTCGTTTCTGTAAAGTCTTTGGTCTTCATTTATTGATGGGATCTTTTGAATAGTAATCTGAAAAATTCAAGGTGGGCTTTGTAGTCGATTTTCATTGAATAATTTATCAAAGAATTCTTATTTATCGATCATGTTTAAGGTTTTGTTTATGTCTAATCAGGGAACAACGTATAGCTTTATGATGGTATTATTTTATGCTTCATATTAATATGATGATAAACCTGATAGTTTTAAGTTTTTTTTTTTTAAAGTTATAAGTGGCTGTATTGCCTTAGATAGGTGTATGAAATTAATGGTTTCAGTCTAGATTTATTTATTTATTAGTAATTTTTTGAAGGATAACACAGGGTTTCTGGCTTAATGATGAAACAATTTTTTTTTAATTTCTTAATCTCATCTATTCAAATTTTTTAAGTGTGATCAGAAGATCATTCTTGGGGGCAAGATGACTTCAAGGTAATTTTTCCCCTGATATTATTACAATTATAGAAAAAGAATGGGAGGAGTACACTGCTTTAGATTTGCCAACGTTAATTTTTGTTCTGCATTTGGAGAAGCATTTTATTTTTTTTTTTACTTTATTTATAAGTTCACTTTTACATAGATTCCTCAAATTCTATGCTAGTACTATCTTAAAGAACACCAAAAGTTACGTTACACATTACAAAAGAGGAAAGAGGATCCAACAGATGGCCCACCAATATCAAAATAATATGCAAATTAAAAAGAATCCAACAGATGGCCCACCAATATCAAAATAACATGCGAACTGAAAAGAATCCACCTGATATATCATCCTATTACCACATTGTAAATGATGGAAATTCATTGTCAATGAAAAAGAAAGTGAAGTAGAAAAAAATTCGTGAGAATGATTGGAGTGGACCTGATAGCTGAATCTTTAACGCTCTAGCGCTCGCTACGCCAGGCTTCGAATTCGAGTCCCAGTGACTCTATGGATGTTTGTAGTGTTTTGGAATCCACTTTAAATCGTATATACCTGTCTAGTTAGCCCTCGTGAACAACAAATGATCGTAGAGCGATTTAATTAAGGGGCTGAGAGTAGGGTTAACAACCTTTTCCTGTTGAAAAGGTTTCTGATGTGGCAGAGCAACCTTAGGTAGAAGTTTGA
Source organism: Caerostris darwini (assembly GCA_021605075.1). Taxonomy (NCBI): domain Eukaryota; kingdom Metazoa; phylum Arthropoda; class Arachnida; order Araneae; family Araneidae; genus Caerostris; species Caerostris darwini. The sequence continues at coordinate 419,987 of BPLQ01005387.1, read as the reverse complement.
CTTGCCTTCGAGTCGCTGAAAAAGCAGGGCAGAGCCTTCCAGGGGGAACTACTCCACATTTGCTTAATGTATGTGAGAAAACCCGGAAAAATTCCCACTAAGTAGTATGAATCACGAGACAAGATGTTGAACATCACAAACACCATTAATTCTCCTCATTTTTTTGAAAAAAGTGTCTACAACAATGCCGTAGGCAGAATGTGTCCTAATGCTCGCCAGGGCACACGGTAACAGTGTGCCACGAGGCGGGTTAAATCTAGATTCTTGTTCAGAAAATATAAAGAATCCTATAAAAATCTAGATTCCCGTATTATCTTTCGCCTATTTTACACCAAAACGCAAGAAAACAAGCGGTCTGATGGGCTAGCGCTCTGGCCTATAGCACCACAGGCTTCAGGTTCAAATCTTGGCGGGTGGCATGGATGTTTGTGAGTGGTTCGGAGTCCATGTAAAGCTTCAGGTCTCTGTTTAATTAGCCTAAAGTGTGCACAAAATGTCCGTAGAGCGACAAACCAACCAAGAAAACAAATTGATCACCGTGGTTTTTAATCGAAAGAAAAAAAAATATTACTTACGCTTCACTAAGTTGTATCTTTAGTTTTACTGTCTAACTTTACAGTAGTGCTGACAGAACAAACATCGCAACAGCAAATTATTAGATAACTGTGAGCAGCTGACTGTCATGTAGACAGCGGATTATGATCATAGCAATTCACTTCCCGAATCAGAACATTGTAAACAACAAGTTCATTTACACCCAATTATTACTAACATATTTATCAGTAGAATTACAGAACTTGATTGAAATTCTCACTATCCTTGCGAGAGATTTCAATGTAAATTTTGTTTCAGATGATGCGAAAACTAATAATTCGTTTTTTAGAGGAAAAATTATTGTGGAAAATGAATAATTCACCACTTGAACCTACTACACGTGATGAAACAAAAAATTATGCAATTTTCTGACGCCATGTAGAAAGGCTAAAGTCAAAACATTTCATTTCATACATCAGAGATTATTTTTTTCCACCGAGAATGAAGATAACGATTCATTATCTCTTTCTCTCTTATCTGTTCAATAGGAAGTGTTGATGAATATACGAGAGTTTCACTTTCTCACCGCAGATATACAACATCGAGTTTAACTTCCATCGTATTTAATTTTTATAGACATTTTTTTTATTTACTTTATTTATTTATTTATTTATTTTCATCTTGTGAAAGATATGTTTAACTCTTTGATCTTTACAGTTTTGAGATAAATATAACAATGTATAAGTAGCTTGATGGCCGAGTGGCTAGCGCCCTGGAGCTCGGTGCCACAGGTTTCGGCTTAGAATCCCGGAAGTGGACGTTTGTTGTGGTTCGGAATCCACTTTAAACCGTAGGTCCCGGACTAATAGGATCGTAGAGCGTTATGGGGGTAGTGTGACTCGCGTCCGTGGCCTACCTTCAAACTACACATGCCACCTGGGTTGAGCTAAATGAGTAACAGCGGCGCAGCCTTTGCTTATGGTACAAAGATTAACTGTCTCTGTATTGCCAGCTGCATTAGAACAACAACAATATATAAGTATAAGACGAATAGAAAATTTTATATTGGTAGCCAAACGATGTCGAAACGACTTATCCAGATCCAACTAACAACGCCAGTGTTAAAAATAAAAAGGTCCAAAATAATTATTACACTTTAATTATTAATTACACTCCAGTTATTAAATAGCTCTATAATAATTATTAGACTCAAAACTGTTTTTATGGGGTCCATTTTTGTGGGGTATTTTTTTGTGCGAAATTGAAAAAAAACAACAACTCCTCAATGGCATATTATGAATAAAAATTAATAAAAAATGTCATTTAAATAGAAAACAACAGATAGCTGTCAAAATAACATGCAAATTAAAAAGAATCCACATATTAGAGAGTTTTTGCATACCGTACGTTAGTTACCGTAGGACGTCCGTTAGCTTTTTCTCCCTAGCGCGCATGCTCAGTTTCCTATGAGCATGCGCGCTAGGGAGAAAAAGCTAACGGACGTCCTACGGTAACTAACGTACGGTATGCAAAAACTCTCTGTTATATCATCCTTTTACCATATTGTGAATGACAGGTATAACTTTTCATTTTTCAAAGTATAACTTCTATTTTTTCATCAAACTTTTAGATTTTTTTAAATTTTGAAATAAATATCTAAGCATAAGGCGAATAGAAAATTTTATATTGACAACAAAACAATGCCGAAACAACATATCCAGATCCAACTAACACCGCGGGTGTTAAAAATAAAAAGCTCTAAAATAATTATTACACAGTAATTATTAATTACACTCCAATTATTAAATAATAATTACTTTAGAGAAAAGACTTCAAAATGGTTCAAGAAAGTTGTATCATGGCAAGGTTAATTGCGTTTAAATTTTAAATGGATCGTAGACTTTAGAAAGAAAATACTATATTGTAAGTTTAAAATTCTATCCGCTTAACTCAGTTCCTTTGTTATGGTAGCCACTTAAGCAGTTAATTGGCGAGTACATATCTCGCCAATTGGCTGCTTAAGTGTTTCCTTACTTAATTTTAAGAGAACTGGTAAAGCCTATCTTCGTCTTGTTAAATAAATCATCTTTATGAAGTACACTCAAACTTGTTTTTTGTGCGGGAGATAGAGACCGCATAAAAGAAATGCATAAAAAATATCCTGTAACTTCTTAAATAGCTATAAAATACATTGTTTGTAATACATAAAAAAATATTTTTTTTTTTTTGCGGTAAATAGGGACCGCATTTTTTTTCTTTCTAATGCAGCTGGCATCTTGGATGCCTTAAGGCAAGCGCTGCACAGACGTTACTCACTTCGCATTACCCAGGGGGCGCGTGTAACTTGAAGGTAAGCTACGAAAGCGGAGTAACAATGTCTCCGCAATGCTCTACGATCCTGTTAGGACCGGGACCTACGGTTTAAAGTGGATTCCGAACCACTACAAACATCTATGGCACCGCCGGGACTCGAACCCAAAACCTGTGGTACCGAGCGTACCGAGCACTAGCCACTCGGCCATTCAGGCCCAAATAAAAGAGGTCCAACATAGAAAATATCAAAAGCTGAAGCTGACAATGTAGCTAGAAATGGGCTTAACCCAAATTAAAGAAAAATTAAATTGACACACCGGAACATTTTTAAAGGCTTTATTTGCTCATAAGTATAGATTCCAAAATGACTACAATTTATATTATAATTTAAATGCACAAGTGCAATTATTAATTGTAGTCAAGACCACGGATTCTTCACATGGAGAACGGGTTCAAAATCACTTTCGTCACTTGCAGATGCTACTTTGCTTCTAATAAAATTTGTGGTAATGTGATGAGACAGTGTTGTGCAGCTGGATCGTAACATGTGCGATTGGGCTGAGATACTTGAGGTACAGATTGGAGAACTCACAACTTTATTTACACACACACATACAATTAATAACAGCCAATATTTAAAAATTTGAAGGCCCACAATTATAGATTCATGGAAGGATTCCCCTACTAAGCCGAAAACCCGAAGCACGGATACGCGCAGGGTGCGTGAAAGATACTTCCTCTCTGAGTGAGAGTCTGTAGGCCAACTAAAACGCAGGATCGAATGAAATATATTTCCTCTCGGGATGAGAGACTGTAAACTAAACGTTTCTCAACCGAAGTGCGTTGTACTTTCTCCCGGGTGATGGTCTTGACGCCTACTGACACCAGTAGGGCGTCTGTAGTACCTCCGTATACTGACTCCTGAACGCCGATGGAGGTGCTCTTCCATCGTGTAAGTTTGTTTTGCCGCTCTACGGTCACCTTCTGAACACGAGGGCTGCACAGACCGGGACCTGCAGTTTAACGTGGATTCCAAACCACGAACAAACATTCATATGTATCATACAATAATCAGTAAAAATATAGAAATTAAAGTGCCAGTTAGTTTACTAATGCACGATTTTTTTGCCTTAGAAAGTAGATTCAAGCACTTCATAGTAAAAATTATTAATAAAATGATCGTTTTTATGAGTTTTGTTCTTTACGAAAAAATAATTGTGCTCTTTTTCTTTGGTGATATCAACAAAATGTTCTATATAATTCTTGATTGGTTTATTTATTTTATAAAATAGATAGATACTTCGTTTGTTTGAGAGGCACCAAACAAAATATAAAATGTGTACTGGTTTGCTTAGGATTTGCATATCATGCTAAACATTGTATATTAGTATATACACACACATAGGGCCTGATAGTCGAGTGACTGGCACTCTGTCCACATTTTTCGGATTCGAGTTCCGGCGGTGCCATGGATATTTGTAGTGATTCTGAATCTACTTTACACCGTAGATCCTGACCTAATATGACTACTACTACTATTACACCCCACCATTGCATTTGAGCTGAGTTGCCTCTATACAGTTTGGAAATTATGTGGGTGAGTAGTCTGACTGGGGTCTGTGACGCTCTGCAGTCATATTAGACCAGGACCTATGGCTTTAAGTGGATTCCGAACCATTACAAATATCCATGGCACAGCCGGGACTCGAACCCGAAAACTGTGCTATCGAGCGCTAGAGCGCTAGACAGATTTCTATGTTAGAGAGCAATTCATGATCTGATTGTGTTTGTTTAATTAATTAATTGACTTTAAAACAATTTATTAACACATTGAAATTAATGAATTGAATGTAAGAAATGCACTAATGAAATTAATATAAAAAATGTATTAATGTAATGAATGCAAAAAAAGGCATTAATGAAATGAATGTAAAAAAAGTATTCATGAAATGAATGCAAAAAAAAAATGTATTAATGTAATGAATGTAAAAAAAAGTGCGTTTATGAAATGAATGTAAAAAAATGTATTAATGTAAGGTAAAAAAATGTATTAATGTAATGTAAAAAAATTTATTAATGTAATGAATGTAAAAAAAATCCATTAATGAAATGAATGTAAAAAAATGCATTAATGAAACGAATGTAAAAAAAAAATATGTGTTCATGAAAAGAATGTTAAAAAAAAAAAAGGTATTAATGAAATAAATGTAAAAAAGTTATGCAACTCCCAAAATTAAAAATATTATTGAAATCATAAAATTATTGAAAAAAATTATTAAAATTATTTAAAAAAATAAAAATTAAGTAAATTATTAAAAAATTATTGAATCTCCTAATTCTTCATGAATCCTAACAATCTTTATAAAAATACTAGAAAAATAAACAATTTAAATCCTAAAAAATAATTAATTTATATACATATTTTTTTTTTTTTTTTTTTTTTAAATCTATGATACCAATAGCCATTTTTAGATGATACATAAAAGTGCCAAGAATGTATTATTTTACTCGATAGAAATACTTTTGACATCCATCCCTAGATGGCGCCACGGCGGAAAGGTCAGTTGATTCTTTTTTTCATCCAACACGTCCGTTCGTAGGGCGGAGGAGGAGAGGGGGTGCGAGGAGCAGACTATGGGTCTGCACGCACAGCTGTTCTGACTCACGGAATAGATAGCACACGGGAAAGGACTCGCATATGGGATTCCCTTAGCTCTGTTGCTCAGTGGTTGCTGTTATGGATTTAACTCGCTCCAAACTACCGTTGCGGATTTCGGCATTTCAATAAGCAGAGAGATAACAGGTAAGGGACTATTACTTGTATATTATTATATTGCATTTATATTATTATTACTTATCCCAATCGTGAAATTATAAAAAAAGAATTTATGTAAGTTTATTTTTTATGGCGGCAATAACAAAGATGGTTTTCTAACTGTTTCAGAGAAGCTAAGCTTTATTTTTTAGGTTTATTTTCAATTGATAAATGGATTTTTATCTAAAATGTTTTTTTTAAAAATTAATTCTAAATGAGGAATTTTTTATATAGTACTCGTCAGGTTTTTAAAAAAGAATTGATAATTAATTATCATATATATTAAAATAAGGTAAAGGAAATGAAAAATTAAAAAAAAATTTTTTTCAGTTAAAATAATAAAAAGCAAATTTAAATTTTAGGGTTTCTTTGTTTTTAAAAAGTCGAGATTATAATTATAAAACAGAATTTAGATTATTTTTTATATTTTTTATGTCTGCAATAAAAAAAGACAGTTTTCCAACTGTTCAGAGATCTAAGTTTTATTTTTCAGTTGATGAATACATAAATAGATTTTTAATTCACGTAAAGACAGTTTTGAAATTCAGTTATTTACTGCTGCATCTTGTTCAACATTCAACACATGTGAATCCACAATAACCAAATTGTTTCGTAAGAATATATTGCTGCGATTTAAAATGTTTTTTTATTCTTTTAAATTGACTTTAAATGAGCAATTTTTTATCGCACAAGTTAGGTTTTTCAAAAAGAACTGATAATTGCCATATATATATATATGTATATTAAAATTAGGTAAAGGAAATGAAAAATAAATTTTTGTGCGGCCAAAATAGAAGGGTGAAAAGTAATAAAAGAAAGTTAATAAGCATTTTTATTATTTTTAAATTTTATTTTTAATTTTTATACTTATTAAAGGAGAATATTTGATATTAAAGTAACAGGAAAAAAAAATGAAAATTTAAATTTTAGATTTTCTTTTTTTTAAAAAGTCGAGATTATAACTTATTTATAATGCATTTTAAATTAAAAAAATTTGGTCCGATAAATTAATACACTGACTTATTTTTGAAAAATATTTTTAAAATCACACCAACTTGAAGTATTTTTAAATAAATAATAAATAACAACAACAACAAAATTGATCAGAGTATTGGACTTCGTATAAAATATATTTATCAGTAAAGTATTTTAATGCTTTTCATTGTTAGAAATTTCATATGGATGCATTATTCTAAAGTCTAAGTGATGTTTGGCTAAATATGTGATAATATTTACTTTTTATGTATAAAAAAGGAATCTATAAATATTCTTCGCCATTAATTATGTCAATAAAAAAAAGGAGGGAAGAGCTTGCGATTTATTACTCTGAACTTCCGTTTTTATATTTCCAAAGACTCGATTCAGCTGCTCTCATTTTTCAGCTGCTTTTGATTAGATAATATATGTGTAGACTTAATTCCCTAATGGAAATGTCACCTGGATCTTTTTTTTTTTCCCATTAAGTTTATCTATTTGCAGATTTCACTTTATACATTAGGGATGCACCGAATACTGCCTGCCTGATCGTTTTATTTTAATAAAATATAATAAATAATTGTTTTTGTAAAAATATTTTCAGATTTTAATGAAAGATTAAAATAGTTAAATCCAGTTTTTAGTTTAATAAAAAAAGATAACAAATAATATTCGCAGACTAGGAAAATTGTATAAAAAACCTTTTTCAATAACTTGTTAGCCTGGATGCAAGATCCTTAATCTAAATAATTTATTATTTTTTAAGGTGATATTTAATAAAATTGAGAAATTTAAATAAAATAAAAATAATAAAATTTAATAGAAAATTGTTTAAATATTTCCAGATTTTAATGAAAGATTAAAATAGGAAATACGATCCAGTTTTTTGTTTAATAAAAAAAGTTAACAAATAATATTCAGACTTTGGAAAACCGTATAAAAAAAAACTTTTGTCAATAACTTGTTAGCCTGCATGCAAGATCCTTATCTAAATAATTTAGTATTTTTTTAATCTCTGTGATATTTACTACAGAAAACGTAATCCATTTTTAAATTGAGCTAAAAAAAGTAGATGAGGTTGTTTTTTAAACACATTGAAATGTGCAAGCCTGTTTCTATCAACATATAGGTGAACAAATAGTTTTAGGCTGAAATTAAAATAGCGTGTGTAAGTTTTTAATTCACTAATTACTTTTGAGTTTTGTTACCGTGGAAACACTTATTTAAATGTGTGTAATATCGTGCATCAAATCCTTTATTTACTTTTTAATTATATTATTTATGCATTATTATACACGTATGATTAATATATAGATTCGATAACTTTCAATGATTAATAAACGATTATATGTAGATAATTGAAATTTTTTTTTTTCTTTGCGCGTATGTGTGTATCCTTGTATAGTAATATGAATTGATGACGGAGTGTTGTACTAAGATAAAAATATTAAATGTGCAGTAGACTTTAAAAACATTAAATCGTCAAAAATAAGGATTTTTAAACTATCGGTATTGAATATACAGAACGGTAATATGAGTATTTTTTATAATTTCTGTTTATCGAATCTCATTATATTGTTGTTCCATGATAGCTTACTTTTTTAAAATTTATTATAAAATCTCAGAGATTGTCAATCTACAGTATGGAAATGTACAATGTACAACAAAAATTGAATGAACTTATATACTTGTATATAAATTCCTTTATTTATTTATTTTTTTAAACTGGTATATTGTTAATTTAACATATTTCTTAAAAATTATCGATGCATTGTTCTATTCAATTTTTTTTCTTCAAATGCATTTAGTTTTTTTAAATAATATATATTAACTACTTCCTCACTGGTGCAACAGCCCTAGGGCAGTCTGCCTGCTGGCAGGTTTTGAGACAGATTTTTTTTTTACGGGATAGAGTTTCCAGCGCTACAGCCAACTCTCTACAGTCATATTAGACCCGAACCTACGATTTAAAGTAGATTCCGAAACACTCTAAAATACATGGCACTGACGGGACACGAACCCGAAACCTGTGGTATCGAGCCCCAGAGTGCTATAGTAACTTATTATATATTAACTAAAAAAAAGTATTTATCACATAATTTTTTTTCTGATGCTGCTGGAAAATACTTAGACAGTTATCTTTGTGCCATAAGCAAGGGCTGCACCGACGTTACTCATTTAGCACCATCCTGGGGCTGTAGCTTGAAGATAGATTACGGAGGCGAGTAACTGTACTCTCACAACGCTCTACTATCATATTAGATCGGGATCTGTGTTTTAAAGTGGATTCCGAACCACTACAAACTCCATGGCACCGTCGGGACATGAATTGAAAAAACTGTAGAGTTAATTAAAAATGCTCTTTGTGTAGTAATAAATTAAAGAATTAATATTTTAATTTATAAGTATTTTTCCATTAAATCCAATCATTCGACTGAATTACGTAATAAATATTAATACTTTATGACGATTCAAAATTTATACATTTTAGTTTCAATCTCGATTGGCTCTTTAAATTTAACCAAAAATCTCTTCATACATTACTTGTCTTTTAATATTCTTTAAAGAACAATAATTTTTTTGGACAGTCTAGCTGGGAAAATAGTAATTTTTATTAAAAATAAACATCTAACACTTGCTTTTAAGATACAAATTAAATGTTTAACAAGCGTTTCAGTTTTAACACATATGCTTTCAAAAACTAATAATCGGAAATTATTGATCGAATAATAATAATTTTTTCCACAAGCACGATGTGAGAAAAGAAAATCAATGGATTCTATTAAAAGAAAAAGATAATAGGCTTTTATTTGCAGTACATTAAACATTTTTTTAAATTTATGAAACGAACAATGTCTGTATTAAAGTTCTTATGACGAATGAATATTAATTAACATCTTAAATCTTATTTACTTATCTTAAAGCGCATTTGCTTACTTTATTATTTATGAACATTCATAAAAAGATCGTTCTCACATTAAATTATAATTCGAATTATTCCATTCATCTTTTTATTATGTAGAAGCATTTTAAATTTGCGCAATATTCTCATGAATAAACTTCGAAAAGCGAGATTAATTTTTTTTAAACATACTAAAAAAGTACTAGTTTTTAGTTTAGAATAGATTCAACAAACATATCTATTCAAACAATTTATCGTTCTGGAAAAATTCCTAGGAAAACTGGTAATAAATTTTCATCATAAATCCATGTTTATTGGAACTGTGAGTAATATTTTATTTGAAGAAGCAAGCACAGTACAACATGATATTTTATCATAAATGAGAAAGAGAGGAAAATCGACTTTTTTTCTTAATTTAATTGTATAAAATGGTAAACATTTCTTGAAATAGAAGCTTTTGAAAATACCATTTTGTAATATTTATAATATTTTTTTTTTCTATCTCAAAATTATTGCATAACTATAACAGCCGATTGTTCTAAATTTATTGCAATAAAAGTAAATAAATCGTCTGAAGCAATTTTCAGTGGCAACACTTTTATTGGTTGAAGAGAAGTGAAGTTGATAAAATTAAAATGTTAAGAATTTCGGAAATAGGATGTTTGTTTTGACTGGAAACAGGAAATTAATGTAATTAAATCCTTTAATTGATCAATAACAGTTTTTCTTTTGTTGATTAATTAGTGGAAATAAAAAGAATCGTCTTTCAAAGAAAGCGGGGGAGAAAGTGTTCGAAAGCGTATAAGAACAAGGAAATTTTATATTTCACTTTTTATGCTTACGGTTAATTTCCATATAAACTTTAATGAGGTAATTAAATTTTATGGAAGCTATTTTTTAATGTATACGATTGAGTAATTAGTAACTTTTTAGAAGTATTTTCAGAAAAAATAAAAATGAACGGGAATTATTTCGGATAATTTAGAAACTAACAATTTTAATGTACTTAAATGCATTAATTGATTCAATATATTTGAATGAAAAGGAAACATTGTTATAATGATCTTTAGTTATAGACTTATGCTTGTTATAACTGTTATGTATATATAATTTAGGAAAAGGACACTTTTAATAATCGCATAATTGCAGTAATTCTCAGTTTTTAATATTGTTTTACTGTTAAACTAGGTGGGATTACAGTCGGGTATAGTTATTTTCTGTAGGCTAATTTCAAAAAATATTTTAACAAAACATTAAAACGATTTATTTAAGAATACAGAATAGTTTCTCCTTGAATTTACAGCTGCATCTGGCCGTTGGTACCACAAACTTCAGGTTTGAATCCCGGCGGGGGCATGGATGTTTGTGGGGGTTCGGAATCCATTTTAAACAGTAGGTCTCGGTCTAATTAGCTAAAAGTGTGCACAAAATGACCGTAGAGCGACAAACCAAACTTTGAATTTAGTTAATAAAATGAAATAATGTTTAGGATCAATCCGACTCGTGGTTCAAAGGCAACGTGCTCCGCTGATGATCATTATTAGGGCTGAGGTTCAATCCACTGGCGGCTTTGCTGTAGACACTGCATCAAAACCGAAGAGGCTCGATGACGTTTGTGATGTTCAGCATTTTGCCCTTTAGTCAGACTACTTGGTGGGAATTTTACGGGTTTTTCTCCCGCATGATGCGCAAATGCAAATATTCCCCGGAAGGCACTGCCCTGCTTCTTCAACCACACAGAGCCAAGTCAGACTTCTATTTACGTGTGCTCCATCATAACAGTAGCTGTCTCCTTTCTTCCATGAGATCGCACGGATTTATGGACTTGGTCTAAAATGTTGCTATCTACCCAACCAAGTGAGATAAGGAAAAAAAAATATTTAAGATCAATGCCATCTATATGTATTTAAAAAAAAAAAACAATCAAGAACCCAAATAAAATTTCATTTTATACTTGTTTTGCAAATAAGACCTATTTTCACAAGAAATCTTATACTTTAAACTGTAAGTCTCGGTCTGTTTAGCCCACGTGTGCACAAAATGACAGCAGAGCGACAAACCAAACCATGAAATCTTATTAAAATTTGGAATAAATAACATTTCATAAAAGTATCGCCTTTAGAATATATTAATTAGGGTATTATTATTACTATTTGTTTTTTTGAGATTTTTGATTGTATTTGCAGTGTTAAACATTTTCAGAAATTAATTTTAAAAACTTTAAAACATATTTAGTATTACTTTTTATATTAATCTCATGATAATTTCTCTTTCTATTTTTTCTATTTAGTTTTATGTGTTTAAATTGTTGTTTTACTTGAAGTTCGAATTAGTTCCAATTTAAGGTTTCTGTAAACCAATTTTTGTTAAAAATAAAATAATTTCGTATTGAATAGAATAATTTAATTTAAATGGAAAACATTATAAAAATTAGTATTAGATATTTAAAAAAAATTGTTAATGATTTCTCTTCAAAAAAAATAAAAAATAAATAAATAAATAATAATAATAAATAAATAAATAAATAATAAATAAAGTTAACGAACACTTCTGAACACATGAATTTTTTAATTAACGATACGAAGTATAACAAAATAAACGAATTTTTTAAATAGCGATACGAAGTATAACAAAATAAACGAATTTTTTAAATAGCGATACGAAGTATAACAAAATAAACGAATTTTTTAAATAGCGATACGAAATATAACAAAATAAACGAATTTTTTAAATAGCGATACGAAATATAACAAAATAAACGATTTTTTTTAAATAACGATACGAAATATAACAAAATTAACGAATTTTTTAAATAACCATACGAAATATAACAAAATAACGAATTTTTTAAATAACGATACGAAATATAACAAAATAAACGAATTTTTTAAATAACGATACGAAATATAACAAAATAAACGAATTTTTTAAATAACGATACGAAATATAAAATGAACGAATTTTTAATGACGAACGAACGAATGAATTATTAACTATACAAAATATAACAAAACGAACGATTTTGTAAATAACGAGCAACAATAAATTAAATAAACAATTTTGTATTGCTTGTGTTAAAATTTTCTGAGAAAATATGACTTTTCAGAACAACTCATGTTAAAACGAACAATTTTATATTAAAAAATAAATTGAAAATACAAAAAAAAAAAAAAAAAAAAAAAAAAAAAAAAAAAAAACCTTACGTAGTAGTACAAAGCAGTTAACTGCATTCTGCAAATAAGATTAAAGTTTCATAAAATAAAATATTAATTCACTTCTAAGAAAATAATTTTATTTCTTAAATATTTTAATAAAATGTTTTTTTATGTGAGTTTACTGAAAATAAAACTGACATTTTTTTTCAAAACATTTGAGAGACTGGCAGCATGTGAAAAATTCTGTCAAAATTAAGTTATCAAAACTATTTAAATTTTAAAAACTTATTTTATCGTGATGATAATATTTTTATTTATCAAAATTTTTTTCTTTAACAAATTCTTTGTCTTGGTGATTATTTCATAAGTATGGCTTCAATTTTCATGGTCGAATACACAAAATAGTTTATAATAGTTAAATCCACGTTCTTTTTAATTTTGATTTAATTGAAATTTTAAATATAAAATAAGAAAATCGTCATTTTTAAACAAAGATATTCTCAAGTTGATCGGGTTTTTTTCAATTATAAAGGATTTTTAAATATATTCTGTGAATATTTCAATCCCAATTATTCCTAATTTGATAATTGTATAGATTCTGAATTTGGAATGTTAGCATAATTCAATGCGCAATACTGAAAGAAGAAATAATCTTTAATAGAACTATTGGATAATTGAAAAACGACTTTTTTGATGTCTTGTTCTTCACTATCAAGTTTGTTCTAACATTTTCTCATTTTAAATCCTTATTTAAATGGGCCTGAATGGCCGAGTGGCTAGCGCTCTGGCGCTCAGTATCACAGGTTTCGGGTTCCAGTCCCGGCGGTGCCATGGATGTTTGTAATGGTTCGGAATTTTTCCCGGTATAATAGGATCGAGAGCGTTGCGGGGGCATTTTTAATCTTCATAACCCGCCCCTGGGCCAAAAGTAAACGATTTTTGCTTTAAATCCAAGACCAAGATGTTTGGCCATGAAATATATTTACAAAATATTCATTGAAACCATTCATTGATTAGATAAATTGTATAACAGATTTAGTTTTATCCAGGATGCTTCTTTAGGTATTTGTTACACTATACCTATATTAAGAAATATGAGATGAAACAATTTCTGGAGGTATTTCTAAGGGAAAACGAAGGGAATCAATATGTGTTTATGAATGGAAAACTAGAAAAATTTTGGTCTAGTCAGTTAAACGAAAGTAAAACATGCTACCAAATTGCATATCTGCTTCCAGTTCTAAGGGTGGCCAATTTCACTAGCGCTCTGTCCCTTTGGTATCACAAGCTTCAAGTTCGAATTTTGGCGGTGGCATGGATGTTTGTGAATGGTTCGGAATCCACGTTAAACTACAGACATATTAGACCAGGATTTACGGTTTAAAGTGGATTCCGAATGCATTGCAAACATCCATGCCACCATCGGAAATCGAACCCAAAACTTGTGGCACCGAGCGCTAGAACGCTAGTCACTCGACCATCAGGTCCCAGTCTTGTTTCTGAAAGCAGTGAATACAGCACAGTTCACTAAAGGATTCGAACCCAAGACCTGTTCGTTACCTGTACATTCCCCAAAAATTAAAAAAAAAAATATGGAAACAAGTCGGGTATATTTAGCAACGTAGGTTTGTTTTGTTTTGTCGCTCTACGGTTATTTTGTGCACACGAGGGCTAAACAGACCGAGACCTGCAGTTTAAAGTGGATTACTACTACTCACTGTGCCTAGAGATGAGTTACCACTTTACAGTTTGGGAATGATGTCGGTGAGAAGTCTGATTGGGCTCTGTGAAGCTTGACGGTCATATAAGACCGGCTTAAAGTGGATTCCGAACCACTCACAAACATCCATGCCACCTCCAGGATTCGAACTTAAAGCCTGTGATACCAAAGGACAGAGTGCTAGCCACCAGGCCACCGCCGGCAACATAGGAGCTTTCTTTCAAATCCTAAGTAAATTTATTAGTGCTAATTTTTGATTATTTTTTGTAGGGTTAATTCATTTTCTATTTATATAATTATTTCATATACATTTTTACTCTTCTGAAATCTTTCTTTTAAATTCATTATTATTTTCTTATTCAATATAATTTTGACATCATTAATTTTTAAAATTATTATTTTAGTATAATCTTTTGTTATAAGCGAGGCCTGTTTTGCGCTATGAAGAAAAACAGTTATGAATTGTTTTAAATGCTAATTGCCTCTTAAGTTAAATAAAGAAAAAAATAATAGGATTGGTTTTAACCACCTGTGTTTGGTACGGCATACTATTGGATTCAATTAATTGAGAGCGATGCTATCGAAAAATGTCTAGACTGATTTATTTAAAAAAATACGATAGCATCCGATTTTCCGGAAATGATTGGCATTTTGCCCGTTGCTGATAGTATATTGTTCCGGTGACCAATATTCGAAAGAACGATTCGATTCAGTTCCGGGGTTATATGCAAAATCTAAATGCGTCGCTTTCCATTCTCTTGTTGATTCGAATGAGTCATGCATTATCATGATTCGTTTTATTCATGTTTCTTTCTAACAAACTCATTGTCCTTTTTTGGCATGGGTTAAAATACGATTGCTTTATCGTTTGAGCTATATTTAATGATAAAAAGTGAACGAATTGAGTAAAAAAACGGATTGGATGAATCAGTTTGATAATGATGTATATTGAGTGAGTCATTTTTACTACTTGCTGAAATTGGATCAATTTCTTGTTTTGTAAATCGAAATAACAAACTGAGGTTATTTGTGAAGATTTTTCCATATTTGAATATGATTTATATCAGATTCATTTTCTAAACGTCTTTTTTGGATTATAATCATTTTCAATGCTTTCATCACTCAGGAAATTTATTCATAACCAAAACTTATTATATCTTTAAGTAGAATATCAGATCCAGTTTAATGCATCTTGAACAAAGATCTAGAAACAAAGATTTTTAAAAAAAAAATTCTTCGCTTATGATACAATAAAGTAAGCATGAAGTTAAGCATGATTAGGATTTGAATACTTAATCAGTTGATCTGCACATCGATGTTTATCAATTAAATCTCTTCGAGGAGGACTTCTTCCTGTAGTTATAAGATATTAAATGACCGAAATCAATGCAAAAAGTCAGTGCATATTATTTTCATATATTTATGAAGTTTTATTAATTTAAAATTATAATTTAAATAGTTAATTTTCATGAAAAAAATCGCATATAAGCTTAAATAATTTTTTCTTATTTTTTGTGTGAAACATCAGTGGGTTTCGTCTTTCATTGATGTATGCCAAGAAAAGACCACCGACCAGTGTTTCAGGGGAGAAGAGTGCCTTCCAGGGGGACTTTTAGGGGTAACTGTTTCACAATTGCATGTTGTACCGGAACTCTCACTAAGTAACCTTTTCTTCACACCTCACCCCCGAATCTGGGAATATGTAGTCCCCTACCAGCTATTAGTGAGAGCATCGGCTTGCGTAGTGTATACCATGGACATCCCACTGAACGGGTTAATTTTTAAATTTTATTAATTGTTTTTGAACAATTTACTAGATGTTCCGAGTTTTATATTCAATTGAAGAAAGGGAGATCGAAGAGAAATAAATATATAAATAAATAAATGAATGTATGATTACGACATTTATACATTAATTTATTTATATATTATCATTTAGAAGTAAAGTATAGGAATACTAATGTTTTTTCTAAAAATTCGAGAATATTTTAACTGATGGATATTAAAATATATGGCAAATAATTCTCTTCAATATTGAAGCAATAAATATTAATGATAACAGCAATTTAAAATGACACTTGATAAATTATATAACTTTAAACAGAAAAGTACATTTCATTTTTATGTAATATCGAATACAGTACCAAATTAATAAATATCTAAAAGAGCATATTATAATGACAATCTCACCGACTATCAGTATGTTAAAAAAACAAGTTACATTTTTTTCTATAGTATTAAAACGATTATCATATTAAACTACTTTGCAATAAATGTGATTTCAATAAGATATTGCAACGAAATATAAAAATAAGTAATAATGGTAATAAGTAAAAAAAATGATAAACTAGAAAAGCACGTAAATATTATTTTTTTATCATTTAAAAAAAATTTTTTTTCCCCCTTTATACATAGCGCTAAAGTTAACGCTAATATGGTTGGGTGGAGGCATAGTGATATCGATTTCGGCAAAACCCAAGCGTATTCAAGTGGGAATAGAACATGGGAAAAACCGAAACTGGGCTAGGAACAAGCAAAGTTAGATATTTCTTCCTACAAAAATAAATATCGATTTTTCTACGTTATTTTTATTCTTGCCACTAACTAGATCTATTTTGAAAGTTTTTTTTCTCAACATGCAACATGTTTTATAGACTACTATGCTGTTTGAAAGATGAAAATCAAGACATAACTTTCAACAATTCAAACCACTTTTAATGTTGCCGTCATCGTAATATGGATATTATACTAAAAACAAAATGGAAATGCTGAAAATAAATCATTAAAGTTTATCACAAATCTATACTGGTTATGATAAATCTTTGTTCTTCAATGATATATTCTTTATATTTGATTCGATTTAATTTGACCAGATGGATTAAATCCTATTTCAAAAATAAATAAAAGATTTTGCAGGAAATTACTACTA
The DNA here is from genome assembly GCA_021605075.1 of Caerostris darwini. Classification (NCBI taxonomy): domain Eukaryota; kingdom Metazoa; phylum Arthropoda; class Arachnida; order Araneae; family Araneidae; genus Caerostris; species Caerostris darwini. The sequence goes on along the minus strand of BPLQ01005387.1, from coordinate 402,644 downwards.
TATACAAAAGGAACTTGTATAAATTTCAAGATTTTTTTTTTGCATACTTATATTTACTTTTCTAACAGAAATGAAACATTCGGCCTAAACAAGAAATCAAAATATGTTCAGCTAAAATTACTACTATGTACAAAAATGTATAGGAAATTACTACTATGTACAAAAATTCACAGGAAATTACTACTATGTACAAAAATGCAGAGGAAATTACTATTATGTACAAAAATGTACAGGAAATTACCACAAAGTACAAAAAGAACTTGCATAAAAGAATTGCATGTTTACATATTTAAATTTACTTTTCTAACAGAAATGAGAAATTCGATCTAGATCAGGTGTGGCCAACCCAAATGATCTTGCGGGCCCCTTTGGAAATGCATCCTAACTCCGCGGGCCGCATGTAAAATTATATATTCCCATATTAGATTTAGATCCACTATAGATATTTTTACTATGTATTCATATTACAACCTGCTATATTAGATGTTCCAAGATGCACGCGTAACATGAGTTCGCGGAATATAATTTAATTATTGCTGAATTCATAAATAGAACAGGCATTATCTGTCATATATTCGTAAGAATATTATTTTAAAATCAAAGTTAATCTTTTCCTCATAATTTCGACAATTCATTTTTGAATATATGGAGGCACACATGTATATTTAATACATTGGGTTTCATTACTTTGGCCATTACAAAATAAATATATTTTGTAAAAGTGTGATAAATTTCACGGGCCGGAAAAATATTCAAGGAGGGCCGCGGGTTGGCCACTCCTGCTCTAAATATAAATCGTTTAAAATGTCTTACTGTAATTACTATGCGTTACGATGTAAACATTGAAAATCGAAAATGATGGCCTCAATAGTTGTCATTTCCTTGTTTGTTGTTTATTTTTCTTTTACTCTACAGCTAAAGAGGTCAGTAAACTTAAAACTATTGACAAGCATCTGTCAATAGTTCGATAAATAGTGAAAGTCGTTTCCTTTCGAGGTTACTTTTTCATAAATTTTTCCCTTTATAAATATTTTTCTTTAACAAAAATAATAATAATTCTGTAAGCATATAATACAATTATTAATTTAAATATTTGGATTTTTATCATTAGAAATAATGATTTAGCATACATAAATTCATATTTCTCTTTTTGGTTAGTAAATATTTTTCTTTTATTAAAATATTTGACTATTTTTTAAAAAGAAATCTCGTGTCATTTCATTGAAAATATAAAGTTTTGCTCATTAATGCATATTTTTTTGTGTAGTTTATATACATATAGTTTATTTCAATTAAATTCATTCTGTTTTTAAATGACATTTACATTTATTAACTTATGCCAATTTTTTTCCCAATCCACAATGCATGCTAAAATGGCATCGGCAGGGATGGCCTTCAAAGCGCGCGGCGATTCACGCTGAATCTCTTCAATAGATTCAAAACGGTGTCCTCGGAGTGGTCGTTTGAGTTTAAGGAATAGCCAGAAGTCTCACTATGTGAATACGATGGTTGTGGAACGATATGGGTTTCATTTTTGGCGAAAAAGTCATGAAGAGATCAATGCAGTGTTAGCTGGTGCATTCAGTGGTACCAATTTCGGTACCAATCGAGATTTGACGCGTTTGAGGCCCAAAATAAAATTGAACGATCGTTTCGAAATTTCAACTTCATCAGCAAGGCCTCTAATTGTAAATCGACGGTTTGCAAGCACCAAATCTTTAATTTTTTAGACGTGAGCTTCGTCGGCTGAGGTTGATGGTCGACGAGAGGGCTCTTCGTCTTCAACGTGTTCTTTGCCTTCTTTGAGCTGTTTATATCACTTCTAAACATTTCTTTCCGATATAGGAATGCTTATCGAATGCCTTCTAAAACATTCAATACGTTTCCGCAAACAAAATTGAATGCAAGTTCTTTGCTCAATTAATTCAGACATTTCAAAAATCGCCGGAATCGGTTTTAGCATCTCACAAAGCCAAGCGTAACTCAAACACTAAGGAATATTTTGACGTCAAATTTCAGGCAGATGTAAAGGGCAACAACCTATACAAGAAACAAAAAATTGAAATTCCATAAGCCCCAGGAATTTTAAATTGAAAATTGGTCTTACTTTTTGGACACAGTAGTTTGATATAAATTCCAATGCTATTATTGGTATTGATTTAATGGAATTATGTTACCACTTTAAATAATTGATCAACAAGCACGGCTAAATATGAAGATTCATAGTAATTTCCATATTGCTCAGCATTGGGTTAAAGATGTCATTTTCATTAATGGAAGTCTTTTGAAATTTAGCTATATCAAATATGTAAAGCAGATATTCAGAGGTTTGTGCAATTTATTACTAAAACTTATCCAGGACAGAACACTGTCTTCTCTGGGAGCGCCATTGTCTGAGAGTTCATGTTCTAAAGCCATACACATAACTTTGTTTTAAGCATGTGTTGCTGTATTACACATATTTTGGATGCTAATAATAGTCATAATTTTAACTTCTCTTCTCTGATTAAAATTCTTCTTCGTCTTGGAAAACTCGTTATTTAATTTTTTTTTATTACTTGTACCTAGAATCTCTGTCATCATTATCATAATTTTGTTTGTGTCTATTTCATTCTGCATGGCTGATCAAATTACATTTTCGTTTCAGAAATATTGAAATCTAATTTGATAAAAGCTACCTTTTAAAAACTTTCATAGGAAAATAGAGTGCCGATACATTATTCATAATTAAGCTCTTAAGAGATAAGTAACGTCTGAGAAAATTTTAATATATAGTTCAGATAAAAATTCTGATGTTTTGAAATTGATGACTTTCTGTACTTTTCTTTAATAAGAAAACGAGAGATTTATGAATATGAAAAAGTTTATACGTGCCGAACCACTATCTTGGGAATTTTTACGTGCTCAAAATTTTGAAATATTACTTGAAATTTTGAAAACTTGTATATATTCATTTATGATCGTAGCGGACTGTTTCCAGCGTAATTCAATTATATTATTCACTATATTGCCTTTTAATTGGCTTCATTGCTAAATTCACCAAAGTATATTATGATATTAACCGAAGCAGGACAATATCATATCATAATTGCTATCAAAATTACAACAAAAGTATTCATTGAATCGCTCTAAATACTTTTTTTTTTGCTTTATAAATGATTCGTTCATAAAACTTTATTAAACGAATCGTTATTTACATGACTAATCTAAGAAGCGATTAATGCCAATTCAAGAGTCCACTTAATGGACCAATTATCTTTTATATACATATCCCAAACACTGGACGAACAAAGAAGTCAACTTAATGACTTTTAAATCCTCAAGTGAAGTCCATACCTGTTTCTTGAAGATTAGCCAGCTAAACGGGAACTCGCATTAAGTCTATGTGACCGTCGCGCAGCCTTAACTAACGAATGCGAAAGAACTCGGAGATAATTAAGAGATAAAAATCAGTCTTTTATCTTTTTGTAACTTTTGTCCTTTTTTTTTTTTTTTTTGTTGTGGTTGGAACCAAGTTCCTATGACGCCTTGTTTACGGTTATAAATATAATGGACGCTCTCGTGGTGCCATGCTCCATTTTTTCTCTGATAAACCACACAGCGTAACTAGTTTTCTTTTGAAGAACTGCATAACAGTGGCTTTTTTAAATGCGTTCATCCTTTTTGATGGGGGAAGGATGGCGAAATCCGCTGTGCTCTTTTGTAACAGTGAGTCATAGTTACGTTCGAAATGTTGTAAAGTTTTTGAGGGCTTTGCATTGTTTGTCCAGTTCTGTTTGAGTTCATTCCACTACTTTGATGTGTAAACTTGCCAATCATAGCTGATTTTTTTTACTTCAAATTATTAATGTTTATTAACTTTATTATTTTTTACTTCAAATTATTAATATTTATTATCTTTATTATTTTTTACTTCAAATTAAAATATTTATTTCTTGAAATAAAAAACATCTCTTTTATAACAAGATAATCTCTTTTATAACACTGAGTTATAGTTACGTTCAAAATGTCGTTAAGTTTTTGAGGGCTTGTATTGTTTGGAAAGTTCTGCTTTGAGTTCATTCCACTACTTTGATGTGCAAACTTGCGAATCACAGCTGATTTTTTTTCCTACTTAAAATTATTAGTATTCATTATTAACTTATTTCTTGAAATAATAAAAATATAAGAAATAACCTCTTTTATAACAGTCTTATAACAAGATAATCTCTTTTATAAGAGTGAGTCAGTTACATTCAAAATGTTGTAAAGTTTTTGAGGGCTTGGATTCTTTGGCCAGTTTTGTTTGGGTTTATTCCACTTCTTTGATAACTTGCTAATCATAGGTGATTGATTTTCTTAAAATTATTAGTATTTATTATTAACTTATTTCTACAAATAATAAAAAATCGTGATAAGAAATAAAAGTAAATTCAGACTGTTACTAGAACTTACAATGTAGTTTATCATGTATTCACGTTTTGAATTTAAATATCATGCTTTCATTAGAAACTATTCATCTTTATTTACATACCATAAAGTTATGTGCTGTGGCATGAATATTTGTTAGTAATTCGGAATCCACTTTAAGTTTTAAATCCAGGTCTCATGTTACCGTAGAACTTCACAGAGCTCAATCAGACTTCTCACCCACATCATTCCCAAACTGTAAAGGGGAAACTCAGCTCTAAGCCCAGTGATATTGTGTGGTGTAGTAGTAGTGGGTCGGAATCCACGTTAAATTGTAGATCCTGGTCTAATTAGCCCAAAGAGTGCTGAAAAGGACAGCAGAGAGATAAACAAAAACCGAAAAAAACTCTGCCGTTCGGCGTGTTGTAGAGTTAGCAGATTCAGTACTAAAACATTAGAGTTATCGCAGCTTGTAACAATAATACACTTCTGTGGAAAACCAGATATATTTTTATTGATTTGATGCAACACGATTTTCCTCCATTATAAGATATGCCATTAAGACATTCACATCAACAAAGCGAACATTTTAAAACAAATACTTCCACTTCCTAATTCAATAGAACACGAAAAAAGAAAGATAAAAGTTCGCACCTTAATGACACACGTTATATCCTATTCTTAATGACGCATTTCTTTGTAGTTTGGTTATTTACCGTTTAATGGCGCTAGGAGTATAGCGTACCAAGTAAGAGATAATTTTCTGGGAGCAAATAAACTCCTTTGTTTTCAGTTATGTGCTGAGCTCGTTCATGGTAAAAGTGGTTATAATAATTTAATGCGACATTAGCGTCACATAAAGGAAATTAAAACAATTTCAAAAACAATTTTCTAAAATTTATCTCATTTTCTCGGAATAATCCATGTTTATGTTTATATTTAAGCATTAGGAATACTTTTACTTTTATTGTTGTGGCGATTACCATAAATTCGTCGTATTATCTATTTTTTGCACGTATTTATATTGTAAGTTAAGATAATCCTGTTTATAAAAAGATATAAATTTTTTTTTGTCCAGTTTCTTTGAAAAAACAAATTTCAGAGAAAATAAAGTTAAAATTTAAATTTATTCATACTGTTTTAATGTTCTAAGGTATTAATAACCTCGAATTACCTCGCGTAACGTCTCCTAAAGTATCCTTAAGTTCTAAATATGGCAAATAAATTAAAAATTGATATTTAATATTAAATTTTTTTATATTTTAACGATAGAGTTTTTGTGCTTATGCTACAGTGGCGCTAATACCATTTTAAATATACTAGTTAAAAAAAAAGAAAAAAAAAAAACCTTAAGTACAGTAAAAATAAGACTGAAAATTTAGCAGTAGCGCAACTGTAACTGTATATTAAATTTTACCCTTAAGGCTTCTTCTTCAAGGGGTCTGATGGCTGAGTGGCTAGCGCTCTGACGCTCGGTATCACAGATTTCGGGTTCGAGTCCTGGCGGTGCCATAGATTTTTGTAGGGGTTCGGTATCCACTACAAACATCTATGGCACCGTCTTTTAGATGTTTGTAGTGGATTCCGTCCATTCTTAAACCGTAGGTCCCTGTCTAACGTGATCGTAGAGCGTTGCAGGGGTATTGTTATTCTGTGTCCATACCTTAAACTTCAAGCTACACGCACCTCCTGGGTAGTGCTAAGTGAGTAACGTCGGCGCATTCCTTGCTTATGACATAAATACAACTGTCCAAATGTTTGCAAGCTGCATTAGAAAAAAAGTTTATCCTTCTGATTTATAGAATGGTTAAATTGTTATAATATTTAGACATTATCAAGGCTAAGATAAAAGTTTTTAGATATTATCATTAAAGAAAAATGAAAAACGGCAATTATAATTCTTAGTAACTAACTCCATAGGTATTACAGCCCATGGTGGGCCAACGCCGTCAGCGTACTGGCAGATTTCGTGACAGGAGATGATTTTTTTTTACAGTACAGACTTACGCCTAACACTCTACAGTCAGAAGCGGCCTGGTGGTCAATTAGCTAGCGCTCTGGCCGTCTGTGCCACAGGCTTCAGGTTCGAATCTTGGCGGTGGCATGGATGTTTGTGAGCGGTTCAGAAACCGCGTTAAATTGTCTAATTAACTCCAAGTGTACAGAAAATGACAGTAGAGCGACAAACCAAACTAATCTTAAATCGTCCTTGAATAGATTAAACATATTTACCGGAATTACCGAACTTATTAGAGAGTTTTTGCATAACGTTTTTTTTATCGTCCGATATTATTTTTCTTCCTAGCGCGCATGCTCATAGGAATAGCTCAGTAGTGCAGTATTACAGATAAGCATTCGCAATAGGTATAATGTTTCTTATGAGCATGCGCGCTAGGAAGAAAAATAATATCGGACGATAAAAAAACGTTATGCAAAAACTCTCCATTATTTGGTATATAAACGAGATAACGTTGCCATCTTATAGGAACTCTAACTATTATAAATTAAATTTACTTTATTTAGGAACGGGGCCTAAATGGCCGAGTGGATAGCGCTCTGTCGCTAGGTACCACGGGTTTCGGGTTCGAGTCCCGGCGGTGCCATGGATGTTTGTAGTGGTTCGGGATCCACTTTAAGCCGTAGGTCCCGGTCTCATATGACCGTTGAGCGTTGGGAGCTGACAACCCTATCCCGTAAAAAAAAGTGTAACATCTCTCGTCTAGAAAACTGCCAGTAGGTAGATGGCCTTGGCCCACACTGGACTGTTGAGCCAATAATAATGATGATTATTTAGGAATATAGTGTATTATTGTTACCTAAATTTAAAAAAAGACAAATAAAACTAGGTGGCATTTGTTTTATTTATTTTGAAAAAAAAAAAAAAAAACTTCAAAGATTTGCGATTAATTTATTTAACATAAACAGCACATAAACAATATAAATAATAAGCGCCAAGACACGCAGGTGTCATTATTCTTCATTGTTTCCTCATCCACAACTTCAACGCACGAATTATTTCGTCATAAACAAAATCAGCATTTACCAATTGTAGTAGAGATTCAATTCCCGAAACAGTCTAGTTGCATGTGAACCAGAATTTTCCCCTTTTGTCAGCAACCAATCTATAAAGCACAGTCACAGAACGATTTCCTGTTGTTGATTATGAACTCTCAACATAAGAGAGAATAAAAAATTGAATTGCCTTTCTTTGCGGTATAGACCTAATTGGATTTGAATGATCGCATGAAACCTATATTCGTATTGCATTGCCAAATGTTGTCCAGCTGCTATTCAATGTCATTGCAGTGAAGGAGAGTTTGTATGTATCAAGGTCTCTGATTTTTTACTTTGAATGCAGTAATTTGGTTGAAGTTTGGTGCTTAGAGAGAGATTGCAGCCTCGTGTGTGTGTGTGTGGGTGATGCAATGATTGTTTCCGTGGACGATTATTATGCATAATGGCATTGTGAAGGTCAATGAGGTCATAGACTTACTCTCATTGTATCGGAATAAATTGGGAGGATTACTCATTTTAGATAGCGCTACTTTCCTTTTTATATAGAGGAAAAGGAAAATGGAAACAGCTTTCTGTATTCATAGGCTATTTTTATTTAATTAAAGTTATTAAATATTGAATAAACTCGCGTCCAAAAGTTAAGGTATAACTTGTTTTTTGACGCCCACCATTAAAATAATGAAAATAAACTCCAAAAGATATGGTTTATATGAATGCTTAGATAACTTCAATAAAATTGCATGAAAGTATTATACACATCACTATTTTATTTTTTCAGAAATGGATGTTTATATAGAAATCAGAGGAAACTGAGAACTATCCCACTTTTTAAATTTGTGAGCAATTTTTATTAATGTCTATAATCGTACCAACAAATGTAAATGCACATTGTTGGCAATGACTAAAGTCGTTTACCCAATTCGTTAAAACGATGGGCAGAGGTGAGCTAATGGAAGGCCATAGTGCTATTACAAACTGATGTTTCAAAATATGTTATTGTGTCATAATATAGTCCAAAGACTATACAATTAATTTCAAACGAAAATTCAATTTCAAGGAAACCTGTTCCAGGTTGACTATGCATTATTCCTTCTGAAGATCGCCTTCTGTCTATTTGGGCTAGTAGGAAGAATACTGTGGACTGTAGGAATACTGTGCCTATTAACCCATTTCAGATTAGTTTTTCGCAACAGGGATGAGAATATCTCCTTGCACGAAAAGACTCTTTCAGTTCAAGGACATTCTGCAAGCTGACTCCTTGTGCATGTCCTTCTTGACGACAACTTGTTGACGAACTTCTTGAGGAGCAAGGTTGGTAGTCAATGGAATAGACAGCTCAATCTCAGGAACATAATCTCATAGAAAGAATCGCCCTGTCGGATAGCTAGCCTTTTAAAGTTATCTATTAAGAACATTAGATGAGGTACTATGTGTATGATCTTTACTTTCAATTGTGATTTCTAACAACTAAACCAATAGTATGGAAAATTAGCATTGCCAATGCATTACAGTGAGTGATGGTCGCATTATAAAAATCCATTTAATTTTTTATTCGAAAATTTGTCAGTTTTCCCCCTTCAAAATATAATTATTCATTTATAATTCATGTTTGATGACAAGATTAAATTAATTCAATAAATAGCTATTTAATGCACAATTCGTCTAAATTGTATTGTTTTTATCTTCATTTGTTTGAAAATTAGATAAAAAAACAACTTGTACTTTAATTTTTGGAGACAGTGTATCATTTATTAAAACTCTTTCACGGTAAAGATTAAAAACGGACTATATATATAAATGATTTTGAAATATACTTGTTAAAGAATTTGCTGAAATGGAAAAAAAATGTTTTTCTTAAACTCATTTCAATATCAATTGAATTTTTCAGAATAGCATATCATTCACACATCAAGTCCAATTTATTGGAATTTTAGTGTTTGTCCCGTTCAGTGAGAACCATAGTATTTGAGAACACAGCAAACACGAAAATAACGAATCCTAAATAGAACAGAATTTAACAACCCCATACCCATATTTTATTATTCGGAAGAAATAATACTCTAAAAATGTAAATTAAAAACCTTTTTTATTAAAAAAAATCTTCTATCTTTTACAAATTATCTTTCAAATTTCTATTGGTATTAAATCTGTATCAACATATTTTTTAGACCACCAATTGGTCAATTATATTAATATTATTGCTATAAACGTAATTAAAATGAAGGAACGATGATGTAGAATGATGTTATACACCTTGTCCATTAAATGAAAGTAAAACAACAAGTCAGCTCAATTAATATAACTGCTTTGTCATTAAGAAAAGCAATTACTTTTCTTGTAAATGTAACTGGATTGCCATTAAGTTATTTTTAATAATGAATATTATAACAAATCTGAAACTCCACCTTTGTTTGAGTGTTAATAGTTCCTTCTCTCCTCATTTAATTTATATATAATTGTTGTAAAAGATTAGAGTAACTTTGCCACCAATGATAAGTATTTTTATATCCATTATACATTGGATGGAAAATCTGTTACTGAATATGTAATTAACAATGAAAAGGTATTTAACTTAAACTAAGGAAAGATCATATTTTCAATATCATTTTCATTGTTCTCGCCATCTTTCCTTCTATTCTAATAATTTTTAATAAATGTTTATTATTTAAGTTACCATTTTTTTGCCGTGGCACCGTCATTATCATATCATATATCTCATTTTATTAACTTTAACAATGTTTTACGGATTCCAATTTTTAATATAATGTACTATGTTATCAAATTATTAGATGCAATTGCATGTTATCCATAAGAAAAAAGTTATTGTTGCCCTTTTTTTATTTTATTAAACAAAAACAGTTATATTTAACCGGAGTTAAATTTAACATAACACTAAGTAAACATAACCAAATAACATTTCCACGTCAAAGAGTTGATTTTTTTAACAGGAAAAATAGGCAGGCGTTAAAATCAACTGCTATCATCAAATATGTACTATCTGAAGAGTTGAATCGAATTGGCGTTAAACTCCACCTAACGCTACAGCTGTGAGGCATTGTTAACTAACTTCTGAAATTTACTGCTAAAAAATCTTCCCTATCCAAAGAGATGAATTCAACTATGTTGACAAAAAAAGTAGATTTCTATGGGCATCTACCGTCAATATCGAGCACCACTTCTAAAAGTAACCGTTGATTATTCGTTTAGTCGACAGAAGTTAACCGCTAATTCTCATCAACGTTGTTAATTTAACAATTATACTAACATTTGTACAAGCTTAGTCAGAAATCGGAAATTTTTTGGCAGACTCTCCAGCTTGGTTTAAGGATGGATATGTATTATATTTTTATATGGATTAAGGTTGATCTTATTGTCTTATGTTTGATGTTACAAGAAATATGTTGTTGTTTTCATATGCCACACGCATCCTATATTGTCCTATAGATCTATCCTGCCCATTACAAGATAGACACGAGGGCTTCTATATTAAAGATTCAGCTCCTCCAGTTGAAAGGGGCTAATGGCCGAGTGGCTGGCGCTCGGTACCACAGGTTTCGGGTTCGAGTCCCGGCGATGCCATGGATGTTTGTAGTGGTTCGGAATCCACTTTAAGCTGTAGGTGCCGGTCTGTTTAGCCTAAAGTGTGCATAAGATGACAGTAGAGCGACAAACCAAACCTCCAGTTGAAAATCCACGTTCAATCCACCAGTTCATTCCAGGTCCTCATATCAAATAATGTGTGGAAATTCATACTATATAAATTACACAGTTTATGAAAACATTAAAAGGAAGAGGAGGCTCTCGAAAATCGGACCAAAACTTTAAAATGGCCTAAATGTGTAAAAAAAAATTAATTAAAAAGAAAATTGAATAATAATAATTTAATAATAATTCAATTAGAAAATTAAAAGGAAAATTGGATAAGAAACTAGAAAAGATTATTATTAGTAAAAATTATAACGAAAATGTCTTTTCATAACTGGATAATTGACTTCTTGATCGCCGATATATTTAACATATAGTGATAAATTATATAAAAATATTATAAAACATTCAAAGAAAAATAAGTTCACGAAAAATTTCAAGTAAACCTTAAATGTATAAAAAAATTTAATTGAAAATTTTAAAGGAAAATTGGGTAGTGGACTAAATATTAGTAAAAATTAATCTGAAAGAATCTTTTCATAACTGGATTTCTTGATTAAAATTGTAAGTTCTGTATTAAAAATTTATCCAATTTTACTATTTGCCTTGTCGTTAAATAGATGTTACCTCAAATTAGGTCATTCGCGTTCTTTTGAGTCGCTTAGATATTTTCCTCGATTGATGAATGACAAATTGAAAATTAATAGCTCACTTTGCCTTCTGAATGGAGATCGATAGTTCATTATATATATATATATATATATTTCAAAAATAATATTTTAATTAAATAAGAAAATCCAATTTGTCTCTGAGATTCGTATGCAAATTGTGAGTTCAGAGACAAATTGGATTTTCTTATTTAATTAAAATATTATTTTTGAAATCCAGAAATGTTTTCAATAGTGAAAAAAAACTACAAAATAATCCAATCAATTTATGTGAATTAAATACCGTGTATTTCCGTGGTCAAGAATTTTTAGAACCTTTTTCTAAAGCTAATGCTATTATGGGGGTTGACTTGTATATGGATCCAATTATCTCCAAAAAATATGGGCATTTTCCGCATTAGTTGAATGCAAGTGATAAATCTGTAAATACTGCTAAATATAGCACACTTTTATTTTAGTTTATGAAAAAAATAATTTTAGATAAATTGAGTTATTTTCAAAATTGATTTTATTGCTGGTTTTAGTGCATCATTTTCAAACAAAAAATTTGATTTGGCCACATTTGTGTTAGGTTGAAGAAAATGTATCGAAACGTGAACCAGAAATAATATTAGAATACCATAAACAAATCTTCATTGGCGCAACAGCTCCATAGATTTCCAGATATGAGATGTTTTCTTTTTACGGGGTAGGGTTGTCAGCCCTATGCCTTATCATATTAGAACAGGATAACATTTTAAAGTGGATTCCTAACCACTGCAAACATCTATGGCACCGCGGGGACTGTATCCCGAAACCTATGGCACCTAGTGCCACTCGACCATCAGACCCCACCATAAATAATTGGCAGATAAATTTTTATCTTTATCCCACTTGTTGCTGTCTACTACCACCTAGACTGAGTCCATGTTCTCATGGAAGAAAGGAACGGGGGGGGGGGGCAGCTTCTGTTGTGATGGAGCACCCGTAGGTAGAAGTCTGATTTGGCTCCAGGCAACGCTGAAGAAGGGGGCAGTGCCCTCCGAGAGAACTTTTGGGGGGAACTACTCCACATCTGCGTATCGTATGGGAGAAAATCCGAGAACTCCCACCAGGTAGTCCAACTCACGAGGCAAGATGCTGAATATCCCAAACGCCATCGAATCTCCTCGTGTTTTGAAACAGTGTCTACAAGCCAGTGGATTGACCTTCCGCCCTAATGCTCACCAGTGGCACACGCTGCCACAGAGCAGAAAGTTGACCAGCAGATAAAAATAATAATGGGTCCAATGTGATGATGTCGATGCGGTTGAGTTAATCTTTTAATTTACTTTTTGGATCTTTTAAATGTACTTTTTATGCAAAAAAAAAAAAAAAAAAAATCTCACATCAATCATTTAAAGCCCGCGCCAGAATCCGAATTTCTGAATAGTTCATCAAATTCACTTTCACTTATTGGAATGTCTGGATATATATCATCATCATAATCATCAATCACTTTATGTGCTCGTCCTCGAAGTCCGTACACAAAATCGTCCTCACTTCCCTCCATAACAGTTACTGATGCCTTGATGGCGGCATGTTTGTGCATTACAGGATTTTTTTTCTTTTCGGCTTATGTACGGGTAAACATTTTGGGTAAAAATCACTAACATTAGGTAAATTTTTTTTAAAGACAGAGAAAAGAAAAGCAGCTCTATTTAGCTTATATTCGGAAATAAACGATGGCTTAAATAAATTTCTTGCTAAAATAGCTTGTTCTCCTTAATAGTACAAATTGTAAACGTAGAGAATATTTATATAATCTGTTACCATTAAAGATAAGACGTTTGTCACTGCTTTCTGAATACCGAAGTAAAGTATTTTTTTTTGTTTTAATTGCAATAAGCTGAACTTAAAATTAAAAGCTTAAAATGGACATGGGAAGGATACAGTTATATGATGTCGATTGTTTTATCATATGAAGTGATAAAAATTGGTAGAAAAATAAAATATTAAAAATAAAAAAAAAATCCTTTAAAATAGTGTCACATTTCAAATTTAAACTTACAACAAGAGATATGCCATGAATTCTTAATCATGTAAATAAACCAAAATAATTTTTTTTTCATTGAAGAAAAAAGCCAAAAAGCAATTCTTATATTTGTTTTCAATTTATTATTGAAAATCCTACGTAGACATCACCCGAGTTAAAAACAACAACTTATAAGCAAATCCTATGTTTATTTGAGGTCATTTTATTATTAGAAACCCTACGTAAACATCACCTGTGTTAAACAACTTATTAGCAAATCCTATGTTTATTTGGGAACATTTTATAATTGGAAATCCTAGGTAAACATCATCTGTGTTAAAAAAAACAAAAACCAGAACAGCAGTTCATATGTTTAGTGCTCGGAATTTTTGTTTAGAATACATAATACATCAAAAAAGTTGCGGGAATATATAAAAGTACATTCAAAATATTTCACATGTGTTGCTGCATAACAGTATTTCTTACATGTATTTATTTATCATGAAATGAAACAATAACATTTTCCTGTTGAATTTTAAAATAACATTACGTAAAATTCAATTAAAATATGAAAGAATAGTATCACTGTGGATACGGTTTTTAAAATGGAGTTACTCTATTTTGTGATAAACGATATTTTTACTTTCATAAATAAAATTATAATAACAAATAATTAACTTTTTTTTTTACTGTTTTGATAATGAAGTGCCATTTTTATAGCTGCATATTTTGTATTACTCCTTTAAGACCTGTCAACTCCTAAATAGATTAACAAACAACACGAGATTAATAATTTAAGCAAATGAGTTTTATGAAAACATATTTTTTCTGAATTTCTTTTTTCTCAAGTGTTTCGTTTTTCAAAATATCGATTTTAACCACTGATTGTGTGAATAAATGGCTAGCGGCCAAGTCGAACGGATTCAAATAGAGTGACTCAATAAAGGATGCAGGAAGGTTTTTTGGAGCGGTCAAACCTTAACGCTGCCTATCGGAGTTATGACAAACTGATGTTCATCAATTCGTTACCCTCTCTCCCCAAAGAATTTCATTTTTGTAATATTTTGTACTATTTAATTTTTACTATTTCTTTCAATTAATATTTGTTTTTTATTTGACTATTTCTTTCTAGTTCTGCAATTTTTCTAGATTTTGTTGTTTCTAGTTGTTGTTTTGTGGTTTCTAGGCTTTCTAGTTCTGTAATTTTTCTAGGTTTTGTTTTGTGTAGTTTTTTTTCCCTAGGTTTTGTTTTGTGTAGTTTTTTTTCCCCTAGGTTTTGTTTTGTGTAGTTTTTTCCCCTAGGTTTTGTTTTGTGTAGTTTTTTTTTCCTAGGTTTTGTTTTGTGTAGTTTTTTTTTCCTAGGTTTTTGTTTTGTGTAGTTTTTTTTCCTAGGTTTCGTTTTGTGTAGGTTTTTCCTAGGTTTTGTTTTGTGTAGGTTTTTTCCCTAGGTTTTGTTTTGTGTAGGTTTTTTTCTAGGTTTTGTTTCGTGTAGTTGGTAATAGATTTATAATAAATTATTTAAATAAATGTTATTTTAATAAATAAATTATTAATTTTTTAATAATATTAAACTAGTTTTTGTTTTATGTAGTTTTTTCTAGATTTGGAATGAACTTCTTCATTTAGAAAACTATATTTCCTAAGCAAATTCATTATATTTCGAAGATAATAGTGCACTTTCAAAATTTGTAGGATAATGTCAAATTTTGTAATGTGTTGCAATATATTGAATAAACATAGTTGGTCAGAAACATAGCTAATATATTAAAGAAACATAGTTTGCCAATTCACATGATCAATTTCTAGTCCATCTTTTCAATTCAGTCGTTTGCATTATGTTTCCGTTTTTAATATGATGAGCTCCGATTCACCAAGGGATACCGGAAACGGATATGCAGAGGGTAGTGTCTGTGCGTGCTACAACGGCAAGCGGTCGAGCGTTGAAAAAAAAAAGCAAAAACACGCTCCACAGAATTGACTTTTCGAAACCTGGAGTACGTGTACCACAACTCACCTACGTGACGCGAGTGCAGAAGAGGTTCGGGGTTTTTGTTTGCAATTTTTTCGACAGCTATGGAGCTTTTGTCCCAATGAGATATGAACTCATTCTTAACAGCGTGAGATTCGACTGTTCTTTTTTTTTATTTTCGTTTCTGTGTCTGCAATCTGACGCGATTTGAATATTTTGTGGGATATCTGAATATCGTTATGTAATGCAAGATATATTTTTTGTCAAGACAATTTTCGCTTGTGTAATGAATTTTTGTCACGTTTGAAGAATAGAGAAGGAATTGCTTTTGATTTTCTTGCTGGTCTTAAAATTGTTTAGGACACGGATATGTGCAACTTATAATATTTGAAATAAGATAGGAATAAAAAAGTTTTTTGGCTTGCATTTTGCAAATCTATCGTACAACTGATGGATTTGGACTTTAATCGATTTTTTACAAAGTTTCAGAAAAAAGATATTTTATTGATTTTTTAGGGTAATCGTATATTTTAAAAATTAAAAATATTTAATCAAAATTAAAATCAAATCGTAACTTTAAAAGATTCTAACACTATTTTTTTTATCATTGACGAATGTTTCCCATTTGATATTTTGTAAGATTTTTCGAATCTATTATTTCCGTGAACAAGGATGCTCTCATATTTTCTTTAAATGTTTAAATGTAAAGCTTAAGTGCCACTTAGATGAAATAAATCAAAAGATGACATAGCTGAATAATGATATGAAGAAAAAGATGACAGGGTTGAATAATGATGAAATAAATGATTGACAATTAATTATTGAGAATATTTTCATAGTTGACATGTATGAAGTAGTGTATTCGGACATTAGGAAATTTTTATTTTATTTAATATTTAGTTTCTTTTATATTATATTTAAAGACTTATTTTATTTAAAACATGAATACATTATTAATTCATTTTTGCAAAACGTTTGACTTAAAAAAAAAAATTTCAATCATTTTTTCTTGATGCTTGATTACAAATGTCTTATTTTTCAATTTGGTATTATCATTCGGAAGTAAAGTGAAACCACATGGAAATTTTAAGACTGATTTTTTTTTATAAGCGGGTATACAATATCGCTTCCTATTTTATAGTACGTTGAAGTGAGTTCATTTAAAAAATGTAATTTACTGAAATAAAACATATATAAACGTTACTTTAAAAATATTGAGGGAAACAATATAATCACTTAAGTAAACAAAGATTTTCTATTCAGGAACCAAGACATCGAAGATACGAGTAACATTTTTAAAAAAAAAAATATCTTTAGTTAAAGAAATCTCAAAATAAATGTTATTCATATTTATTCTTTTTTAATATATCTTGTATTTTATTTGCAAAAAAAACAACAACAAAAACAAATACAGTGAAATTCTGTAAATGTTTAATATTTTACATTATTCATTTAAATCAAAATTAATGTAATGGGATAAAAATATTTTTGTAAAATTATGTTGTTAATTAGTATTATTTAAATTTAAATGTTATTTTTCGGTATTAATGTTGTGTAGTGTTAATAAATTGAGATTCAAATGTTAAGTTATCTTAAAATAATAATGATTCACTATAAAATACATGTTGGGAACTTTTGTTAACAATAACAGATTAAAAAATTTTTTTTTTTGTACAATATAAAATCGTATGAAATTGCTAAAATACTATCGTTCACATGCACCTTTGACAATTGCATCGATGTTATAAATGCATGAAAATTTATCTAGGCAATTCCAAAATCGAGTTCTACTACTAATAAATAATAAGTATAATTTCAACTAATACAAAGGCAAAATGCAAAATCAAATAAATGTAAGGTGAAATCAAATATTTCTTTTATAGATATTTGGCAGGATGTTTTTTCTTCACTACTAGAATCAATCTTCTCAATTCAAAATAAAAACTTCTTCCTTTTTTGGAACTAAAGGGGTCTGAAGAATTTTTTACTGATTAAATAGGTTATTGATGAATATCTTTTAAAAACCGCAATTTAAAATTTATATCTTCACACTGTGAGTTACTATCCTAGATTGCTAAATTGAATAAGCAAAGACTTTGGAGTATGATTGGCAAAATGCTGGTTCTTCATGGCCCAATGAAAAAAGACATTAGTTGACCAACCATGCCTGACATCAGAGATTCGATTAGGTATAGGTATACAATCAATAGATTTTGGTGTTCGTATTAAAGTGTATTACAAAGAACTTCAATTGAGTTGCCAAGGTTTTTATACTCTTTTTCTTTCCCAAGATGGAAATTTCGATACAATTCTGCTTGTCAACACAGCAAAATTGCTTTTTTAAAGTTTGTTGTTATTTATTCTCTGTGCTCATCTTCCGGCAAATCCATCATGGTGTACGATTTTGCTTTATGGAACTTGTGTGCTGCATTTTTATATTGCATTTCCGGGATAGTAGCGTAAAAGATTGCACTTTGCAAAGTCTCTTCTTTATGAGCGCCACCAAAGCGAGTCGACCTACATAAAACGAAACAGTATCGAAACCCGCTCTATGCTGCAACACCCTCGCACCGCCCCTCCCTCCCCCCTTTTTCACAATGCCTTTTCGAGGTGGGAAAAAAACTGAGATCTTTGTATCTCATTGAAAAATAAAAAATAACCGTGATAAATCATGGTGACAAAATTGTAATGGAGCGATTCCAGTTGCAAAAGAAATATAGTCAGAAAAAAAGTGACATCATTCAAATTTTTTTTATTCGTGCTATTGCAATTATTACTTCTTTTTTTAACGTTAATTTTTTAACAAAGAGTTTTTTTAGTAAAATTTTAGTAATTGAACTTTTTCAGTAATTGAACTAAAGTTTATTTAATTTTGTTTCTTTTTCACGATTTTTTCTATTTTTTTTATTTAGTTGCTTAAAATATACTCCCTCTGTTCCAGAGTAACAGCAATTGATGAATTTAATTTTTCCCAACTGTAATGGTAGCGGTTGATGAATTTAATTTTCCCAACTGTAATGGTAGCAGTTGATGAATTTAATTTTTCCCAACTGTAATGGTAGCGGTTGATGAATTTAATTTTCCCAACTGTAATGGTAGCGGTTGATGAATTTAATTTTTCCCAACTGTAATGGTAGCGGTTGATGAATTTAATTTTTCCCAACTTAATGGTAGCGGTTGATGAATTTAATTTTTCCCAACTGTAATGGTAGCGGTTGATGAATTTAATTTGTCCCAACTGTAATGGTAGCGGTTGATGAATTTAATTTGTCCCAACTGTAAGAGTAGCGGTTGATGAATTTAATTTGTCCCAACTGTAAGAGTAGCAGTTGATGAATTTAATTTGTCCCAACTGTAAGAGTAGCAGTTGATGAATTTAATTTGTCCCAACTGTAAGAGTAGCTGTTGATGAATTTAATTTGTCCCAACTGTAAGAGTAGCAGTTGATGAATTTAATTTGTCCCAACTGTAAGAGTAGCGATGAATTTAATTTGTCCCAACTGTAAGAGTAGCGTTGATGAATTTAATTTGTCCCAACTGTAAGTAGCGGTTGATGAATTTAATTTGTCCCAACTGTAAGAGTAGGTTGAGCCCAACTGTAAGTTGATGAATTTAATTTGAATTTAATTTGTCCCAACTGTAAGAGTAGCGGTTGATGAATTTAATTTGTCCCAACTGTAAGAGTAGCGGTTGATGAATTTAATTTGTCCCAACTGTAATTGATGAATTTAGCCCAACTGTTGATGAATTTAATTTGTCCCAACTGTAAGAGTAGCGGTTGATGAATTTAATTTGTCCCAACTGTAAGAGTAGCGGTTGATGAATTTAATTTGTCCCAACTGTAAGAGTAGCGGTTGATGAATTTAATTTGTCCCAACTGTAAGAGTAGCGGTTGATGAATTTAATTTGTCCCAACTGTAAGAGTAGCGGTTGATGAATTTAATTTGTCCCAACTGTAAGAGTAGCCCCAACTGTAAGAGTAGCGGTTGATGAATTTAATTTGTCCCAACTGTAGAGTAGCGGTTGATGAATTTAATTTGTCCCAACTGTAAGAGTAGCGGTTGATGAATTTAATTTGTCCCAACTGTAAGAGTAGCGATTGATGAATTTAATTTGTCCCAACTGTAAGTTTGATGAATTTAATTTGTCCCAACTGTAAGAGTAGCGGTTGATGAATTTAATTTGTCCCAACTGTAAGAGTAGCGGTTGATGAATTTAATTTGTCCCAACTGTAAGAGTAGCAGTTGATGAATTTAATTTCTCCCAACTGTAAGAGTAGCAGTTGATGAATTTAATTTGTCCCAACTGTAAGAGTAGCAGTTGATGAATTTCATTTTTCCCGTAATAATAGTAATAAAAGGCAATGTAAAATGCAACATTTATTATACAAAAAAACTAGATTAAATTCAACAAGTTAAAAATATAATATTATTCCTAATATTTATTTTGAGTGTTCAGATAGTTTTTATCAATGTTAATATAATTCTTAAATGTCCAGAAACTTTACGTCCGGAAGTACTTATGACAGACAAAATTCTATGCGATCTTCTTTTCTGTAAGAAATGGTTGGATGATGCTTGAAACTTGTTTCATGGATTATCCTTTTTTTTCAAAATTCGGAATAATGTAGATTTGGGAACTTGAATGAGGTGAGCTGCTGATCTTTTGGAGCCTCTTCTGCTGAAAGGAATATGTTTTTTTCCATGATCTTTGGATTTAGGTTCACAGTTTTGTCCACAGTCAGCATTAAGATAAGTTTTACCTTGATACTTATTTTCTGAAGCACGTTTCCAAATTCTTGATAGGGTCATTCTGTTGCACTTAAATTGTTTTGCAGCTAACCTAATTTCAAATTTCTGCAATTTTTAGTTTTTCTTTTGATCCAGAACTGGACAATAGCAACTAGATCTTTGCTTGAAAACTTTTTTTTCATTTACCTTTTATAATGGGTTGATATTCAACTGAAATAAAACAATTGATTGCGATAAGCGGGTGAAATTACAAAAAAAAAATAGTTATAATTCGTGATAATTAAGTTAACTTAAAAATTGAAAGATGTGTCAAAACAAATAACAGATGTCATGATACATGGATTTCGATGGAAGGCATCGCAATTTTGAGTTACAACATAACTTGTAGCTGCATTCGCCAAAAATTCCAGTTGTTTAAATATTCACTTGCTGCTATAATGAGACAGATGGAGTAAATCATAATTTAAAGAAATATATTCATCTAATTAAATAGCTTCAAAAATTTCCAAGAGCTTCAACTTTGACTAAATAAATAAATATATAATAAAATAAGATCACAGTAATATCTTTTCACTATCACTAGATATTACAGGAACCTTATTTTCGGCTCATTTCCAATAATGATTCTAATGATTACGATTTGAGAAAATATGATATGAGAATAAGATAATTTTTTTTCGCTGTTTCGTAAAAATTGACGTTAATGCATCTTCTTATTTAATATTTAGTGCGGAATTTTTAGATTTTCTTTTTTGTAAAAAATGACTGCGAATGTCACAGAATTGAAAACATTTTCTTATAATAGTGGCTTTAGTATTTCTGATAATTTTGTTATCAGTTAATTTTTTAGTAACTCAAATTGAGGAGATCCATATTGGAAGTCTTTTTTTTTATTCTTATGGATTCTTAGGAGGTGATCTATACAAATATAAATTAATTTCATAAGGGTAACCAAGTAATTAATATTAGCTCATAATTGTGTTTTGAAAAATGACATTACAAATAAACAATTTAAAAATAAAATTTAAAAAAAAAAGCATAAAATAAGGTGGTGCCTGCTGGCCGAGTGATTAGCGCTCTGACACTTGGTGCCGTAGGTTTCGGATTCGAGTTCCGACGGGGCCATGGATGTGTCTAGTTGTTCGGAATCCAATTTAAACTATAGGTGGCTGTCTAATAGGGCTGTTGGGTGTGGGGATGACAACTCTACTTCGTAAAAAGAAAAACATCTCACGTCTCGTAATCTGCCAGTCGGCAGATGACCTTAGCCTACTATGGGGCTGTTGCGCCCATGACGATGATAAAATAAGGTATGTACAAATTAAAAAAAGTATTCTTTTTGAAGTTAATTAATTTATTGAACTATAATATGTAAATTTAAATTTGAATAGAAAAAAAAAATGAAACCCCAATTTCAACATATAATTTGAGGACTATGAAAACGTTAACGCAGATAATTTTAATGTAATTTTTGGAGCAAAAAATTTGTTTTCGATGTTTTTATTTTTATAAAATTATCTATTAAGCAAAATATTAATTTATATTATGTTTAAAAAAAAGTAATCTTTTCATGTAAAAGTAATTTTAATGGTATGGAAACTTTAACATTTTAAGAACTCAAAATGTCTTGAGTGTGGACATTTACGATTAAAATTGTATGAACAGTATTGTGTTTACGATAGATTCTTCTGTATTGATAAATTTTGTTTATGTAGCTGTACGTTAATATTTTTTATGATACTTTTATGAAATATAGATTATTTTTAACCGAAATGACGTCATATATCAACGTCATTCACATTTATAGGGATATTATTTAACTTGAATGAATATGTCTTGAAACATATTTAAAAAGTATGTAGTTAGTTGAAGTTTATTTTAATCCTTTTGATTTTACTTTTAAGCTGTAGCAATAAAAGCAGATTTAGGAAATAAAACATACTTTTAAGATATTTTCTCTTAAAAAAAAAGATTAAACATTTCCTTTTTAAATATTTTTGTTGGTTAAAAGGAATGATTTCCGGTAAATTATATTTAGCTAAAATTGAGTTCATCTGGTTATTAATTGTTATAAAATACATGGATTTACAGTAAAGTTTTTTACATATTTTGCTTTCTTATATTTTTTAAGGGATTAGAATTTTCCAAGCTTATAAAAAATGTAGCGAAATCGACTGCATTGCATTAGAATCACGTAGCAGAGTTTTTTATTTACCATTAATGATGCTCAAGTTAAATCTGTTGTTTTGGCGTTAATAGCATTTTGATGTTAAATAAACATGCTGTGAGGAAAGATATTTTAAATTCATTTTTAACATTACAATATTAATACACAAAAATATCATTATTTAATATTCAAGCATACATTTGTAAACATTCACCTTTGCTAACAATGTTTGTTCCTAATCAAATCTACTAAGCATTTTATTCCAGTGAATCAGTTACAGTGATACCTTGGTATGTATCTTTAATCTATTCCAAAGATTTTGACTCGTTTCAAACTCGTTCAACAACTCGTTTCAAAGTTTCAACTCGTTCAAAAAAAAGTATTTGTTTTGTAGATGTTGGTATGTGTACAAAACGAATTTTTTTTTTCATAAGGAATAAAAGGAAATGCGTGGAATAGGAAATAGTGAAATAAAAAAAATTGCAAACATGTTTCTTTTGAAATTCTTATACTTATAACCTAATTACTTAGTAGAAAATTCCAAATAAGTATTAATACTTAATATTTATTTGGAATTTGCTACTTTAAGAAAGATAATTAAATCATGGTTATTATTTAAATTTGCCATTTTTCTTTAAAGTAAGCTGCAAAATTATGTTCAGAAGTAAAATCCAAAATTTCTTGTTTGATATATGAACATTACTATTAACCATCTTAATGATTATAATTAATTGCAAATAATAATTAGCACATTTATTATAATAATTAATACATTTAACATTTATAGACAGACATTTTAGAATCAGAAAAAAAACCCTCCCTGTTTTAGTCTCATATTTTTAAAAATATGTTAATGCTTTGAATCAAAATGTTTCTTTTTATAATTTAAAGTAAAAGTCCATGGTCATAATTTTGATAAAAGCTTTAATAAATTCATCCTATTGCGAGTTTTTCGAAATTAAAACAAATGTCTGAAAGTCATTTTACAATTTAAAAAAAAATTATAAATGACAATTAATTAGCACTCATATGTTATATTAATAATTATTTTTTTTATTAATTACACTAAAAATTTACTGCCCCATTTTGCTTTCATTTAGTATTCTATAACTTTAAAAAAAAAAAAATAGTTTTCCTGTCTACAATTTAAACTCATTTAGGCCATCTTAATTTCAGATTTTTGCTAAATGCTTTCTATTGCAAAGTGTCTGAAATAGGGTAAAAATAAATATAAAGTTTATTACTTAATAGCGGCCATTCAAAGAATCTTTTACAGAACAATATTCTACAAGCCATCATCAATAGTAACAGTACAAGCGACGACGATACTTTTTCCTGTCTGCAATTTGAAATAACATGAACTCATTTAAGTCCATCTTTAATTTCAGATTTTTGCTAAATGCTTTCTATTGAAAAGCACCTGAAATAGGGCAAAACTAAATATTACTTAATGGCCATTCATAGAATCTTTTACAGACAAAATTCTACAAACCATCATCAATAGTAACAGAAGAGCGACATGGCAAACCGCATGATTAACAAATTAACCTACATGTAACAAAGCAGGCTGTATAGAAAGGATGGTAAAAAGATCTACTAAGTCGATATTTTTCACTCAGCGTAGCACACCTCCCCATGATAGGAGGAAGCGTGGGAACGTGATTTCCGTTCTGAAAGGGGGGGGGGGTTGAGAAGGAATCGTCTGCTACCTGTGAAAGGGCCTCTCTCTTAGAACAATGGACTGCGTGTTCCTTATTTGGAAATGTGTGTGGATCTAGTGCCATAAATATAAGGAGTCGATGTTGGGTTTCACGACTTCTCCATATGTAGCTGTAATTGCAGTTTTCAATGGCCTATTTAAAGGAAGTGTGATGTGAACTCTTAATTTAAAGCTTAACTTTAGGTTTGGAATAGATTTAATGACTAGGTGAGTGTTTTAAAACGAAGTAAACAAACCGATTCTTAAATATATGAGTTCTCTATTTTAAGATTATGTAAGGGTTGTGTTCAGTGTTGTAAATAATATAGTTTTATAATATCTATATTTGAAGTATAATAGTTAAAAATTAATTATAAATAAAAATTTGATAGAAAGGAAGTCTCTAAAAACTTTTTTAGTTAAAAAAAACTGTTGCAAGCATATTTATTTGTAAAATTCTGTACAAAAGTTAAGAATAGACAGTTTAAAAAGAGCTACTAAATAAATTCATTTCTGAAAATTATAAAAACATAAATATATTATAATATCATAAAACACATAAATTATAAATAAAATATTTATAATAAAAAATAATAAATTATAAATAATTATTATAATTTAATATTTAATAATCTAATTTATTAATATTTATTATAATAACTCTTCTTAATAATAAAATTATGTATAAATTACATTAATAAAATTTTAAATATTTAAATATTTTAAAAATTATTTTCCAAATAAATGATGCAAATTAAAATATATCGTATCAATATACTAGAGTGTGTTCAATGCTTGACAAATATGTTCAATAATTCTAAGAACATTATCATGAGTGACATCGTTTTATAAAATCGTTTAACTAAATCGGAGCTTCTCGAAAAGAATGTCCAATAGATGTAAGACAGAGGTCAATAGATAGGCATTGATACTGTTTTTGTCAATGCAGCGGACCGGTGTTTCAAATATCAACACATTTATTAATTATTGGTATAATTTGTAAGGTTTACAATTAAGGACATAGTGCAGCTTCAGAGTCCAAATAATCAAAATACATTATTATTGTATACACTGTTGCATGATAAGGGGATAGGGGATGAAAATTATGATTGAAAATTGGGTAGCAAATACTCACAATGTGATAAACGCTTCGTTAACAAATCGATTAATGCTAATCGACAAGTTATAATAGATGTTTACTTTCAGTGAAAAATAATAAAATCGATAAGTTAAATAATAGTCGAAGTTTACATTCAGTGAAAATAATATAATCGATAAGTTAAATAATCGATGATGTTTTACATTCCGTGAAAATATAATCGATAAATTAAATAATAGTCGATGTTTTACATTCAGTGAAAATAATATAATCGATAAGTTAAATAATAGTCGATAATGTTTCCCACCGGAATAAAAAAAATCAATAAATGTTAATCTATGTTAAATAATCGATAAGGCTTCAGTTCCATAGAAATAAAATCTATTAATGTTAAAAATCGGTAATTATCGACATTTTTAGATAATTTTAACATTATTTTCATAGTAGGACTATCCATCACCTCAGAAGAACTCTAAATTTAAGATATAAAAATAATGCAGTTTTTTTTTTTCATCCACTTTATTATTCACTTCAGTTCTGCCCCCACAAATAAAAAAAAAAGCGTCATCAAATGGGCAAATTGTTCATTCCGGATACCACATAAGTAAAATTTCTCCCTTCAATCATTTTCAAATTTGTCCTAAGTTTTACATCTATTTGTCGAATAAGCGATTCACAGGAAATTTGAATACATTGTGTTCAATCCGGAAACACCCTGTACATTCCCAATTCATAATTTATGCCGTAAATAAAAACACTCGCCTTATTTCTATTACGTGAAAATATATTTGAAGGCAGCGAACAACCCTCTATCAACGACATCATCCGTACAGTGCCGTTTTTGGGTGGAGTGATGACCATTTAACGACAGCATTGCGAATTATTTAACGTTCCTTTTTTCCCACTTTTGTCCACAATAGGTGTATCTCCTTGGCCTACTTAATGCAACTAGTCATCAGTGAGTTTATGGCATTGTTCGTTTTCTGCCCAATGCTTGTGTTGCGAAGGGTCAAAGCACCTCGAAAAAAGGCTGCCATTATGCCGTCATTTTGATGAAAGTCTTTCTTTTTCTTCTTTTTAAAGGCTCACAAACATAGTGTTTTTGCGGAGATTTTCCAAGACCTTCTAGATTGGCGATAAAAGCTTTTGTTTCAAATGTCAAAGCGAGCACTTTTTTTAAAGATGTTTGCTTTTTGACACGCGCGATTTCTCGTTTTATGTATATCTTTTGGGCGTTTTTAATAGCTGTTTTTTTATTATTCAGGAAAAAGAAGATTCTTAAAGGATAATGTTTCCGTTCCATAAAAATATTAAAATCTATAAATATTAATCGATAAGTTTAATAATATTCGATAATGTTTCCATTCCATAAAAATATTAAAATCTATAAATATCAATCGATAAGTTTAATAATATTCGATAATGTTTCCATTCCATGAAAATATTAAAATAACCTATGAATATTAATCGATAAATTTAACGATAATAGATAAATGTTAAATGATAATCGATAAATTTAATGATAATCGATAAATTTAATGATAATCGATAAATTTAATGATAATAGATAAATGTTAATCGATAAGTATAATAATCGAAAAGTTAAATAGTAGATAAATTTTAATAGGTAAGTTTAATAATAGATAAATTTTAATAGGTAAGTTTAATAATAGATGAATTTTAATCGATAAGTTTAATAATAGATAAATGTTAATCGATAAGTTTAATAATAGATAAATGTTAATCGGTAAGTTTAATAATAATCGATAATTGAAAAACAATAAAGTAGTGCCAAAGGGTCAAAGCACCTCGAAAAAAGGCTGCGATTATGCCGCCATTTTGATGAAAGTCTTTTCTTCTTTTCTAAGTCTTTCTTTGCTTTCTTTAAATGCTCAAACATTGTGTTTTTGCAGAGATTTTCCAAGACTTTCCAGATTGGAGATAAAAGCTTTTGTTTCAAATGTCAAAGCGAGCACTTTTTTTAAAGATGTTTGCTTTTTACACGCGCGATTTCCCGTTTTGTGTGTATCTTTTGGGCGTTTTTAATAGCTATTTTTATGCTTCAGGAAAAAGAGGATTATTTGATTGTATCAAATATACAAAAAGAAAAAAAAAGATGTATATTTTTTTGTATTTCTGGGAATTTTCTTTACCAATTTGTTTGAGAAACGATTTGATTCCTGTTATTAAATGATTCGTCGTGAAAGTATTTATCTTTTTGAACCTATAAAAGGAAAACTTTGATGATACGTTTTTAAACAAGATCTGAACTGTGTTATTATGATAAAAAACGAACGGGTAAGCTTGTCATGTAATGCGGTATCTTTTTGCGTTTACCTATAGTGAAGAATAAAATTTTTTCAATGTGTTTTTATAGTCATTTATCTTGGACATCCATTTTATGGTCTAATTTTACATTCTAGTTTATAAAAATGTCAAGAAAAAATAAAGTAAAAAAAGCGGAAAAAGATGTATATTTGAAAATTATACCTTTCAAAGAGAAATTCTGAGAAGTGTAGTAAAAATTTCTCCGTTATTTTATTCCTAGTTTTATTTCATATATGTAAGTCACTGTTATTTTTTTTCAAATGGAGTGATATAGATTTTTAATTTTAGGAAATAAATTGTTTTAATGCAACCATGTCTAAAAAATTTATAACTAATTATTAATAGAATTATAAAATTATATTAATTATTAAAAAATGTTAATTTTGTCCATATTTAAAAAAATAAACAAAAGTTTAGTTATGCTTTTTTCGTACATTTTTTATCGGTAAGCTTTAATAAATATATGTACTCTTCATGGAAATAATAACTTATAAATATGAATCTATACGTTTAATAATAATCGATAATGTTTCCATTTTATAAAAATAAATTAATAACCTATAAATATTATTCGATAAGTTTAATAATAGATGATGTTTCCATTCCATGAACATATTAAATTAACCTATACATATTAATCGATATGTATAATAATCGATCTGTATAATAATAATCGACAAGTTTAATAATAAATACTAATCGTTATGTTTAATAATAATCTGTAAATGCTAACCGATAAATTTATCGATAGTTTCCATTCCATGAAAAATAAAATAATCGATTAATATTAATCGGTAAGTTTAATAATAACCGATAATGTTGCCATTGAATAAAAATATTAAATTAATTACATTTAAATATTAATCGATAAGTATAATAATAATCGAAATGTTTAAAAATAGATGAATGTTAATCGGTAACTTTAATAATGATCAATAAATGTTCATCGATAAATTTAATAATAGAAATGTTTAAAAATAGATAAATATTAATCGATAAGTTTAATAATAATAAATAAATGATAGTTGATAAAGTTAATAATAGTTTCCATTCCATGAAAATAATATAATCGATTAATATTAACCTATAAGTTAATAATAGTCGATAATGTTTCCATTACACAGAAATAATCAATAAATATTAAAAAACGTTATTTATCGACATTTTTATATTATTTTAACATTATTATGATAGTATGACTATTCTTCAATTTAGTCTATGATGAACTTAAATAAAAATAAGTTACTCTTTTTTCACAAATGCTGTGATTTATGATATTTCTTCGAATAAATGAAAGACACTCATGGGGAAAATCATTCTCTTGGAATGAGTAAAGACGTACTAAATCCGTGTGGAAATGTGTTTTTTCAGGATATATTAAAAGTTGTGTTCATGGTTGAAAATAAACTTTTATGAATGTATGTTTTGAGCATTCCTTTTCTGTTTATCGTAGAGTTTAATAGCCGCTGATAAAATATTTACTACATTTTATCTGAGTTCATGGTAAATTCTGGAAATAATATTTTTTCTTTCTGTTTTTTCTCTCCTATTTTTGTTTGCATATGTATGAGGTATGCATATTTCGAATCTGGACTTAATGGACGAGTGCCCAGCGTTCTGGCGCTTGGTGCCACAAGTTTCGGGTTCGAGTCCCGGATGGATGGATGGATGGATGGATGTTTGTACTAGTCCTAATCAGGGCCTGATGGCCGAGTGGCAAGTGCTCTGGAGCTCGGTACCACAGGCATCGGTTCGAATCCTTGTGGTGCCATGGATGTTTGTAGTGTTTCGGAATCCACTTTAAGACGTAGATTCCGTTCTCATATGACCGTGGAGCGTTCGTGTTATTCGATGTGATAATGATGGCAATTGAAGTTGATAAAAAAATATGTGATCTCCAAATCATTATCATCATCACATCTGCTGTTCGAAACCACTTTGGAACTTTCGTTCTTGTTTTATGAAGTATACGGGTTTAAAATAATGTAAAAAGGGTTCAAAAGGTTTTTACAGAATACTACTAATATATATATATAATCATCAGTGACCCAACAGCCCCATGGTGGCCAAGGACGTACAGGATAGGATTGTCAGCCCGACGCCCAACGCTCTACAGTCATATTAGACCTGGACATACGGTTTAAAGTGAATTCCGAACCACTGCAAACATCCATGGCACCGCCGGTACTCGAACCTGATACCTGGGGCACCGAGCGCCAGAGTGCTGGTCACTCGGCTATCTGGCTCCTTTATAGAATAATATATAAATAAAAAAAATCGCCACATAAATTTTTCTAGCACTAACATAAGACACTTTATATCCGAGAAACAAATAGTCGAATAAATTAGTGAGTGTGAAAAATGTAATAAAATAATAGCTATGATGCGCAAGTATTTTTGCGCCCAAGTTCATGTTAGCTGATGTGATAGTGATTGCAATTGTAATTGTTTTTATAAGACAGCCAATTGAATTGAAAGGTCTGATGGAAAAAAATCTGACCTCTGAATTATAACGTCCTTCAATTTTTTTGTGAATGGTAGATAATTATTCGTCATTTCGTTTTCCAAAAGTTAATTATTAGATCTTTTTGTACCACTTGTCGACTGGCAATACTTTGTTTGCATAGCTCTGCTGGCATGGCTTCTCTCATGCTAGAGAGTTACAAGAACTGGTGTAATTTGGCGTGTCTTCTTGTTATGCCTTTGTCCTTGCTCAGGCTAGCGTGACCACATGATGGATTCCAACCCGTGTTTAGGATGCTCGACTGTGGGAATTGTCGGACGACGCTGAAAATTATGCGACAATTTAAACAGTTTTGGTTTCTGTGTGTTACATTTGTCGAAGGCTACTGTACAGTAGGATGATGCTTGATTGTGGTTATTATTTGAATAAAGTGTCTTCAAAATAACTGGTAAGACATGATGCACAGAGTCTTAACATCAATACATTTGAATACTTTCTGAATAACTCAAAAATATGTTTTATATCTTTATCATTATTTTTGACGTATCTTTTAAAATTTTTATTTCGTCTGATTAAGTCTAATGCTTTTTATATTCCGTATTGCTAGACAGAAATGCACCACAATGCTAGTACTATATTTACGGAAGCAAATTTTATCATTATTGTGCCTATTTTAAGCAATAAAGCAATCTTTATTTCCCGATTTCTAAGAATAAAGCATAGATGTGCTATACACAAATTATTGCTTTGATATCAGAGATTTATTTTTTGGCAGATTTGATCGGATTTTTTTAGGAATAATACATATAGTTTTAAAAATAACACATAAGCGTATTTATTTTTATTTAAAATCACTATTTGGTTCGTATTGTTTATACATATTTTAAGTTTCTAATGCTATACTTGTAAAAACAAGTCTTTCAATTGAATTCAACAAATGATTTTTCAACAAAAGTTTACTTATTTATTGTATGTTTAATACACAGTCACATCAAATAAATATCAATTTAGGGAAAAACAAAAAAATATTTCATTACATTAACTTTTTAGTTATTTATACTCGGCACTTATTATAGTAAAATCTATAATGATTTTTCAGTTTTTAAAATAATTGAACATCATTATATATTTTGAACAAAGGTTCATTAAAGTATAATTTTACCACTTAACTTTAATTTTATTCTAATTATTATTATATACATATAATTACCTTAATTATTTATTTTAATAATTAAGTAAATAATTACGTTATAGTTTAAATAGCTATGTTATATTATATATAACAGAGGTGACCAAACCCAAATGATTTCGCGGACTACTTAGGAAATGCATCCTAACTTCGCGGGCCGCATGTAAAATTATATCTGCATATTATATTTATGGGGACACTATAGACATTTTTTTGGAGTGAAAGATTGGAACATAATGAGTTATTATTATTGTTTACTATTATTCTTACATGAAAACATAGATAATATAATGATACTAAACGCACATTGTAAAGAAATATAACACTAAAAGGAAATATAAAAAATATATAAATATAAATGAAATCATTAAAAAATTTTTATTTTACTAATGCGATATTTGTTTATCCACTCTTTCACTTAGCTTTTGCAAATCGATGCGCGCGCATCATGAGTTCGCAGAATATAATTTAATTATTCTGCGAACTCATAACTGTAAACTCATCCTTAAAACGGACACTATCTGTCCTATATTCGCAAGAATATTATTTTAAAATCAAAGTTAATTTTTTCTCATCATTTCGACAGTCAATTTTTGAATATATGAATGTTCAAATAATGTATATTTTTAATACATTGGTATAAAAAAAATTGGGTGGCCATTACTACTTTGGCCATTATGAAATATATTTTGTAAAAGTGTGACAAACCTCACGGGCCGGAAAAATGTTCAAGGTGGGCCGCGGGTTGGTCACCTCTGGTCTTAGATGGTCCTGGAGACCAAGTGAGATGAGAAACAACAACATGATTGAATAGTCATTTGCGAAGAATGGCTTTTCTTTGTCCAATAATATGATATTAGATCTCTAAAAAATATATTTCTAATAAACAAGGAATGGCTTAAAATTAATCCAACTATTTTTTTACATAAAACACTGTGTTTAATGACTATTTTATTTACGGAAACAAATTTTTAATAAAAATATAAATGTCCATGTGAAAGGGTTTACATTTCCTTTAGTTACCAAGTTAATTTTCATCCATATCTTTTTTTGTGGCTATCTTTCATCTATCGCATATAATCTGCATTTTTATTTCCAAAATGTAGACCATCTTTTTTCTCTGATTTTCAAAATGTAAATAGTCCATGATCTTTCTCAAGGCATCTGGTGGAAGTTTTCGGTCAAAAGTCATTGAGATCTTTTTCTGCAGATCCATATCGTTATTGCTTGACCTCAACCTTGGAAACAAGATCCCACGAATTGCTACCATGACCTCTGCTTTTATTTATTTGCTTTTAGGTCATTTTTTTTTCTCCGACAGGCAGGCAGGTGGCTTTGTTATTTCGGTAAACTTTTGATAGACATTCAGAGAAAACCTTTTCAAATGCTTAATGATATACCGGGAAAAAAAAGCAGATGTGTTTGCATTTTCGTTTAAAAATTCGTTAGCAAAGAACAATGGCCAATAAAAAAATCTGATATATCTAAGGTGTTGCGAAATATAAAATAAATTAAATTGCTATTCATGGGAAATAAAAGAGGGAAGATTTATTTACTGTAAGAAAATGCTGTTGACCTAAAAAAATGTTTCTTACAACTTCATTAAAATTCTGTCATCATTTGCCAGGCGAAAATAGTGTGGGTGAAATATTCGATTGTTTCCCATCAGTTTTATTTTTAAAACTATTGAATCCCCGCCCAAGGATATACGAATTTAGTTCTTAAAAGTTATTTTAATAATTGTTTTTATATATTTAATTTTTTTTATTTCATCCCATAATTATATCATAAAATAATAAGTTAAAGGAAGTAATGAAGTTATTATTTTATGCTGAATAGAAAGGTGTACTAAGCTCTTGTTTGCAAAGCTTACTGTCCTGGATTGTTTAATGCAGTGCTTTTGGACCAGGAATTGTTATGCTATTTTTTAAACCAATTAAAAATAGGCACGTATACGAATATATGAAAAATTTTTTTTTTAAATAACTTGGTAAATGAAAGAGTAAATAAAGAAATGAAAGAAAAGTAGAAAATGGATGAACTGCCAATAAGTGGATTTTGCAATTTTTGAACTTCAGGAAGAGAATATTAGGGAGGAAACATTAATTAAGAATGTTGATAACTTTTCTAGGATGTTTTCTAATATCAATTAAAGTAATATCATAAATAGGAAGGAATATAAGTATAGAATTGCCAGTAAAAGGAAAGGAAAGGATCGTAAACGTCATCTTTAGAAATATTAAAAATGAATTGTGTAGAGTTAGGAACAGAGTTAGAGTTCCTAATATCCTCATTTCTGATGTACCAAGAAGAGTAATCATTCGAATAACTTTATTTTCAAGTCCTTGAATGATTTTAATGTTTGACTTGGCTGCAGAGCCCCAAACTGAACTTGCATATTTAATCGTGAGGTGCATGTAATACGTATAGATGTGTTTTTATTAGTGACAGAGAATTTAAATTTTCTTCAAATGAG
Source organism: Caerostris darwini (assembly GCA_021605075.1). Taxonomy (NCBI): domain Eukaryota; kingdom Metazoa; phylum Arthropoda; class Arachnida; order Araneae; family Araneidae; genus Caerostris; species Caerostris darwini. Next base: position 368,792 of record BPLQ01005387.1, on the reverse strand, counting down.
AGGGTAAAAAATAAGAATGAAATTATTAAAATTTTCTCTTTAATTATTGATATGAGTGCAATAAATGACAGATTTATCAAGAATAATATCTAAATACTTAATTTGAGTGGATGAATTTACAATGTTTTAAAAAATAGTCATGTTATGATAAATAATTTTATTTCTTCACGTAAAAAGAATAGCTTGTCTTATCAGTATTTAATGAAATTTTCCATTTAATCACCTAGTTTTCGAGAGTAGATAAATTTTCAAGTAAGTGAGTGATGTAATAGGCATTTTATTTTGGCAAAGGGGCGTAGTGTCATGGGCCTAAAGTGTAATTTTAACATCAGTAGATTGAAGAATGTCATTTATAAAGATATGATAAAGAAAAGGCCCTAAAAGAGATCCATGTGAGACTACAGCTTTAATATTTCTAATTTTAGAATCAATTTCATTAACCATAACAGTGAACTTTCTATTGGTAATATAAGAGTGAACAGTCTTTATAAGAAACTGCAGAAAGTTAAAAGTGATAAGTTTCCATCAATCCATACTCTAAAAACTGCCCTGGCTACATCAAGGAAGATTGTTGCTGTACCAAATTTAATCGCGGGACACCCAGAAACTGTTTCTGTGAGATTCAGAAGGTAAAAATTTTGTCTTTTTTTAATTTAAGCAACTAAGAATAACTATGAAGATATGCTATTTATGATTTTATACACTAATTAAGATGAATAGATATTTATAACTTAATCAACATATGTACTCCATAACTGGAACGGCCATTGCTCTGTTTTAAGAATTCATGCTATGCGGAATTGTTTGCACTTGTTAAAGTTTCACAACTTATTTTGCTAATGATATTGGCCGTTATTCGACTATATGCATCTTAAATCCGAACAGTATTATTATAGAACTAAGAGTTTACATCATAATAAATATGTATACTTTTGATTTCCCTTTTATTTTGCTATTCAATCGTTTTAACAATTAAAATTTAAATAAGAAAACTTTGGAAAAAAGTAAAAATAATATATATTTAATAAAAAACTTAGAAATAAATTATTAACAGAATTTTCTTGATTCTCAAAATATGTTAGAGATTGCGATATATTCTTCTGTCTAAGAGCGAAATTGTGTTGTTGAAATAAAAACATTAATGTTCATCTTTAATTTTTTTCCTACATCAAATAATACTTTTTAACTTTTTACACCTAATTTAAGTAAATTTTTTTATATCTTCTTTCTTTAATTCAAACAACTAAGGATAACTATGAAGACATGACATCTATGATTTTATACATTAATTAAGATGAAGAGATATTCGTAATTTAACTGGTACTTCGTAACTGGTACGGCCATTGCCCTGTTTCAAGAATTTCTATTATGCGTAGTTGTTTGCACTTGTTAAAGTTCTACAACTTGTTTTGAAAATGACATTTGTCGTTATTCAATTATATCCCTCTTAAACCTGAACAGCTGCATTATAGAACTAAGAATTTTCTTTTTCTGTTTCTAAGTATTGTATAAATTAAACAAATCTGACATGTAGTATAACATTAAACCAGATATAGTAAGAAAACTATATCTGAAACACATGTCCCATGTGGTAAACATACTTATATAGAAAATGTGGAACTTCTCATTTAACTAATTAATTGCTTTACTTCAGGCCAGTTAAACTGTCTCATTATAATTCGGGCACAGAGCCAATGTTTGCTCCTTGGAGATTAGGGCATGTATTTGCAGAATCAGATGCTCCTTAATTGAGGAGCGAACAACTGTGAGTTAATATATTCCCTCGCAGTTTGGAAGGTATAAAGTATGCATAAAGATCACTCCGGCTTTTACTCCAAAAATAACTCTGACCACACCCTGAGAAATAATCGTTTGCTGAAAGGATCAGATGGGGTGGAGCCACTTTTGGTATGTTCTGGTTCAGTGGGGTGCTGGTGTCCATTCACAACTTTAAGCTATTTTACTTCAAATAGTCAAACATACGTGTGACGTAGGATATGAATTTGGTTAGATAAAAAAATATTGAAGGTTACATCGTAGATAAAATTGAAAGGTGAATGGTAGAGTACATAGTGGTTAATATAGCAATTCCATTGATGCTTCTTTAAAGAAGATAGCAGGTGTGTTAAGGTATAATTTTTTTCTATTTATTATACGAAAATATGGCCAATTTTGTAATGTATTTATTATTACACTTTAATGATGTAATATATAAATATAATTGCATGTGTATTGCTATATGTTAATAATGTTGCATACATTTAATTTATTGACATTTATTTAGAGACATACATACATTATATACACACATTACTTAGATACAGCGGCCTGGTGGCCGACTGGCTAGCGCTTTGGTCTTTGGGTATCACAGGTTTCAAGTTCAAATCTTGGCGGTGTCCTGGATGTTTGCGAGTGATTCGGAATCCACTTTAAACTGTAGGACCTGGTGTGTTTAACCCTCGTATGCAGAAGATGACCATAGAGCGACGAACCAAACCACCACACACATACATTATATACACACTACATGCAACAATACCTTACAAAAAAAAATTAGACTTTTATTTGATTGTGGTTTAAAAAATATGTCTTTCTTTAATATTCATCTTTTATAATTTTCTTGGCGGGAAAACTGTCTTAATATTGATTATATTTTATGAGATGGGAAAAAAATTTTTAATTTCCTCAAACGTGTATTTTATTTAAAACAAATTAAAAAGAATGCATAATGGAATATTAATTTAAAATTTAATTTATAACATAAAAGCAAATACGAGCAAATTTTACATCTAATTTTTAACTTAAAACGTATAATTCTAAACCTGTATTTTAATCTGCTGTATTTAAAATCACAATAAATCCTAAGTATTTCCTTTTTATTGAAAAAAACACACGTAATTTTAGGGAAAAATTATTTATTTTATATTCATACTTGACAGATTATTAAGGATTTGAAAATGACTGATGAGATTAAATATAATATTTCTGATTAATTCTTCCATTCAACTTTTTCTCCACAAAATTTATTAAAAACCTGTTGTGATATTTACTGATGTCGATAACTTCAAATCAGATGCGATATTATGGAACTATTTTTACGATTAGATTTCTAAGACTTTCTCACATACAATTAAATTTTAAATATAATATTATATAATATATGATAATCAGCTACTAATCGGCTTAAAGAATAAAATGTAACAAAGTATAAAAGAAAATAAAATCATAAATTTTTATGCTTGTCTTTCTGTTAACTTTTAAGCAATATTTTTATATCTTTTTGATATTATTATGAAACTTAATATCTTCAGGAAGTATTTTCAGTATTTACCTGATCCAATTAAATGATTTATGTATCCAACTGTGACGAAATATTTCATTTTTGTAAATCATTAAATAATGACGTCTGTATTGATAGTAACCTTTCGAACAGCACTGCATAAAGCTATCATTAGACGCGAAACCTTACATGTATCGTTCCATACCGACAGATGTCAAATCCGATCAATCCTTCCGGATTGTTTCTTGTCGTTCATAAGGATTCCTGATGTATGTTCTCCGCGTCGTATTTGATGGAAGTTGAGGTCAGAGAGAGATCGTTTCGGAGGGAAAATCGACCCCGTCTGCTGTTATGCAGATGACATGGCTATTTTACATTTTACTGCTGCTTTTATCATCTGTTTTATATGGAAGTATTGAAAATTTGCATTTTACTTCTTAAATTTTGTGCATTTGCCACAATTTGTCACATAGTCTAACTTTGTAACAAAAAAAAAAAAAACACTTGTTGGTCTCTTAAAAAAAAAAAGACCATAATCGTATTAAATCCTGTGATCCTGCTATATTCTATGATCAAATGATCTTTTTTCTGTGATCATATGCACCTATGGTCTTGTTATATTCTTTATCAATAAAGAATGTAATGCAATATAATAAAAAAAATTGCTGTGTGATTATATGGATCATTATCATATGGTCTATGTTCGTGTGATCATATGGATCATTATCATATGGTCTATTTTCGAGTGATCATATGGATCATTATCTTATGGTGTATGTTCGTGTGATTATATAGATCATTATCATATGGTCTATGTTCGTGTGATCATAGGGATCATTATCTTATGGTCTATGTTCGTGTGATCATATGGATCATTATCATATGGTCTATGTTCGTGTGATCATATGGATCATTATCATATGGTCTATGTTCGTGTGATCATATAGATCATTATCATATGGTCTATGTTCGTGTGATCATATGGATCATTATCATATGGTCTATGTTCGTGTGATCATATGGATCATTACATATGGTCTATGTTCGTGTGATCATATGGACCTATGATCATGTGATTGCATAGACCCTGATCATATGGACCCATGATCATGGGACTGTATATATCATAATATGGAACCTATTATCATACTATATCCATCAATAAAATTATAACATAATATGAAGAATATTGAAAAAGATATGTGTCAATCTAAAATATATTATATGTCCATCATTTCAGTATTTATCGTATTAAACAGTAATTATGTGTTTAAATCAATTTTTTTCTTTTAATTTTAGAGCAAATAATAATAAAAAACTTGCATACTGATTAAATATTGGAATGTTGCTTTAAAATTAAATATTGCTCCAATTGCGTCAGATTAAATATTGAATATTAATATTTTTATGAGCCCTACAACGCTTTCTTTGAGCAATATAAATTAATATTTTTTAAACTTTTAATTTTCAATTTTAATAAATATTTTTTCATGGACACTGGTACGTATATGTTTTGATGTATCAATTTCAGTGAATTGTATTGTTGAAAATGATTAAATTTTAGTAATGCTAAAATAATGTTCAAAAATAGCTGCGCCCAATTTTCTTATCCTATGCGTGAATAGATATCATAATTTTGCTTTCAACCTCTTTGTTATATCCCTTAATGATGCAGATAAAAGATATAAAAATAAACTTAGAACTAGAATTTTATGCTTAAGAATATTTTAAGTTTTATATCTGAACTGTATTTGTATTCATTGGGAGTAGGCAATTTTGTATTGTTATTATATATACATATATATATATTATTTGTATGTATAATATTCTTAATATATACATTTAAAATATCTAGAATTGTTGAAAATTCTAATATTTGAAATGAGGTATAGAATTAAAAAGGTTTTTTTTATCTTTCTTGGTTTATAAGTTTCAGGCACTGATTTTATTTTACATGAATGGATGAATTAAATGTCATATTTATAAAAAATAAAATCACCGCTTTTATAATTTACTTGCTAATTTTATTTAATTCATCCATTCATATAAAATAAAATTAGCAAGTAAATTATAAAATCAGTGATTTTATTTATTTTTTATAAATATGACATTTAATTCATCCATTCATATAAAATATTACATTTATAAAAAAAAATTAAAATCACTGCTTTTATAATTTATTTGCTAATTTTTACATAAATATATTTTCAACACATTTTTAAATGTGTCTTATATTAATATAAGATAATCTAAATAATTAATATTTTTATTGAAGATAATTTAAATACTAAATTATTTTTTATGTGTAAAATCATCTATCTTTTCATTACATCTAAATATATACACTTCTTAATGTTGAATTATAAATCATTGAGATAAAAAACATTTATAAAATCTATTAGTAGGAAAATAAATCGTTTAGTATTTCATTTGCAAAGTGTTCCGGAAATAAATGAAATAATTGATTACATGGTGGATATAACATTTATCAATAGGAATGAATGAGAAAGATTGTGAAACAATGTTTCCTTTCAGAAGAAAAAAAAAAAAAGAAATATTCATCTTTTTTTTCCAGAAAAAAAAATCTTGATTTATTTTTTCCCATTTCGAATGAAAGAAGGAACTCACAAAGGATTTTTGATCCTTTTTGTTTTCCAAATGTTTCCTTTCACTGCTTGACACATGGAAGAAAGAATGTCGTAAATCTCAGTATTTCTGAAATGAAGAGTCTTTTATAAAACTGATGCTATTCTACTGATGGGGGATGTCACGTTTAGGAAGACGAAGAACAGAGCTATTTTGATTTAAAACGGATCATCATTAAAATATTTCTTTGAGTATTAGATTTCTTTCATTATTCATGATAGAATATCACTTAATTCGATAACTTAGTTTGATTTGGATGATTCGATTAATTAGTTTGATAATTCGATCGCTTAGTTCGATTCGGGTGATTCGATCATTTTCGATTCGGGTGATTCGATTTAGTATGATTTAGATGATTCGATTACTTAGTTTGATTCGGTTGATTCAATTACTTAGTTTTATTAGGTTGATTCAATTACTTAGTTTGATTCGGATGATTCGATAATTAAATTCGATCACCTGTTCACAAACTCGATTAAATTATCACAGCTTTATTATTTTAGAAACAATAAAATATTATTTATTCGGATATTCGTATCGGCTAATTTTTTGTAAACCACTAAACATTAAAATATCTTTTTTATCCATAATAACAGGAGTCGCAAAATTTCTTTGCCTTCGACCGATACATCATTTCCCTAGCTTTTTATAGAAATAAAAAGACATATATATGTGTCTGTGTATAACACACACATTTTAACTATAAAATAAACTATTATAATTGCAAGATAAAAAGAGTAGGGGGTCTATAAAAAGCTAGGAAAATGATGTAGAGGTCGAAGGCAAGAAATTTTAATCGTACGGGGAGTACCAAAAAAGTAACCGATACTATTATTCGAATAAATAACATTATATTGTTTCAAAGAAAAAGAAACCACGATGATATATGGCAACATTTAATATAATTTGTGAACAGATAATTCGATCACTTAGTTCGTTTATCGATTTAACCGAATCGAACCAAGAATTGAACTAATCGATCTAAGTGATATTCTCTCATGCATAATGAAAGACATCTAATACTCAAAGTTTAAGGATGATCCGTTTCAAATCAAAATAGCTCTGTCCTTCGTCTTCCTAAATGTGATATCCCCTCCCCCCCATCAGTAGAATAGCATCCATTTTATAAAAGACTCTTCATTTCAGAAGATTTACGACATTTTTTTGACCATGTGTCGCGCAGTGAAAGGAAACATTTGGAAAACAAAAAGGATCTGAGCTAAAAAATCTGTTCTGAAAAACAAAACAAATATACATTTCCTTAAGTCATATCTGACCTCAACAGCAAAATAGCCCTACTATGGCGTTTTGTTAAAGAAATCTTTTAATTTTAGAAATATATCAACGAATTTTTATTCTTTTTAAAATCCTAAATTTATATCTGATAAATATGAATGGAAATTATATCAAATAATCGTTGTTAGATTACATAAAATCAGCCAATTGCTGTATTAAATGAAAAAGAAATTGATTCTTTAAACAAGAATCAGCATGATTGTAATGTAATTATATTGAAATAATTACGAATTTCATTAAACGGGGAAAAACGAATAATAAAGATTCGAAATAATATTTTAAGGCAATTATTTCGTTGCTTTGTTAATAATTGATTTATTTTTTAATATATACTCTGGAATTTATGGGCCTGTTGGCCGAGTGGCTAGAACTCTGGCGCTCGGTACCACAAGTTTCGGATTCGAATCTCGGTGGTGCCATAAATGATCGTAGTGGTTCGGAATCCACTATATCCTGTAGGTCCCGATCTAACATGACCGTAGAGCGTTGCAGGGGTATTTTTACTCCGCTTCCGTAGCTTATCTTCAAGCTACACGCACCTCCTGTGTAGTGCTCAGTGAGTAACATCGGTGCGGCGCTTGACTTAGGCATAAAAGACATATGTCTAAGTGTTTGCCAGCTGCATTAGAATAGAAAAAAAAGACTATGGAATTTATGAATAGTAAAGTTTTTATTTAACATTTAAGTAATGTCTTAGTTTTGCAGAGTAAATGAATCTCTTCTATAAATGAAAAAAAATTTTTCTTTTTGGCTATTCAAATTTTTGGCTCCATACATATGTTCCTGTTTACATGAGGGAGGTTTATGATCTCTATGGGGAGAGCAATGCACCCTGCAGAAAACCCACACATCATTACGTGATGTATTTCATGTGGGAGCTAATGCCACCATGAATAGTGATTTTAATTTAATAAATAAAAACAGGGCCTTATCTTAATCAAATCGAAATGTTTATAAAATAAAATCGTGATTTGCCTATGAAATAAATTAGTTTTAAAAATTTATTTCTTCGTAGAAATCTTTCCTCAGCAAATAAAATAAACAAGTTTGTATTTTGAAATAAATAATATAAGAATTATAAAATATCATGAAGCTTTTGACCGCTTTTATTTGCTTCAAATTTATGTTATCAGTACATTGAATTACAGGATTACTAACTTGTTTTAATATGGGAAATGTTACATAATTCTCAAATTTTGATCAGAAAAAAATTATTGAATTAAAAAATAAGGAAGAAAGATTAATATATTTTGACAATATATCTTAGAATTATCAATGCTTATTTTTATATTAAAATTTAAAAAAAAATAATATTGTTTTCAAAATGCCCGGCATTTTGACTTGAGGTAATGCGATCTTAGAATGACAGATGTATATCAAATTCAGTTTTGCTCAATATTTATCATAAAGGAATTATTTCATTGCACCCTATTGCACACAGCAGTTTCAAAAATGAACTTCTTCACGCAGGCAACTGGAGGTTATTCTCCACCTTTCACCTTCTCAAGGACAGTGGATGTATTTTTTAGCCTTTGAATTTATTGTATCCTTTATTGGCATATCAGTTCACTATTTTAAACTTGGTCTTGTATTTGTCTTTTATTTTGAATTGAGGCTATTTTGACCCTAGAATGTCGAATGCATAGCAAATTCAATTTTGTAAAATGTGCGTCACAAAGAACTTATTACATTGTACCACATTACACGCTGCAGTTTCGAAATGAACTTCTCTAGGGAGGCCCCTGGAGATTATGATCTTCCTTTTATCTGATGAAGCCCAATAGAAGGATTTTTTTGCCTGTGGATTTACTGTGTACGTTACCGATATAGACAAAAAGTTTAGATTCTGCATTGTTTGTAGGATTTTGAAAATTTTCTGAAGTCGAAAATGTAGATCGAAAATCGAGAACACACAACATATAATTGCTAGTTAGGGTTTAAATATTGAAGAGTGGGGGTGTGGATGATATCCAAAAAAATCCTTAAAAAAACACACCACCTAACACCTAGAACTCGATTGAAGCACCACCTGCAGGGTCTAATTGTGAATCTAAACTATCCAGGGATCCACTTAAACACACGCAAAAAATTTCATCAAAATCGGTCCAGATGTTTAAAAGAAGTTCAGTGACAAACGCACGTACAGAAGAATGTAATAGTATATATATATATATATATATATATATATATATATATATATATTAAACTTTTTAAAACTAAATCAAATTCTTCTAAGATAAAAAAAAAAATTCAAATTTAATTTGTATTTTCTGGACAGATAATTCCTTTTATTTTTCAGGGAATTATTCCACTTTGGCTGACAACAAACGTAAAGAGAGTAAAAAATTCATTAATATAATTTAACTATTGATACAAATAATATTAGGCAAATTTTATCATTTCTAAAAGTTGCAAATGATGTATAATGAAAAATAACTATTGATAAATCAACATTTCTGTTCAATTTATTAAATTACTACAAACTACTGTTTTATTAAAGCACAATAGGCCCTTTAAAATTTGAGTTACAATCATTGACGCAGAAAATGATTAATTTTTGACATTGAAATGGCACTGTTAGAACAATGTTTTACTTTAGCAACTATGAGTGTCAAAATGTAACTCAAAGACGAGATTAGTGTCGTTGATCATTTTGTAACGGAAGAGGAACTGTCATGGTTTCCTCCAAGCAACGTAATTAGTCGTGGATTTTGTTGAACCGTATCAAATGACATAGAGATGAAGTTAATTCTGGATTTTTTTAAAATAATAATTTAAGTTATGCTTTTGATCAGACTGAAATTGGATATTTATATAAATAGACATGTATTGTTAAAACGATTAATTTTGTCTATAGTTTTGCGATCATTTGTTTATGGGAAAATTACTTATAATAATTTAATCACCAAGTACTATATGTATACTATACTTCAAATGTATATTATACGTCATACTATACGTCGCATATAATATAATTTTATCACCAAATACTCTACATATGGGGGTTCTTGAAGTCATTAATCTATTTATCCTTTTAAAATGGGAGCTAAATATGTCTTTCGAGAAGATTTAAAATAGATTTGCATTTGAGAATTGTTTTATTTAAATCGCAGAAAATGAGGATTTTCTATTATCGATGCGCGGCACTCTATTATAATATCCACCGAGTCTAATGATTGATTTTTAATGAATTATTTTAATGATTGATTTTTTTCTACTATTATATTAATAGACATCATCTTTGGAATCGAAACCTCGTCTGTCTGCTTGCTAGTTAAAACAAATTGCCATTGAGTAAGAAGCGGGTCTTATTGTTTTATCGAATAATGTGTAATATGATGTAATTAATGATAACAAAATGAATTTGTTGGTGCTTTTAATAATATTATAAATTTATTAAGAATAAAAGAAATTAATATTATTTTAACGGACATTAATTTGAAATAAAATTAATATTTAACTTTAACATCTAACTTTTAATGTCTAACCAACGTTTAACTTTTAATGTCTAACCAATGTCTAACATCTTTTAATGCCTAACTTTACGCAATCAGTTGCAACAGAATTATGAATGTTTTAGAATGGACGAAACGGGCATAAATATTTCGTCCATTTTAAAATATTCATAATTCTATCTATTACATTCATAATTCTGTTTATGCTGTCTTACAAATATGCTAACAAAAATTATCAACTTTTCAAACAATATATTATTAAATAACTATACATGTTGTAAAAGAAAACAAACGTAGAGATATTTTTTTGTAAAAAAGTAACATTTTTTTTCTTATTGATGTCAATAAACGCTATTTTAAAATATTAGATTTAAATATTAATGATTCCGTTTGCGTGCTATATTGTTATTTGACAATCAACTCCATGGGATACCATCCCACATATTAAGATCAAACTGTTTTAAAACCGACTGGATCCCAAACATCTTTGTTTACGATCCAACGTGGGACTATTTTAAGTCTAAAAAGTTTGTAGGTGTAACTCCCACTCACTCTTCTTATTCGCATAAAAGAAGTCGATTTACTATCTTGAAAAGAGCCCCCCTGCCCACATGTTGATGAAGAATTAAATTTGCGGCTGAAAAGAGGGTTTCCTGCTGATGTCCTCTTCTATTTCCTAAACCGACGTTCGATGGCGTGGGCTGGCTTCGATATTTTCGGAAAGCGTGATTTGGGTGAATAAAAGTAAAGGATCAATATCTCTGATTTCGGTCGCTCATTGTAGTGTAATGAAGGCTTTCAAATTGCGTGGTAGTGGTGATGAATTTTGATGGTTTTAATTCTGGTGTCCACTTCTAATAATCGATGTCCCCCTGGTAGAGCCTCTGTAGGTTAAAACGTGATCTTTATCCATAATCAACACATTTTACTGGAGTCCTTGGCAAGAACCTCTGGAGATCTAATATCTAATCTATTGGACTTTTTTTTATTTTGCATTGCAGAAAAAGAAATGGCAGTTTTAGGACTTAAAATCCTGCAGTTTGTAGTATTGGATAGTTCAGCAGTATCATCTATAGAGCAAAACTCAATGTGTTGGCGAGAATTTGATTTTGGTCATCCACGATGTAGTTAAGGCGGCCATATGGATTGATGGTAGTAAATTTTGATTACTGTTATTCTGGTATCCACTTTGTAGTATAATAACTGATGTTTCCATTGGGAGAAGATTCATAGTTTGCCTCTGTATGTTAATAATCTACACATTTTATTAGTTCCTTGGCAAGAACCTCTGGAGATCTAACAATCTAAGCTATTGGACATTTATTTCGCATGCAGAAAAAGAAATGGACTGCTGATTACTGTTATGATTATGATTACTGTTATTCTGCTATCCACTTTGTAGTATAATAACTGATGTTTCCATTGGGAGAAGATTCATAGTTTGCCTCTGTATGTTAATAATCTACACATTTTATTAGTTCCTTGGCAAGAACCTCTGGAGATCTAACAATCTAAGCTATTGGACATTTATTTTGCATGCAGAAAAAGAAATGGACTGCTGATTACTGTTATGATTATGATTACTGTTATTCTGCTATACACTTTGTAGTATAATAACTGATGTTTCCATTGGGAGAAGATTCATAGTTTGCCTCTGTATGTTAATAATCTACACATTTTATTAGTTCCTTGGCAAGAACCTCTGGAGATCTAACAATCTAAGCTATTGGACATTTATTTTGCATGCAGAAAAAGAAATGGACTGCTGATTACTGTTATGATTATGATTACTGTTATTCTGCTATCCACTTTGTAGTATAATAACTTATGTTTCCATTGGGAGAAGATTCATAGTTTGCCTCTGTATGTTAATAATCTACACATTTTATTAGTTCCTTGGCAAGAACCTCTGGAGATCTAACAATCTAAGCTATTGGACATTTATTTTGCATGCAGAAAAAGAAATGGACTGCTGATTACTGTTATGATTATGATTACTGTTATTCTGCTATCCACTTTGTAGTATAATAACTGATGTTTCCATTGGGAGAAGATTCATAGTTTGCCTCTGTATGTTAATAATCTACACATTTTATTAGTTCCTTGGCAAGAACCTCTGGAGATCTAACAATCTAAGCTATTGGACATTTATTTTGCATGCAGAAAAAGAAATGGACTGCTGATTACTGTTATGATTATGATTACTGTTATTCTGCTATACACTTTGTAGTATAATAACTGATGTTTCCATTGGGAGAAGATTCATAGTTTGCCTCTGTATGTTAATAATCTACACATTTTATTAGTTCCTTGGCAAGAACCTCTGGAGATCTAACAATCTAAGCTATTGGACATTTCTTTTTGCATGCAGAAAAAGAAATGGACTGCTGATTACTGTTATGATTATGATTACTGTTATTCTGCTATCCACTTTGTAGTATAATAACTTATGTTTCCATTGGGAGAAGATTCATAGTTTGCCTCTGTATGTTAATAATCTACACATTTTATTAGTTCCTTGGCAAGAACCTCTGGAGATCTAACAATCTAAGCTATTGGACATTTATTTTGCATGCAGAAAAAGAAATGGACTGCTGATTACTGTTATGATTATGATTACTGTTATTCTGCTATCCACTTTGTAGTATAATAACTGATGTTTCCATTGGGAGAAGATTCATAGTTTGCCTGTGTATGTTAATAATCTACACATTTTATTAGTTCCTTGGCAAGAACCTCTGGAGATCTAACAATCTAAGCTATTGGACATTTATTTTGCATGCAGAAAAAGAAATGGACTGCTGATTACTGTTATGATTATGATTACTGTTATTCTGCTATCCACTTTGTAGTATAATAACTGATGTTTCCATTGGGAGAAGATTCATAGTTTGCCTCTGTATGTTAATAATCTACACATTTTATTAGTTCCTTGGCAAGAACCTCTGGAGATCTAACAATCTAAGCTATTGGACATTTATTTTGCATGCAGAAAAAGTAATGGACTGCTGATTACTGTTATGATTATGATTACTGTTATTCTGCTATCCACTTTGTAGTATAATAACTGATGTTTCCATTGGGAGAAGATTCATAGTTTGCCTCTGTATGTTAATAATCTACACATTTTATTAGTTCCTTGGCAAGAACCTCTGGAGATCTAACAATCTAAGCTATTGGACATTTATTTTGCATGCAGAAAAAGTAATGGACTGCTGATTACTGTTATGATTATGATTACTGTTATTCTGCTATCCACTTTGTAGTATAATAACTGATGTTTCCATTGGGAGAAGATTCATAGTTTGCCTCTGTATGTTAATAATCTACACATTTTATTAGTTCCTTGGCAAGAACCTCTGGAGATCTAACAATCTAAGCTATTGGACATTTATTTTGCATGCAGAAAAAGAAATGGACTGCTGATTACTGTTATGATTATGATTACTGTTATTCTGCTATCCACTTTGTAGTATAATAACTGATGTTTCCATTGGGAGAAGATTCATAGTTTGCCTCTGTATGTTAATAATCTACACATTTTATTAGTTCCTTGGCAAGAACCTCTGGAGATCTAACAATCTAAGCTATTGGACATTTATTTTGCATGCAGAAAAAGTAATGGACTGCTGATTACTGTTATGATTATGATTACTGTTATTCTGCTATCCACTTTGTAGTATAATAACTGATGTTTCCATTGGGAGAAGATTCATAGTTTGCCTCTGTATGTTAATAATCTACACATTTTATTAGTTCCTTGGCAAGAACCTCTGGAGATCTAACAATCTAAGCTATTGGACATTTATTTTGCATGCAGAAAAAGAAATGGACTGCTGATTACTGTTATGATTATGATTACTGTTATTCTGCTATCCACTTTGTAGTATAATAACTGATGTTTCCATTGGGAGAAGATTCATAGTTTGCCTCTGTATGTTAATAATCTACACATTTTATTAGTTCCTTGGCAAGAACCTCTGGAGATCTAACAATCTAAGCTATTGGACATTTATTTTGCATGCAGAAAAAGAAATGGACTGCTGATTACTGTTATGATTATGATTACTGTTATTCTGCTATCCACTTTGTAGTATAATAACTTATGTTTCCATTGGGAGAAGATTCATAGTTTGCCTCTGTATGTTAATAATCTACACATTTTATTAGTTCCTTGGCAAGAACCTCTGGAGATCTAACAATCTAAGCTATTGGACATTTATTTTGCATGCAGAAAAAGTAATGGACTGCTGATTACTGTTATGATTATGATTACTGTTATTCTGCTATCCACTTTGTAGTATAATAACTGATGTTTCCATTGGGAGAAGATTCATAGTTTGCCTCTGTATGTTAATAATCTACACATTTTATTAGTTCCTTGGCAAGAACCTCTGGAGATCTAACAATCTAAGCTATTGGACATTTATTTTGCATGCAGAAAAGTAATGGACTGCTGATTACTGTTATGATTATGATTACTGTTATTCTGCTATCCACTTTGTAGTATAATAACTGATGTTTCCATTGAGAGAAGATTCATAGTTTGCCTCTGTATGTTAATAATCTACACATTTTATTAGTTCCTTGGCAAGAACCTCTGGAGATCTAACAATCTAAGCTATTGGACATTTATTTTGCATGCAGAAAAAGAAATGGACTGCTGATTACTGTTATGATTATGATTACTGTTATTCTGCTATCCACTTTGTAGTATAATAACTGATGTTTCCATTGGGAGAAGATTCATAGTTTGCCTCTGTATGTTAATAATCTACACATTTTATTAGTTCCTTGGCAAGAACCTTTGGAGATCTAACAATCTAAGCTATTGGACATTTATTTTGCATGCAGAAAAAGTAATGGACTGCTGATTACTGTTATGATTATGATTACTGTTATTCTGCTATCCACTTTGTAGTATAATAACTGATGTTTCCATTGGGAGAAGATTCATAGTTTGCCTCTGTATGTTAATAATCTACACATTTTATTAGTTCCTTGGCAAGAACCTCTGGAGATCTAACAATCTAAGCTATTGGACATTTATTTTGCATGCAGAAAAAGAAATGGCAGTTTTAGGTCTTAAAATTGTGCAGTCCATTATGATGGATGGTTCAGCCTTGCTATCTATACAATAAAACTTAAAATTTTTTTTGAAAGAGTCCTTGTCTTGAAATTCGTAGTCCACAACAATCGCTAGTTTTAATTTAGTTTTTTCCCGTCTGATTTCTTTCGTCCATTATGTAATGAATTGGGTTCAAATGATTTTGTGATGGTTGAATATCGATTTCTGTGGTTTTGTTGTCCACTTTGAAAAAAGTTGTTTCCAAAGAGAAAAGTTTCATGATACGTTTCTGTCGGTTAAAATATCTTTATCCATAATCTTCACTCTATGACGATTATGGATAAGAAATATGAACAAAGCTATTATGTTATTCCAATCTTTTTACCACATAATAAAGTTAAATTAATCTAACAGTTGTAAAGTCAAATAGATATTAGGTAGATTGTACTAATTATTTTCTAAAGAATCCTTTCAAAGAAAATTGCACTTGATATGCCACTTGTAGCCAACAACAACACCGATCAACCAACTTTAAAGCTTAGAACAAAACGAGCAAAAAATAAAAATTTTCTAGTAATTGATAAAAGAAAAGAATTTCTTATTTGAATATTTTTTAATTAATATAGAATGCCTTGATTGAATTTTTCTTAAAAAAAAACATGGTGACTTTTACATTTTTAATGTAAAAGTCATTTAACATATTGTCAATGTTGGATCAGTGTGATCATATAATCAGTATTGGATTTAACATATTATCGGTCATACTCCTTTTTTCAATCATTTCTGAAAGCCTACATTTTTAAAATGGAATGGTAAAGTATGAAATGAATAAATTCGAACTCCTGAATAAAATTCTCTCGTTTTTTGGATCATTACGAGTATAAGATTGAAATCGATAAGAGAAGGAAAATGGGAAGAAAAAACTGAAATTGTTTTTTTCCCCTCTTAGTAAACATCATTTTTCTTTAACTTAAATACAAATAGATATATCATTGCGATGATTTTTTTTGGGGGGGGGGGGGAATTTTTCGAAGAATATGCTTTTCAGATTTAAAGACATTTTTTAGCACATAGAAAAATATGCAAATGTTGACCGCCGATAAATATTTCATTTTAACGATAATAGTTTTGTCATATATTACCCCCACAGAAAAAATATTAATTTTATTAATAAAAATATAAATTTAATAAATTCAAAAATACATTAAGTACTGAATTATTTGGACAAAAATATTTTTATATAAATACAATAACACATCTAATCACATTAATCATCATTTAAATATTATGTAAAGAATCTAAATAGATTTTAAATATTATGTAAAGAATCTAAATAGATTTTAAATATTATGTAAAGAATCTAAATAGATTTTAAATATTATGTAAAGAATCTAAATAGATTTTAAATATTATGTAAAGAATCTAAATAGATTTTAAATATTATGTAAAGAATCTAAATAGATTTTAAATATTATGTAAATAATCTAAATAGATTTTAAATATTATGTAAAGAATCTAAATAGATTTTAAATATTATGTAAAGAATCTAAATAGATTTTAAATATTATGTAAAGAATCTAAATAGATTTTAAATATTATGTAAAGAATCTAAATAGATTTTAAATATTATGTAAAGAATCTAAATAGATTTTAAATATTATTTAAAGAATCTAAATAGATTTTAAATACTATTTAAAGAATTCCAACTAGATTTTAAATCTGTACCAACTCCATAACAACTATTTCTTAAGAAAAAAAAGTACTATGATTTTGACTGGATTATGTTTGAATATATAATGCTATAAAAATTCGAAAATAAAATTTACATTAGAGCTTAGCTTGTAGATAAATTATGAAAAAGTTTCTAATAAGTGTAAACTTTATTTTTGTAGTACTCATTGTTCATTACCATTCTAATCAATGAAAAGTTAGAGAAAAATACATAATCTATATCTCTTTTTTTTCCCACTATCATTTTCAAAATCATGATCAACGTATTCTGGATAATTCATTTCAGTAGTTCTTTTAATCGCCTTTGAACTCGTAATTGTTTACGCACTAATTACTGATTATTTGTTGGATACACCTGAGAAACTTTTCTCATCACAAATCATATTAATTTATTTAATTATTGCTTAATACTATGCTAAACATGCGTTTGTTGAAATCATAGTTATTTATAATGGATAATTACAGTTAATTTGTGTACTGTAATCTTTAATAATACGATAAATCTGGGGTGGCCAATCAAAATGATCTTGCGGGCCATTTTGTAAATGCATCCTATCTCCGCGGGCCACATATAAATTTATATATCTCCATATTAAATTTAGATCCACTATAGACATTTTTTGGAGTGAGAAATTGAAACATAACGAGTTATTCTTTTTGTATTTACTATTATTCTTACATGTAAACATAGATAATATAATATTAATGATACTAAACGCACATTATAAAGAAATATATAACACTCAAAATGAAATATAAAAAATATATAAATATAAATGAAATAAAAAAATGAAATCATTAAAAAATATTTATTTTACAAGTGCGATATTTTTTTTCTCCACTCTTTCACTTAACTTTTGCAAATCGATCTCAATTTGGGTATTTGTACACCGTAGTTGGTTTACGTCCGTTATGTTTGAGTGTGTTTTTTGTTTGGTCAATTTCATTTTAGAAAAAAAAAAAAAAAAAAAAAAAAATCAACAATTCGCAAATGTAAGTTGAACCTAAAGCGCTAACGACTTCAATTAAGAGTCTGGTTTGTTTTGCTGTCAACAATTAATTGTGCATATCTGGAAAGGTCACGAGTCATTGACGTCATTTAAAGTGGAACATAGAACTTGTTACATTAGATGTTCCAAGATGAGCGCGCATCATGAATTCCTAAAATATAATTTAATTATTCTGTGAACTCATAACTGTAGACTCAAATAAAACAGATAATGTCTGTCATATATTCGCAAGAATATTATTTTAAAATCAAAGTTCATTTCTTCTCATAATTCCGACAGTTAATTTTTGAATATAGGGACGCACACATAATGCATTTGTTAATAAATTTTTTTTCTCTCCATTATAAAATAAGTATATTTTGCAAAAGTGTGATAAGTCTCGCGGGCTGGAAAAATACTCAGTGTGGGCCGCGGGTTGGCCCCCCTGCGTCAAATAATACTAAATGACTATAAAATTTGAAGTGCGAAAAACGACTTTGACTGATTTAATAATAAATATCAAGATATATTGTAATGGGAATAAAAGTTAATGCAATTATTCAATCCAGTTGTCTCAATTAAAATAAATTTAATTTTTTAAATTGTAAAAAAGTTGCGCAAATTTTCATTCTTCAATAAATGCAGTAATATTAATCGAAAATTGTTTTACTGAAAACATTTTTTCTGGATTTTTTTATTGTTGAACAATGGTGGACTTCGTTTTCCAATTTATATACCATGGAAAGCTCACGATATGGGGAGGATATTATTTCCAGGGGTTATGAGCATTTGCTTTTACATGTCGTAAAAGAGGAAATTCTTATCCTGCAGTCCGACTAACAAGGCACGACGTCTTACATGTGTTGTGACAATTGCCATCCAGGCTCTATGGTAAGAACACCTCCAACTGATTGCGGCTTGATAGCCAATTGGCTAATGCTCTGGCCTTTGGTACCACAGTCTTCAGGGTCGAATACTGGCGGTGGCATGAATGTTTGCAAGTGGTTCGGAATCCCCATTAAACTGTAGGTACCGCTCTAATTAGCCTAAAGGGTGCAAAAAATGACCGTAGAGCGACAAACCAAGCTTCCAATGGATTTGAATTATTGAGACACGTTATTTGCGCAAGTTACTGCTGAATCCCGGATGGCACACTTCCTCTGAATTTAGCTTTGAATTTTGCTTTGAAATTAAAATAATTCTTGTCAGCTAATTGGAGATAACTGACCGTATGGGATATTCCAGAGAAATATGTACTTAGATATAAAAACATGGTTACTCTTCTTTTTTCATCAGTTTACCGGTTTAAAGATAGTTTTATTACGAATAAAACTAACCTTTTTTTCTTTTTTTTTGCTTTTCTTTCTATTCACATAAAAAGTCACCAAACTGCAATAATACGCTAAAGTGGGCTTCTGAGAAACTTGGAGTGGTAACTTCTATGGTTGGATTCTAGGAGCGCTTATGTCTATGTGATTTTCGATGTTAAAAAAATTTCAATTGCAGTCTCCGAAATTCCGCCGTCTGTAAATAGTAGTGTGTGAAGTTGACTATTTGGATATAAAACAGTAAGGCGTTAGTAGTGGATGCTTATTCGTCAAAAATTTGTATATAGTGCACAAACAAGTATTTGTAGGTTTTTAAATGCGCCCCGACTTCAAAAAGTTTGACAATAACTGCTCTAATTTTTAAGTGCTAACGATATGAGGTATATTATAAATATTAAAATATTGAATGATCATGAATACAAACAATCTAAGATTATATCGTTAAGCATCAATCACCATTTATGCATTTTTAAAGTAAACATTCAATTCAAATTCTTAACGCCATTTTTTTTTCTTTTTAAGCTTACTTAACATAAATCAAAGAACATTGTTCAATGGAGCAGAAATGATTGATCGTGATTTTCTTAAAGTAAACAAATACAAGTTAAATGAAGTCATTAAATACATATCACAGGCGTTATTAATACTCCATAATTGACTTATCCTGCAACTTGTATACATAGATCATTAATCTAGACTATTCTTTCTATTATTCTTTAACACACGGGAAACATTTTCGCACAGAAGCAAAACAATGGGTTTCCAATACCCCCAACGGTAGTTTGTTTCCGAGTTTCCATTTGTTTTCGTCGAAAGAATAGATTCTATCTAAGGTGAACGAACGTCATGTTTGTGTTATTTCATCTCTTAATATTCAATGCAGTTTGTAATGTGTTTAAATGCGTAAAAAGTTAGAAATAGTTCATGTCAAACATTCTGATAATAAAGAATGTTTGACGATATGTATTTTGTAAATTATAAATTATATTCTCTTTTTAAATATCGTGATCAAAATACTTTAATTTTAATCTATTATAGTCGTTCTAATTTCTCCAGTTTTAAAAGAAGAATTTTATCTATGTAATTGGAATGAAATTTAATGTATAGGTGACATTATCTGGATTTGGATAGCGTATATTAATTAATCCAAATGATTGAATAATGAACGTGAATGGTATTTATTTCTATGTAACAGGAATAATGTATATATTATGGATAATGTATATTAAATAATCCAAATGAATTTAATAATGAACATGAAAGGTCTTGATATCGATGTAACAAGAATGAAATTCGATAGAGGACATTATTTGGATTTGAATAATGTTATTAATTAATCCAAATGAATTTAATAATGAACGTGAATTGTGTTGATGTCTATGTTAACAGATATGAAATTCAATGGGTGACATTATCTGGATTTGAATAATGTTGATTAATTAATCCAAATGAATTTAATAATGAACATGAATGGCATTGATATCTATATAACAGGAAGGAAATTCAATGGACAGATGACATTATTTGGATTTAAATAACATGTATTAATTAATCCAAATGAATTTAAAATGAACGTGAATTGTATTGATATCTGTGTAACTGAAATGAAATACAATATATAGGCGACATTGATATCTATGTAACTGGCATAGAATTCAATGCAGAGGTGAAATTATCTGGTATTGGATAGTGTATATTACTTAATCCTAATGAATTTAATAATGAACGTGAATGGTATTGATATCTATGCAACTGGAATGAAATTCAATGGATTGATGATATTATCTGGATTTGAATAATGTATATTAATTAATCCAAATGAATTTAATAATGATGAAATTGGAATGAAATTCAATTCATCATTATAAAATTCCTTCACTTGTAAAAAAAATTTCATTCACTTGTAAAAAAATTATAAAACTAAGAAAAATAAAATAAAAAGCGTATTTAATTTCATGGATTGAAAGATTTTTCTCAATCTATTAAAAGAAAAATTATCACAAACTTGTTGTTGAATCAACCATTAAGTTGAATTTTGTGACAATTTGATACTGTAACAACGTACTTTGTTTTTTTCTCCTGTCCTGTGAAATGGAGAATTTTAAATTGAATTGCTTTTCTTGCAAGTGAGTGAAATGGGTAAAGAGAAAAAAAAAAGATGGACATAATACCGTGGTAATTTGTAAATCGAAATTTATGATCACTAAAACGTAATTAGGCCAGTTTCAGTTACATTATAAAAACTATGATTTTCTTTGTAGTGATTTAATTTATTTTCCTTTTAACATATTCTATTGTTTATTTTAGGCAAAAAGTGTACCACTTCTTGACAACACAGCTAACGTTATAAAAAGTATCTAACAGTTTTTTTGGGCTTGAAAGATGCCATATAATATCCAGTTTGGAGTTAAGAACAATAGATGGTGGTAAGTAGTGTCTTTTATGTTCTAGCACAAAGGTATAAAACGTGAGGAACTTTTGTTTATGGATATGGGATCTACTGTTAATGGGTTTTCAGTTACTCAGTTAATTTTTTTTTATTGAACCCTTTGTGTACAGAAAGAGTTACTTCCTTGAAATGAAACATTTTTCTTGTGATTTGTGTTAAGTGAAATTAGGAACACAAAGTTTTTTTATGTTGTTGCCATTCTATGATATTGAGTTTAAAAAACCTTTATTTGTGTATTGAGAACAAAATCGTAATATTTTACGTAAGAATAAAATGTTTATCATTTTTCTATTGAATAAAATTGGAACATTTTAACAATAAAAAAGATTCACAAAACTTTAATATACTGCTAAATTTTATTGTGTTTTGTGTTGGTCAAACTGTGTTTTTAAAAATTAGTTCTCGTAAATAAAATTAAACAGAGTTCCTTATTTAAATTAGTTTTTGATAATTATTTTACAATTTTAAAACTATCTACATAATCTTTAATTTTCATAGTAATAGCCGCTATGACACTGTCAATATATTTTAATAATATTAGTATTTTCGTTGTAAATTTTTATTTATTTCTTGCTGATGTTTTATTTTTACATAAATACAAAGTTAAGGTTAAATATTTTTCTGGATATATTTATTTCGTCATATGTTCGTTCCTCGAAAACTTTTTTTTATAAAATACTTATTCAATCAAGTGAAAAACAATAGGATAATAATAACAGGATTAATATATACACAGTTTATTAGACTAAAAGTTCAGCATTGTACCGAACAAAGTTTTAGACTCGCTATGAATATCTTAATGTAATCTACAATTAAGTATTTTATAATATATATATTATAAAATACTTAATTGTAGATTACATTAAGATATTCATATATATATATATATATATATGACAGTATTTGAAAGGATTCATATACTCTCAAATTCTTTTAGTCGATATGACTAGAAGTGTAGGGTATAATTAGAACGAAAGCTCTAACCTTCGATAAATTAATAATTTAAGTAATTTAAAAAAGTATTTTTCTTGTATCCAATTAATAGTGGAGAATAATATATTCTCCACCAACTTGTTTGAGACCTTGTAATATACATTGAAAACAGAAATCACTGAGATTTTCCAAAATGCCAAAATTATACAAAAAGATTTATTATACGAAAGTCACGACTAGAGATTTAGAACTATTAAATAATAATCAATTGTCTTAAAATATTTACAAAAATGGATTTCGATTAAATTACAGTTTAAATCACAAATAAAAATTTAATATTTTGTGTTTTGAAGAAAAGGACCGGAGTGGGTTGATGAACAGCATGTCGGGTTACCGAACCAAGGAAGTTAGGTTCGAAACTCGAGAAGTGGTGTCAAACTGAAATCTACCATTTCTTTGTGGAGAATAGGCATGCAAAATCTGTAGACTGAAATGACCATCCTTTGTCATCGGGGATTTAAGACAAAGGGGGAAGCTCGTGAACACCTAGATGCTATCCATCGGGGTTTCATTCAAAATTGCAGTGGCACAATATGGTTGCATTGTAACAGTCTCCCTTCCCTCATGGATATCCTTTGGGCAACGTTGAATCTGATTTGGGTCAAAATATCTGGTAAAGAATTGACTTCAGAAAGTCCTAAGTTGTTAACAATATAAAGGGCATAATTTTGTGAAAAATTTAATTATGTTTAAATTAACCTTGATAAATAAATATTCATTTAAACTTTTTCTAAAAATCTTTTTTTACCGGATATGACATAAATAATATTATTATGCTTCAGGTTCAATTCTTTCAATGAATTTCGCAAATTTGGGGACATCTTAGTGAAAGAATATAATTTTTGTGTTTCAAAATCGGAGCTGTAACACAAACGTCCCATTTGATTCATCATTTTATTAAGAATATATCACATCCAATCCTACTAGATATAACATCCTATTGCAAATGTACTATATCCAATCCCACTGGATATATCCCATCCCTTGTACTAGATACATCAACCTATTGGATACATCCGTCGTACTGGATACACCATTCTATCGGGGATATATCACATCCATCATACTGGATGCCCCATTAGAGGATATACCAAATCCATCGTTCAGGTTACACAATCCTATTGGGGAAATACCACATCCATCGCTCTGGATATACCTATTGGGTATATACCGCATCCATTGTACTGGATACACCATCCTGTTGGGGATATACCACATCCATCGTACTGGATACACCGTCCTATTGGGGATATACCACATCCATCGTAATAGATACACAATCCTATTGGGGATATACCACATCCATCGTACTGGATACACCATTCTATTGGGGATATACCACATCCATCGTACTGGATACACCGTCCTATTGGGGATATACCACATCCATCGTACTGGATACACCGTCCTATTGGGGATATACCACATCCATCGTACTGGATACACCATCCTATTGGGGATATACCACATTCATCCTACTGGGTGCACCATCGCATTGGAATGCGTCGTATCATACTACCTATTAAGAATAAATATCAGATGCCCAGTGTTTGTTAAACTTGAGTGAAAAAACAATGAAGATATCCATATAGTGAAGTCGATGATGTCAAATTGTATTATCAAAGTTCTTTTTAGTTTTCTATACTTAAATGTCTTTAGTTGCATAAATAATGGGAATCGTGTTCAATTCAAAGGGTGAGAAAGAGATTCAACTCAATTTTAAACTTGAATCAGTCAAACCATCTTTGAAGAGGAAGTCAATGTAGCCCACGAACTTTACCACAGGTTAATAAACTAACCCTTATTCTTTCCCATCTCATGACCTTTAATTAAAAACAACTCAACTATTGTATAGATCCAAGAAGAAAGAATAAGAAGTTCAAAGGTTACGAAATTACTGTTGCAATTTTATTTTAATAAGTTCTTGAATATCAGAGTAATTTTGGTTGATAGTTATTATTTCTGTTGCTGCTTATATAATACATATATACTCATGTTTATATGCATCTATATCTTTTAATATTTGGAGACTGAAAAAAATGGGCGATTATTTACTAAAAATTCTTTAAGACATGTGTTCTTGTTATAAAGAAAAACAGACACGGAAAGTATTTTGTTGAAAAGCGGAGAAATTATACCATGAAATGAACACGAATGAAAAAAGTAAGATGCCCTAAATTCACTTAGGAAAGGTGTCTTTCTGTGAATTTAGTTATTTAGAAAGCATTGTTGTTCGTATTCTTCAGACAGATTGTTACGTTCATCGTGACACTTTATTGAGGCCATTACACATTAGCGATTCCTCCTTTGTCTTATTCCTTGAAGTGTAGCTAATTTAAACTGATAAACTATAACGTGTAATTTAGTTAATGGACGTTAGACACAAATGGCTTTAGAGTTGGTGGACTCATTTGTATAGTAACTTAGTTACTTGGAGATTTTAACGGGCTGTTATCATGAAAATTTAAAATATTATCTTATCATAATGGTTCATAAGAAAACAAAATAGAATATAAATTGAGAATCGTTGACAATAATTGATTTCTTAAAATAGCCAATACACAAATAGAAAAATAAGATGGATTGATACTGTACGATGCATATAATAAATAACTGCACTTATAAATACTTATCTGTTGTTCTTGCCTTTTTAAAAAAGCTTATGAATAATTTTAATGGCTAGTTCCGTTATTTTCAACTGATAACTCATTATATGTCCTTGTATGTTGCATTATAGATGTTACAAATGTAAAATTTATGTCAAATTATTAATTAATCTAATTTATGTTACAAATGTAAAAGTGTCAGGCGAAATATGAACTGAAAATTTATTGTTCTGGTATTATAAAAGTTTGAAAATGAACACTGAATATAAGTTTTATGTACATAAATTATGCGTTTTAAAGGGAATTACGATAAATTTTCATCATATATTAAGATCGCACGTCGCCTTGCTGAGATATTCTGTAGTGAATAATTTATTATGAAATATTTGTTCTTTTTAATAATGATAATAATAAAGCTAAATATATTTAATATATCTGGTATTATTTTTATCAAATATCAACAGTTTGTTGAAATAATCCAGCAACAATGGCAGTCGAAATACTACTTCACACTATTTTCATATTCCTAACTGCACACCATCAGTGTAGTCGAACCATAAAATTTATATATTTATTGTTGAGTTATTCTGAAGTAAATGATTTATTATGAAATTTTTTTTTAGATAATAATTATGAATTTTTTTTAAATGATAATAATTATAATTATAAAAAAAGCTAAATTTTCCCATATGTGACCAAGCGCGTCAAGAGATTAAAATTAAGTGCAGATACTCTGAGCACTTCTCAATAAAATTTCAAGCAAAATTGCTCTTTTTAGTGAACTAACGTGCTTTAAAAATTCAGATTGTGAACTTTATAATCATGAGGGAAACTGAACGAATCAAAATTTAGAGTTGCATTCGTCTTTTTCACACTCATATCTCTTAAAGAAAGAAAATATTTTTAGAGATAAAGGAAAAAAGCGCTTTAAAAATATCAAATTGGAAACGTTAACTCAGAAAGTAATGTAGCTTGAATATGTCTTGTCAAACATTTTTACAATGATTTAATAGTGTACTAAAAAAAAAGCCGTTAAATTTAATGCCAGCGTCAAAAAGATCTTATTACATTTCCCGCGTTGGTAATATCACTAAATTCTAAAGGTAACCAAGCGCCGTTATTTATTTTAAAGCTTGACACAAAGTAGTGATTTAGTTTTTAAAATGAAATTGACTCGAACTGTAAATTAGTGTTCTGACATGCACTGGTGAAAGTTTTCTGTACGCGTCATTTAATGTGAAGAGGAAATTTTTGTCAAACGGAAAAAGCCAATCGAAGATCCAAAAACAAACAAATAAACAAATTGTTTACTAATGCGGAAGAACGTTATCTATCTTAATGACTGTTAATTATGTTGAGTTAAATACGGAAGAACATCTTTAAAATGTCCGCTAATTATTGACTTTCTAGTAAAGATTTATCACAAGAAACCTGGAATGGGCCAAAAACTTTCCAACTTCTGACTTGAACCTCGACTTGAATCTTTTATATCGATAACAAACAAGCAAACGAAATGTTTACAAATGCGGAAGGACATGATCTGAGGCAGGGATGGATCAACTACGGCCCGCCGGAAGGTTTTATCCGGCCCGCGGATTGAATTTTAATTTACCGATCGGAGGCAAATTAAAAGTAACATATATTTATATATTATATATTCATCGCCTTTTCTACTTTATTAAATATTATTTTTTTCTTCCTTTTTTTCAAAGGACTGATGATCTTTTTACTTTCTCTAATTTTGTTCTACAAAACATAAATCGACGGAAATAGCAAGCACAGACAGCTTTCAATCGGTAAAGTGTTAAAAGCGGAAGTTCTTTGTTAGTTATAACTGTAGATTGGCACCAACAAGCGTTTTCTCTTTCTCGGGGAACAGGCATATGGGAATCCAATATAGGTGAATTAGACCTCACATGCTTCATCTTATATATGCGAACAAGTGTTTTCATCTATGTACCTTAGAAAGAATTATTTCAGAAGTAAACTGACAGATGAGCATTTAGTCTCGAATCAGTACATTTCACTTCGAACCTCAATTTAAGGAACTTTTAAAAATGAAATCGTAAATTTCACTCATCTCATTAGCATATTTAAATTGTAATACTTGTATATTGTTTTTAGAATTTTAGAAAAATTTATCTTGGCCTGCCAAATTTTTTTTGTTAAATTTTTGGCCCGCGACCGAAAAAGTTTGCCCATCTCTGATCTGAGGCATGGATTATGAATTAAAGTTATTTCAATACTGTATGTTACAGATTCGGTTCATTTTTTCATTAGCCTGAATTGTAATTATGAAAATGAATGCAAATATTTTACTTTCAATCATATATATATAGATTTTACATCTAAATAAATTAAATCGCTCACAATTGGATCTAGTAGGCTATTGCAAATCACCGAGTTAATTAATAAAACCACAAATAAAAAAACTATTTTATTAATCAAATTTTTTTAATGCTTAATCAAATTGACTTAATTTAATAGATATAGGTAAGTTAAATTAATATAAGATGTATCTACTAATGGTTTTCTAAAAGTGACATGCCATTCCATTGTGACATAACACCAATAAACTAACCTTAAATCTTGTCCTAACTCAACGAGCATAAAATAAGAGTTCTCTAATTATTAATACAAAATATCTTTATACTTGAATGCTATATAATTTCTAATGAATATTTTCTATTTTCTTTACTGCTACTACACCACATCACACCACTGTGCCTAGAGCTGAGTTGCTCCTTTACAGTTTGGAAATGATGTGGGTGAGAGGTCTGATTGAGCTCTGTGACGCTCTCCGGTCATATGAGACCGTGACCTACGGCTTAAAGTGGATTACAAACCACTACAAACATCCATGGCACCGCCTTTTTATGATTCCGAAACCTGTGGTATCGAGCACCAGAGCTCTAGCCCAAATCTATTTTCTTTATAAAAGAAAGCGATCACTTTTACATTAAAAATATCGAGTTGAATATGTTATCAATCATACCCATTTTTTTCAATCATTATTAAAGGCCTACATTTTTAAAATGAGTAGTAAAGTATAAAATAAATGGCTTCTGAATAAAATTTTCATGTTTTTGGATTTAATAATAAGATCGAAATCAACAAGAAACGAAAAAATTGGAAGCATGAAGATGAAATTGATTTTTTTTCTCTTGGTAAACATCATTTCTCGTTCACTTAAATTCTATGAGATGTATCGTATTGATGGTGTGCCACTAGGTTTGTGTGGCATGATATCAATTACCGGTTTCCATGGAAACATAATGGAGTTTTACAAAGCAACAAACCAAATGCTTCCTTCATGAAGAGTGTTGTGGGGAGTTAATTTTTTCATTCTTTGCAAGAAACGTGACGTGGTAAAATGAAGCACTAATTGCAGCACTTGCAGTAATTGCAGCATATATATATATATATATATATAGAATGTATGGTGTGAAAGAATTTTAAATTAAAATGTCCTTTCTTATTACCCTTAATTGAAAAGAATATTGACTGAATTTCTAAAAGTGGTATAAAATTTTATTTATAATCAAGAAAATGTGTGAAAGAATTCTAAATTAAAATACGAATTCTTAAAGCTATTGCCCTTATATGAAAAACTCTTGATTGAATAATAATAAAACTAAGGATTTGTATTTTCAGAAATCCTCAAATCTCTGGATCGTTTGAAAAATAATTGTGCAATATTCTTCAGATGCCTAACTTTTTGTTGAATGAGGAAATACTTTATTTTTGACGTGGTTTTGCTATGTTTTATTAAACGGCAGTTATAAGACGCTATTAATAAAAAATTATTCAAATTAATCTCATGTTAATCTTTATTTAAAAAAAAATGTGGAGGGGAAATCGAAGGAATAGAATAGTTGAAAGAAATGAACTAGTAGTAAGCTATTGTAATCAAGAAAACAAACAGTATCGCAATTTCATTTGACTATTATTTTTTAACTTTTTTTTTAATATTTGGGGGAATCAGACATATACACAACTTGGCGAGAAACGGTCAAACTGTGTAGTAGCAGGTACACAGTAACTGTAACCGGGTGCGCTCCATTTGGATATCTCCCCGTGCCATGGGTGTTTGTAGTGGTTCGGAATTCACTTTAAACCGCAGGTACCGGTATAATATGACCGCAGAGCACTGAACTTAGGATCGACAATTCTACCCCGTAAAAAGATAACATCTCCTGTCTCGAAATCTGACAGCAGACAGATGGCCCTGGCCCACCATGGGGCTGTTGCGCCACTGACGTTGATGGTGATAATAATAATAATGATGATGATGAATGGATGTAACGTGACAAACCATTCTTTAATGTAATGCTGAATCTCATTGTTGTAAATAATTCTCATCTCACTCATGAATCTCATGCTGTCATTTTGTTGTAAATAATCTCACATGATATGCTTGGCATGACGACTTATGTAAAGTGTCGTGTTAACAATTTAAAAAGTATCATTGAGTCCTTTTCCAAAATTATCAGCTGTATCAGAATATTAACCGATGCTACATATGCAGTTAGATGCGTCAAAAGGTGGAGAGGATGATCATTAAAAAAAATGTCCATAGATATTGTAACATCTGGGCTCTGGATAGTTTGGCGTGTGGCTAGTAAATTGTGGAATGGCGCTCTTTTGTCAATGATATGCCTTTATTGATATGAATGTAGAGGAAGTTAGTTGGAGAAAGTGTATTTCACTGGTAGGAGCGATGTCTGCTCTGGATTTGTATTTTGGTAAACTGAAATAAATTTCTTATTGTTTTTAAATAACTTTTCAGCATGTTGACAAAAGAGAACACGTTGCAGGTAGGAATTTCAAGATGTAAAGGAACAACTGGGGCCTGATGATCGAGTGACTAGCACTCTTAGGTTCGGGACTAGTGTTTCGGGTTCAAATCCCAGCGGTACCATGTGTATTTTTAGTGGTTCGGAATCCACCGTAAACCGTGGAACCCGGTGTAATATAACTGTTGGGTGTAATATAACTGTACCCAGTAAAAAGATAGCATCTCCCGTCTCGAAATCTGTCAATTAGACAGACGGCCTTAGCCCACCATGGGGCTGTTGCGCCACTAATGATGTTGGTGATAACTATAATAATGATGATGAATGGAAGTAACGGGGCAAACTATTCCTTGATGTAACGCTGAATCTTTTAAGTGTGTGACATTTCGTTATAAATAATCTCGGGTGATATGCTTAGAATAAAAAAAAAAAATATGCAAATTTCCATAATAACATTTCAAAAACTTATCAGCTGAATAAATCGGAATACTAACTGATGCTACAAATACAGTTAGATATGTCAAAAGGTGAAATATTTTAGGAAACAGTGAAGCAATTCGAAATGCGATCACTTCAGAGATATTTTTGATACGAATCTAAAAGTAAAAAAATTATCATTAGAATAATCGCAGAGCTCTTTGTCAAAAATAAACTGCACTGTTCCATGATAGCATCGACGCAAGTGATTGGAGCAAGACGTTTCCAAGGAACTCACTTCCTACCCTTTCGTTTTCAATCTTGGCTGACCACTACACCATCACGTGCAAGTTTCCACCGCTGACCACCCAGTGAAAGGTGAAGTACAAAAGTTCAAAAACGGATGCGTAATTATAACTATCTCATGGCTTCCCTCCGAAACAAAAGCTTGCAGCGCGGCGGAAGTTTTTAGTCATTGAATTCCAGCTGTGCATGAAGTCTGTGGCGTTACAAAGACATCCGTGTGGCTTTGTTTTTGGCTTTTTGAAAGTCTTTGTGCGGCATTCGAACACCAGGGTGGACGTCTGCCCCGAAAATTCATTTAGCGATTGTTCAAAGGCGAATAATTCGCACGTTTCTCTAAGAACAATCGATAGAAATAAAAAGTTTATCGCCCAAAAGGTTACAGATACCGTTTATTATTCTGCTAGAATATTGTAGTTTTTTTTTTTTATCGCGCATTGTGGTTTGCGATTCGGATATTCGATGCACTACGCCGAGCGATCAGATGATAATGATGCTCAGATTATGATCTTCATTATCAAATTTAAATAAACAAAAAATCATGGCTCTCCTTTTGTGGCGAGATATTCGTTTAGTTGTTAATGGGTGAATAGTTTCCTTTGTTAGATGTGCTACTTTACACACTGATGCATTGCTAACAATGAAATCAATTTAACCACGAATAAATTACAAAGTTTCGGTTTTTATAATTAACACATTGTAACATAAATTTTAACAATGCTTTGTTTTTGGTAATGTAATATTGAAAAGTATTAACTTACTTAAGCTTGTATTTTTTTTCTTCAAATCGATGTTTCTATGCAGATAAATACTTCCTTGTATAAAATGAGAATGATTCTGAAATACCGTTAAAGTCACGTTAAATTGCTGTTATATTTGTTGGTTTGATGTTGTTGTTTGTTGTTTCTTATCCCACTTGGCTGGCCAAGCCCACGAGCCCATATGGACTCATGATTGAAGGGGAAGGAAGCAGCTTCTGTTGTGATGGAGCACCCCGTAGGTAGAAGTCTGACTTTGGCTCCGAAACGCTCTTGCAGTCATAGGAGACCGGGACCTACGGCTTAAAGTGGATTCCGAACCACTACAAACATCCATGGCACTGCCGGGATTCGAACCCGAAACCTGTGGCACCGAGCGCCAGAGCGCTAGACACTCGGCCATTCAGGTCCCTGGTTTGATGTACTAAGTAAATACATGAGAAATGGAGGATAATGTTTACATGTTTAGCATTACCTTCCCTACTTGCCAAAGTTGTTAATTTATTTGATTTGTACAAATATTTCACATTTTTTGATTACGAATTAGAAAGGCGCGCCATTTAAAGGAATTTTTTTTATATAAATTTTTTTTCCTTGCTGTATAAAAGTATGTCAACAATTGTCTACACAATGAAAAATAATGGTAAAAATTTATAAAAAATATTGAGATGGTTTTGAAATTTTGGTGGTCATTAAAAATAATCTCATTTAGGCAAAAATTAACTTATTAATAACTTTTTCTTATTGTTAAACTTTTCGCCCTCCAAATATTTACATAAGAAGTTCAGCAGCTGATATTATAGTGATTTTTAAATATATCTAAAAACAAAAGAAAATTGTAAATAAAATTTTATTCAGAAATTATTATAATTATTTCTTTGTGTAAAAAGAGTATAAAAAAAAACTTCTCCAATATTCAATATTTTTATTGTAAAGCAAATCACCCAATTCAGATTATTGAATGTTAATTATAATTTGTCCACCTCGTGACATGGTGGCAATGTGCGCCTCTGGTGAGCATTAGGACTGAGGTTCAAACCGCTGGCGGCATTGTCGCAGACACTGTTTTTAAAAAAGATGAATCGTTGGCGTTTGTTATGTTCACCATCTTGCAGAGGGAGTCGGACTACCTGTTGGTACGATAAGCATACCTTCCATACGATAAGCAAATGCAGGGTAGTTCCCCCTAAAAGTCCTCCCAGAAGGCACTGCCCTCCTTCTTTAGTGACACGGAACCAAGTCAGACTTCTACCTAGGCGGTGCTCCATCGCAACAGTAGCTGCCCCCTTCCCTTCCCTCCTTCATTGAGACCCCACGGGTTCATAGACTTGGTCTAGACGTTGCTGTCGACCAAGTGGAATATGACACAACAACAAATTATAAATTTTTCAGATAAATACATATATCACATTCCCAGCGTGTCACTTGTACAGTTATTTCCATAAGGTTACTTGAACGATTTATACAAACGACTTTTATTCACTTTATGATTTGCATGATACACACAACTGGACGTGGTCGTAACGAAACTCAATGAAATATCTTGTCCGGTACTTTTTTTTTTTGTTTGGAGGATTGAAATATTCTCCAAACAAATCAATAATTGAATATGGTTAGCTATTTTGTTCTGCTCGTGCAAATTCTTTTAAATAGCGAGTTGAAAACTGTGTAAAACAAATTATTTAACATAGCTAGTTTAAAAATATGTAAGAAACGTTCTAAAAATAGTATAAAACGATGTTAAAAGAATTCTTTTACATGACTAGTTTAAAATTATATGAAATAAATATATCTTTGATAAATTTTCAAAAAAAAAAAAATGCATTTTAATTATTTTAATCAATCTTCCCAAATTATTTCTGAATAAATATATTGGAAAATATGATTTTTTTAGAGATCAATTTGGAGACTGAAAGAATTTCAATATCCGCATTCTTCAACCATTTCATACATTAACTTTCTTTTCATAATATAAAAAAATGCCAGTCGTTGAATGAATCGAATAATATGCTTATTCAGTAGAGATCAATTCGGAAATTTAACAGTTTTCAGTGTCCGCATTCTTCAAACACTTCACCACACATTGATTTCTTTCTCTTCATAATATTTTTTGGGAAGTTTAATCGTTAGAAAAACTTATGAAAAGTGTGGTTATTCAGTAGAGATCAATTCGACTACTAGACATTTTTGTGTCCGCATTTTCAACTACTTCAAACACTGATTTCTTTTTCTTCATAAGATTTTTTTAAATTTATGTTAATTAAATTGTTAAAAAATGTGAAAATTGTGTGTAATTGTGAAAAATGTGTGTCTTTAGTTGAGACCTATTCGGAAAGGGGACAGTTTTCAGTGTCAGCATTCGTCAACTACTTCCCACATTGATTTTCTCAAGACTTTTTTTAAAATTATGCTAATCGTTAAAATAAAAATGTGAAAAATATACTTATTCAGTTAGAAATCAATTCAGAAATTTTAAAATTATCAGTGTCCATATTCTTCAATCACTTCACACATAAATTTCTTTCTCTTCATAAGATTTTTTTTTTAAATTTATGCTAATCGTTAAAAAGATGTATGTATTCAGTGATATGTGTATTCAGTAGAGATCAATTCGGAAATTTGAACAGTTTTCAGTTTATTCAACCACTTTACACATTGATTTCTTTCTATTCATATTTTTTTTTAAAGTTACACTAATCGTTAAATAATCCAATTTCCGAATTGACCTCTATTGAAAAATGTGGTTATTCAATAGAGATCAATTCGGAAATTGGACAATTTTCAGTGTCCATATTCTTCAACCACTTCATACAATGATTTTCTCCATCTTAAAAATCTTATGAAGTATAAGATTTTTAAAAAAGTGGTTACGTTAATCGCTAAAAAAATCGTGAAAAATATGCTTATTTAGTAGCGATCAATTCAGAAACTATACAGTTTTATTCTTCAACCACTTCACACATTGATTTCTTTCTCTTCATAAGTTTTTTTAAAATTTATGCTAATTAAATTGTGAAAAATGGGTGTATTCAGTAGAGATCAATTCCGAAACTAGACAATTTTCAGTGTCCGCATTCTTCTTCCCACATTGATTTCTTTCTTTTCATAAGATTTTTTTTTAAAAATAAATTACACTAATCGTTAAAAAAAATTGTGAAAAATGTGGTTATTTAATAGAGATAAATTCGGAAACTATACAGTTTTTAGTGTCATTATTCTTCAACTACTTTACACATTGATTTATTTATTTCACTACAAAAGATTTTTTTAAAATCGTTGCTAATTAAATTGTGAAAATTGTATGTAATTATAAAAAAATTGTGAAAAATGTGTGCATGCAGTAGAGAACCTTAGTAGAGAGTCTTACTTTTTCACAATCTAAGTAAGTGAATTGTCAGATTGTGAATTCAGTAGAGATCCATTCAGAAATTGGACAATTTTCAATGTCCGCATTCTTCAACTACTTCACACACAGATTTCTTTCACTTGATAAAAGTTTTTTTTTAAACTTATACTAATAGATAGCAAAAGTGCAACTGGAAACATCAACAATCACTTTCACCACGGATGGGCAAACCTTCCTAAAATGCAAACCAATTTAAACCCGCCTCTCAATGCTATGTACTCTGCTGCAACAGACGGACATGTTCAGACCGGCTAATGAACCATTTCACAACACTGGGGAGTGGTTGCAGCCGGGTAGATCGAACCCACTTGGGCGCGACTGTGGGTGTGAAAAGAGCGACTGAGGAAGCGACACGGGAGTCGTAGGTGAACGATCCTCTCCGCAACGCTTGATTTCACGTCAACCGTTGTTGAGCTGTGGGAATGTTTCACACCACTGTTCAAATCGCTTTCTATGCTCAGTTAAACGAAAGCAAATGCTGCAGCGGCAGCACGCTAAGGGTTATTAATTATCATCTTCTGAACCAGGAAGAAATCATTGTTGCAATGACATATTTGATTGGGGTTCCTGAATGAAGAATGCAGAACCAGGATGCTTTCGCTTTCTTCTTTATTGAAATCTTTCACTTTTAATGCTCGCTATTGTTTTACAGGAATGGTTTCTTTTTTTTATGGATTTAATGAACCTTGAAATGAAATTCATGGTTTGCGGAATTTCTGTTTTTATAAGTGATTTTTATTCATAAACGTGAACTTTTACTTTTCTTAAGTGAATAAATGGATTTTTATTGATATTTATTTGTGGATAGAGATTTTTTTTCTTTTTTTTTGTCGATTTTTCAGGATGTTGGGATGTATTTTATTTTTCCTTGCTTATTAAGAATAAAATTTTATTTCTTTTTATTATTGACGAGTTCTCAAATTTTGGGAATTTATAACAGTTTCAAACTCTTATATTCCTTAAGTGACCTGATGGGCAATTGGCTAACATTCTGGGTTTTGGTACCACAGGTTTTAGGTTTCGAATCTTGGAGATGACATGGATGTTTGTTGGTGGTTCGGAATCCACGTTAAACTCTAGGTCTCATTCTAATTAACCCAAAGTGTGCAAAAAAATGACCGTAGAGTGTCAAACCAGACCAAACTTTTATCCCTTAAAGTGCTTTTTTGCACATCATTGGATCACTTATGCATACACCAAGAAAAGCTCACTGATTTATAATAGGAGGAGATTGGCTTTTGGGATGACTTTTTTAAGGATAATTGCTCTCCATTTTCTTGTCCTAAGAGAAAACATCCGGAAGACTCTCACCAGATAACATGACCATCTGTCCTAGTGTCTTAATCACTGCAATGGATTCATACTTGAGCCCAAACTGTGCATATTATCATTGAGTCATAAGCGAGGCAATATACAGCTTAAGTATTATTTATTTTAAATAAACGAATAATATCGTATGAATGAGATGTTAATGCTTTTATTCAGAAAGAACACAATAATGGCCATTGATAAAATATTTTGGTTAAAATTTAACATTCAGAAGTTATGTATAGTTTTTAACTATCTATTTTTAAAAACAAAAATTGTATTCATTAATCTGTGTATTTAAGTTATTTTTATTCAGTTTTTCTAAACTTTTAGAACTTGTTTACTTATAGAAAATCATGATAATAGTTGCTTATTGGGAAAAAAAATCTTTTTTTTGACAATAATTACTTATTGGGTTATTATTACTTAATCATTATAAAAAATTTTTTTTTTGATAACGATTACTTATTAGAAATTTTTTTTTTTTGATTGTATTGATATTTTTTTTTTAAATGAATGCATAAACATTTTAATTTCTCACCAAGATAACCCGTTCCTTATAAATGCCAATGATTTGATCTTTATAGTATATTCGTAAAGTAAATAATTACTAAAATAATTGGAGTGTGGATGACCTTGGAACATCATCAGAAATCGTGACTGGGAAATAGGTCATTACTCGAAGAGATATTCAACTTTAAATGACTGAAGAAATATATTCAATATTTATTTAGATCGAATATTTAGGTTTGGTTTGTCGCTCTACGATCATCTTGTGCACACTTTAGGCTAAACAGACCGGGACCTACAGTATAACGTGGATTCCGAACCACTTACAAACATCCATGCCACCGCCAGGATGCGAACCTGAAGCCTGGGAATACCAGAGGCCAGAGAGCTGTCCACCAGGCCGCTCGAGTATTTAGGAGTTTAAAATTAGTTACACAAAATTTTGAAAATGAGTTGTAATTTTCATATTATACTATTATTAAAAAGTATCCCTGCAGGAAGATTACGCATATCAAGTAATTCCGGAAAATAATTCTTTTTGTTCTTTGACCATCCCTTTATTATCCCTTCCCCATATATTTTCTATAATTCATTTTTAGTGTTTATTTCTTTGCAATGCGCGTTTAGTGTCATTATTATTATGTTATCTATGTTTACATGTAAGAATAATAGTAAAGACAATAATAATAACTCATTAAGTTTCAATTTTTTCGCTCCAAAAAATGTTTACAGTGGGTCTAAATCTAATATAGGGATGTATAATTCTACATGCGGCTCGCAGAGTTAGGATACATTTCGAAAGTGGCTGGCAAGATCATTTGGGTTCACACCCCTGCGTTAGAATATTATAATTTTTGTTGAATTCTACATTTATACAAGTTGATGCAATATGCTTACATATTCTATTAGCTAAAAATGTTTATGTAAAGTAAAGAAAGTGCACTTTTTAATCAATTTTTGTAAAAATCTAGCAAAAAAAAAAAAAAAAAAAAAATTCTTACTTCAATATTCATGTTTGTTAATGTTTTATAACCTAATTTAAAAGTAGAACCAAAAACATTTCCATTAAACATTACTTAAAAATGTTGGCTCTGAATGGCAAAATTCTTTTGACGAAATTCGAAAAATTTAATACGAATAAAAATTTCAATCATTTTGTCAGTCGTTTAATGTTAAATCTGAGTATGACCTATTTTATAGTCACGGTTTTTGATAATATACATACCATAATTTTTAGAATCTACTGAAATTTTAAGTAAAAAGTTTTATTGCTGTTATGTGTGCATTGAATTAAAAGTTATAAATATATTAATTTAGAGATGAGTTATTGGCAATTTTGTTAAAATCGTTTTTTTCTGGTATTTTTGCACAAAATGATTTGATTGGCTGTAACTCAAGCTTCAGAATACTATTAAATTATGATTTTGAATGTTATTTTTGTTGAATATTACATTTATACAATTTGATGAGATATGTTTACATATTCAATTGAGAGTGTTTACGCAAAGTAAAAAAGACACTTTTTCGTCAATTTTTTTGCCAAATTTTAGAAAATAAAATCATGTACATATTTTAATTTTCATCTTCGTCAATGCTTTATAACCTAATTTTACAACAGCATAAGATATTTCCATAAAATTTTATTTAGAAATGTTGGCTGTGTCTTTTGGAAAAATTCGAAAAATTTAATATGAATAAAAATTTCAATCATTTTGTCAGTCGTTTAATGCTAAATCTGAGTATGACCTATTTTATAGTCACGGTTTCTGGTAATATGGCAAGGTCGTTCTACACTCCAACAATACTACACAATTATTCCGCCTTCGGTGAAATTGCTCAAAATGTCTTTGTTATTTGGGTGGATGCTTTCATATTTTATTTATTTTTAATATGCAATGAGTGTTTAAATTAAATATCTTTTGTGTAACAGTTTCTGCAATTTAAGTATTTGATTTAGTAATTAAAAATTTAAATAGATATTTGATAACAAAACTAAAAAAATATTACAAGCACAAGGTTTAATTTAATTTCAATATTTAATAAAATTGAAGTAGGAAAAGTTAAAGAGAAATTTTTTTTTCTTTTTCTACACATAAACAATACATATAGGAGCCTGAATGGCCTAGTGTCTAGCACTCTGGCGCTCGGTTCCACAATTCAGTTCAGATTTTAGTATGCATTCAAAAGTTTATTTATAAAATTCTGAAATACCACGATTATTAAATAAAAAAAATATACATAAGACGATTTAAGTACTTTAACTGAAATAATTCTCATTACATTTGATTCTGCTGATAATGCATTACTATATTTTTGATTTCCATTTCAAATTATTTTTAATGTCCCATATCTTAAAATATATTTGAATTTAATACAAATTAAATCACAACGATTCCATTTAGACGTAAGGATATATTAGATATTATGTTTTCATATTTTAAGTAAGATTTGTTATTTTTTTAATTAAAAGTTATTGTTGAATGATTTTCTCATTGCTGTAAAATAACTTGTTTCCTGTGGGCGTTTCTCAAAATTCATGGCTAATGGCAGTAAGATCCTAGATAACTTGCAAAAGAACTTGAATTGCTTGAATTGAAAGAATTGCTTGATAGCTGTTTCTTTCCTAGTGGATATGAATATGTTACAATTCTTTTGCTGCAAACAATGCAATTTTCTACAAGAATGATCTACACATTTTCTACAAGAATGATCTACACATTTTCTACAAGAATGATCTACTACAAATTTGCTACAAGAATGATCTACTACAAATTTGCTACAAGAATGATCTTCTACAAATTTGCTACAAGAATGATCTTCTACAAATTTGCTACAAGAATGATCTACAAATTTGCTACAGGAATGATCTTCTACAAATTTGCTACAAGAATGATCTTCTACAAATTTGCTACAAGAATGATCTTCTACAAATTTGCTACAAGAATGATCTTCTACAAATTTGCTACAAGAATGATCTTCTACAAATTTGCTACAGGAATGATCTTCTACAAATTTGCTACAAGCAACATCTTCTACAAATTTGCTACATGCAACGCAAACTGCTACACATTTGCTACATGCAACGCAAACTGCTACAAATTTGCTACATGCAACGCAAACTGCTACAAATTTGCTACAGGAATGATCTTCTACAAATTTGCTACAAGCAACACAATCTTCTACAAATTTGCTACAAGCAACACAATCTTCTACAAATTTGCTACAAGCTACATCTTCTACAAATTTGCAACGCAAACTTCTACAAATTTGCTACATGCACACAATCTTCTAAAATTTGCTGCTACAATTTTGCTACAAATTTGTTGTACTAATACAAATTTGTTACACAACGAACGATAATTTAATACTCACGCAACGCAAACTGAACACTTATTTCATTTTAACGCAAAATAATTTTTTTTTGCAACGCAAACTTTTTGTATGTTCCGTAACGCAAACTAATAACATTTGCTTATCAACGCAAATTGCTACACATTTGTTATAACGCAAACTTATTTCAATTTGAAAACTGTCAGATTCTGTCAAAAACTGAATTTATTCTCATGCAACGCAAACTGCTACAATTTAGTTGTACTAATACTTGACAATGACACGATAATTTAATACTCAGCATTAGGAAAAAAAAAACCAGAAAACTTATTTCATTTTAAGGAAAATGATTTTTTTTTTGTAAATTTTTGTATGTTCCGTAAATAAATAATAAATTAGTTATCTATTTATTCAAGTTATAATGCATACTTATTTCAATTTGAAAACTGTCAGATTCTGTCAAAAATGAATTTATTCTCGCAAAAAATTTATCCGATTAAAAAAAAAAAAGATATTCTCAATTCTAAATAACATGTAATTTTGCTAAAAACCCCTTTTTAAAGAAGCCTTTACAGTGGCCATACCCAATACTTTTGTAGGTTACAGTTATTTATTCAAAACAAATTTTTTCCAGGAAGATCTGCTGTAAACGTTTTTTCTTTTTTGAATTTTAAAAGACTGTTGTCACACATTTACCGTTAAAGAGTTCTGTTTTTTCTGAAGTGAGTACCAGTTCTTGACCTCCCTTGACTCTCCTCGCTGCGCCCGTGAGTTTGTCAGAGGGTGACGCTGCGGGTTCACGCTCTAATTCACGGAACGCTCACGTCACGAAACTCGCATGAACGTAATGTCCCTTTTTTTTATTCCATGTTTTGCTTCCTTATGTGTGTATGGCAGCGAGATTGTGGACGGTGTTTTTACACAAACGAGTTGGCAGGAAAACTGAATAAAAATAAAGCGGTGTGCTGTTCGTGCAGAGGTGTGTATTGTGAAAACGCTGGGCGTGGACATTGCGTGGGCGTTTTTGTAGTTAGTTGCAGATGGACATTTTCGTTATTTCCCTCTTGCTTTCTGGGAATTTTTTATTGTTGTGATGATTTTGAATGTTTTTTTCCTTTTTTCCAAGTAATTTCAAAAGTCGATTCTAATTTTAGGTTTGAACTGAAGTAATCCATTTGGAGTTAGGGGAATTGGGGAAAATGTTTTTTTTTTACCTGGTATAAATACCAGGCTCATGAGTGAACAAAAATTCACTAAAAAATTCTTAGAAGATTCTCTGTAAATGACAGAACAGGAAAAGAGATGATTGACCGGTTCAATAGGATGGCATGTTGTTGTCTTGTTCATAGTTAAGCTTGGTACAAACAACATGTACCTAGCATTCTTATTTGAATACAACACAAATAGATATGGAGATGTTTTTACTTTGAATAGAATTCTATAAACTACCATCACAGGGTTAACTCTATTGTACATATTAGGAATAGGAGGGAACAAGTAAAAAGGGATGATCTTCCAAATATGAAGATACAGTCTTTACCTTTTGAGTAAATTTTTTGCAGAGAAACAATTAAAGTTTGGAGAAGAAGTTGTTGTTAATTATCTCAGTTGGTATATATACCAAGTTCCTTTTAAAAAATCGATTAAAAATGTAAAAATATTCTCTGTAGATAACCAATCAGGAAAAGAGATGATTGCCTAGTTCAGTATGATGGCCTGTTGATGGTTTGTCCATTGCTATTCTTAGTACAAACAAGTATCTTACATTCTTATTTGAATACAAAATTGAGAATACACAAATAGATCTGGAGATGGTAGTTTACAGAATTCTATTCTTTTCAAAGTAAAGACATCCCCAGTCTTATATTATATTATCTATTATACATATTAGGAACAGTAGGGAATCAAATATGAAAAGGGGGATCTTCCAAATAAGAAGATGTAACCGTTTTCTCTTAACTAAATTTTTTGAAATAGAGCAATTAAATTGTAGTCTGAGGAAGATGTGGTTGTTCCTTATCGCACTTGGTGTAAATACCAAGTTCACTTTAAAAAGTGATTAAAAATTTAAAATTATTCTCTGTAGATGACCAAACGGAAAAAGGGATGATTAGCTTGTTCAATATAATGTCTGTTCATTGTTAATAATAGTCCTGCATATATCTTATATACTTAATCGAATTTAAAACTAAGAATCCATAGACAGTTCTGGACATGGTAGTTTGCGAAATTTACTATTTCCAAAAGTAAGACACAACCAGGATTAATTATAATGTACATATTAAAAATGGGAGAGGTTTCTTCCAAATGTGAAGGTATAACTTTATCCTTTTTTTAATACATTTTCGAGAAAAAAAAATAAAATATATTTTTGTGGATCATAAGAATATCAGAACCTCTCTTCGACTGTGTATTGATCATGTACCACAATATGGCAAGCGACTTCACTGAGCCAAGTCAATGAGTTAAATATATACACCTGGGAAATCCGTTACTTAAAGTATTTTTAACAAATTAAATAGCGAAATAAATACTATCCGGTTTTAAAATCCATATATTTCCTTTTTTTTGTCCGAAATACTAAAAAACTTTTGTTAGTGCATAGCTTCTCTTGTGACTTTTAGAAACACAATCATTTTAAATGTAATCAAATTATTTATCTTTATATGACATTAATACATCTAAATACATGATAAATTTGTAATACATATATGACAAGAAACAATGACTACATACATACAAGATTGTACTGTATGATTGTAAAAATATCTACTAGGTTTTAAATCATGTAGATGTAATGCTACTAGGTTTTAAATCATGTAGATGTAATGCTACTAGGTTTTAAATCATGTAGATGTAATGCTACTAGGTTTTAAATCATGTAGATGTAATGCTACTAGGTTTTAAATCATGTAGATGTAATGCTACTAGGTTTTAAATCATGTAGATCATGTAGATGTTTTAAATAATGCTACTAGGTTTTAAATAATGTAGATGTAATGCATGTAGATGTAATGCTAGGTTTTAAATAATGTAGATGTAATGCTAGGTTTTAAATCATGTAGATGTAATGCTACTAGGTTTTAAATCATGTAGATGTAATGCTACTAGGTTTTAAATCCATGTATTTCATGCTTATTTATCCGAAATACATAAACATTTTGCTAATGCAGGAATAGTAGTGTAGCTTTTAGAAACACAATAGTTTTAAATGTAATCAAATTATTTATCTTTGTCCTTAAATACATGACAAGTTTGTAATACATGCATG
Source organism: Caerostris darwini (assembly GCA_021605075.1). NCBI lineage: Eukaryota > Metazoa > Arthropoda > Arachnida > Araneae > Araneidae > Caerostris > Caerostris darwini. The sequence goes on along the minus strand of BPLQ01005387.1, from coordinate 324,852 downwards.
ACAAGAAACAATAATGACTAAATACATACCAGATTATACTACATGATTGTAAAAGTATATATATGATTTTTGTTTATATATCTTTATTTTATCCTTAATTATATTTTATTATGAAGCATAGGTTTAAGTTCTATCCTTAATAATGAGGAAAAACTTATAAATCTTTTTTATATATATATAAATTTTCTTATATCATTTCAGTTCTCCCCATTTCTAGTTTACTGCAGCACTTAATGTGAATTAACAGAATTCAAATAGGATTATGTTCCTCATAATCTCATTTATGTGTAGCAGCAAAAATCTGTGGCTTAATGCAATTTTGTCATGGAATCCACAAATGCTTCTCCAATAGCGCCGTACGCGGAACTTTTCAAGTGCTGCTGGGCACGTAGTTCTGGGAGGGGGTTTGGAAAAGAAAGCCATTGTCATAGATGGAGGGAAAATTCATAATGCATGCATCATTTAAGGTTTACGCCTACCCTAAACACTTCCTAGTTCATCCGAAACGCTTTGTTAAAAAAATACCTATAAAACGTGTAACTGTGCAAAAACAGGTGGGAAAAAAGAAGGAAAAATGTGAGTGCTTTGTTGTCGATTTTTATCTTGGTGTATTTTGAATCTGTATTTAAGAGATGGTTTATGGTAGTTGTAGATAGAGAATTAAGGGAGTATCGAGTATTTAAAGTTGACAAAAATGATGTAGTACCGATGGATGTATTTTGTAGTTTCTATAGATCTATATATTGAGATGAAAAAAACAATAAATAATGGTTATTTTTTTTCATGTGTTTTAGTTTAATGCAGCTGATAGACTAAGCAACAATGAAGACCAATTTATTTTTAATCCAGCTAGGATTTATTTATTTTTTTACTATGGAAGATATGAATGGTTAATGAAATACAAATAATGGAATTTTTTACGATAATAAATAAATAATGATGGCATTTTTTTACAATAACGAAATACAAAGAATGACATTTTTTTTACAATATTGAAATACAAATAATGGCATTTTATTACAAATGATGAAATACAGATAAAGACAGGAACCTGAACCCTATACGAAGTGACCAGTTTTGCACAAATTAATGGTCGAGTGACCATTAAAGTGACCAGCCATCACATCACTCCTGATAATGAACAATGCCAACAGTTAAAGTCATTTGAGGTATATAATAACGTGAGGATTATGACTCCCAAACTGGCATCCCTAATGTACGTTTTATTATACTGCTACTTTATGTTCTTCATTTAATATGTGTTCTCACTGGACCATGTTTTGAACTTTCCTGTAAGTTGAACCCGGTTTTTTTCGTTCAAATACCTTGCTTAAATATGTTTTTTTATTTCCAATGGCAGATTATGAACAGTTACAGCAAAAAAAAAAAAAAAAAAATAAAAAAAAAAAAATAATAAACATACAACATAAACATACAACATGCAACATGCAACAACAACAACAACAAAACATGCGGAGACAGAGTTCATTCATCTAACAATAATGCCAAGTTGCAGATCTTTCAGCTACTAAAAAGTGTTACCAGGCGCACCACGGGGAGGTAGATCTTCTGCGCACCCTGCTTAAATATGTAGATTGAACGATTTTGTACTTTTGAACGTTTATTGATACGATTCTATTAGTTTCACCTGTAAGTTTGTTTGTTTGTAACTGACTCTTTGGGCTCAATTTTGCCCTACTTTAAGCGATCAGATTTAATTTAATCCATGTAGACTTATCAAAATATTTTATTGTCGTCGGTCCTTGATAAGTTTATTATCTCATTATGATTAGGATCGCCAGGATTAGTGATTTTATTTTAACTTATGAAGAGCAATTTAACCCATGTAGAATGAAAGTTACCTAAGACATTCAAGCCAACGTGGGACAGTAGCACAACGGATAACGAGCCTGACTACGGATCAGGAGATTCCCTGTTCGAATCCTGGCTGGCTCGACATATTCGCATTTAGCCTTTGTTTTACTCACAATTAAATTATTGTAAGAACTATAGTTCCAGTCCTCCGTACCGGGCCCTCATTTAAATATTATAGTTTAAAAACAAGCTTTTAGAGTTAATCAAACTAAAAAGAAAAAAAAAATTGTTAACATAAGAATAAAATGACTGACGAGAAAATGAATGTCACTGTTCTAAAAGCGTGTGGTGCTTTGTATGACATTTTTAAACTAACTCTGCATTTCGGAATGAAACTAGTAAAAAATTATAACCATTGATATCGAGCACCCCACGCTTTTAGAACAGTGACATTCATTTTCTCGTCAGTCATTTTATTCTTATGCTAACAATTCTTTTTTACTTTTTAGTTTGATTAACTCTAAACGCGTGTTTTTTTTTTTTTTTTAAATTATAATTTTAATCTATCAAATCGTTAGAAAATGAAGTGATATTAAAATAAAAAAATTCTGATGAAATTTTTTAAAAATTATTTTAGATAAAATTTTATAATCCACAAAATATATTAACATTGTAGAAAATAGCTTCATTGTCAATGCTACTGTAAGATAGACCTGAAGATTGTTTATTTTTTCATTGTTCTTGTCAAGATGAGCTTCTATTGTACGTATGAGCTTTGTGAAAAATTTTGTGATCAGTAGTACAATGCAGAAGTTTAAAATTTCTTTTTTATTAGATAATAATCTTTCTCATCGAGTAGGAGCTCTGACCCTTTTTATTCCATGGACTCTTTTGCCAGAGGAATGAAGGCCAAAGACTATTTTCTCCAGATAATTCTAAATGCATAAAATCAAATTATATATAACTAAATTACGGTTTAAAATTAAAACATGAAGTAATGATATGTAACACTCGGGGAAAATAAGGTCGTCTTCTGGGCAACCAAAGTTAGAAAGAGAAACGTGGCTGCTACTCAAGAGCTATCTGATACTTTATAGTATAAGTTACATCGCATCAATGATGCATCCAAAGAAAGGCCGTCTGGATATTACAAAAGACTGCTATTTAAAATTATTATGCCAAGCCTATCATCACCAATTTTAATTTTCTACAGTTGCAGCAACGATTATATGATATAAAACTTTTTTTTTCTAATGCAGCTGGCAAGCGAGACCGTGATCTTTTTATGCCATAAGGGCTGCACCGACGTTACTCACTTTGCACTACCCAGGGGGTGCGTGTAACTCGAAGATAAGCCACGAACGCTTAATAACAATGGCCCCGCAATGCTCTACGATCCTATTAGGACCGGGACCTACGGTTTAAAGTGAATTCTGGACCACTACAAACACCCATGGCACCACCGGAATATGAACCCAATACCTGTGGTAACCGAGCGCCAGAGCGCTAACCACTCGGCCATTCAGGGTCCATATAAAACTAAATATACCTAGCTATTGGCTATCACCTAAAACCATTACTAATGGAGTTTACTGTTGTTTGTTGTTGTTTCTTATTTTACTGGTAGACATAACTATCTAGACTAAGTCCATTGGTGACTGATGGCCGAGTGGCTGTTGCTCAGGCGCTCGGTGCCGCATGTTTCGGGTGGTGCCATGAATGTGTATAGTGGTTCGGAATCCACTTTAAATCGTCGGTCTCATATGATCGTACAGCGTCACAGCGCCCAATCTGACTTCATCTCACCTACATCATTCCCAAAGTGTATAGAGGCAACTCAGCTCTAGGTATATTGATGAGGTCTGGTGTAATAGTGGTAGAGTAAATCCGTGAAACCATGTGTTCTCATGGAAGGAGGGAAAAGGGGGCAGCTTCTGTTGTGATGGATCACCATAAGTCGAAATCTAATTTGCCTCCTTGTCGCTGAAGAAGGAGGGCAGTGCCTTCCGGCAAGACTTTTAGGGGTACTACCACGAATTTGCGTATCGTATAGGAGAAAACCTGAAAAATTGCCACCAGGTAGACCTACTAACGAGAGAAGATGCTGAACATCACAAATGTCATCGTGTCTTCTGCAAATGTCTACAACAAAGCCGCCAGCCGATTAACCTCAGAAGATTATGAAGCCCAGCACTTATAAATAATTAATTAAATGAGCACTTAATAGCATTTAGAATTAATAAGCAAAGACAGTGATAATAATGAAGCACATTTGGATTTTAGAATTAGAAATGTGAGGAAGGGTATTTTAAAAATCATTAACAATTTTAAGAACAAAAAGTTTATTTCGTAAATCTTGATAGTGAATAAAAGTAGATCTTCAACGCATGTGAAACTTTTCTTTCAAATAATTTTGGTATAGAATCGGTTATTAATCCACATATTTTTATCTGCAATCGCCTCTATGTCCTTACTATATCATATTATAACAACGTGACTTTTTAAAAAATATATATACAAGAAAAAGAATTCCAAAATTTGAAAGCTTACTAAGAATTTTGTTGAAATGTGTAAATTCGATTCGTAACTGGTTCAGGTAGCGAATTAAGATCGAGTTTGTCAAGTCAATATCACGCAACAGAAATTTTATGATTAGGGTGTAGCCAACTGGAAAATTGATTTACAACATTCCAGTGTGACTTACCAATATTGAACTGAAACATCTTTCTGATTCGTATCTTGCAGTTTCTCCTTGGTCAAACCTTATGCCCAAGGTTCTACTATAAAAAATGAATTTTTTTCAACGAAAATGATTATTCTGTTGTATTTTTGACAAAGATCACACGATTGAATGGATTTTTGGAACTAATAATATAACAATTGTAGCTTTATAATAGTGAGCGCTCCTGAATGGCCGAGTGGCTAGCGCTCTGGTGCTCTGTACCACAGGTTTCGGGTTTGAGTCCCGGCGGGGCCATGGATGTTTGTAGTGGTCCAAAATCCACTTTAAACCGTAGGTCCCGGTCAAATATGATCGTAGAGCGTTGCTGGGGCATTGTTACTCCTCGTCCGTGGCTTACAATGAAGTTACACGCGCCCCCTGGGTAATGCAAAGGGAGTAACGTGCTTGCCTTAAGGCATCCAAGACAGCTGTCTAAGTGTTTGCCAGCTGCAATAGGAAAAAAAATGTTTAAGAGAGCAACAGGGGCTGGAGAAAGTGTCTATGGTGAGCTTCTTAGTTTCTATTTATCTGTGCGCCCTTTTACTACTGCCTTCGATGACGAAATCGAACCTACTACTGTGCCCAAACAGTAAGATTAATTATTTTATTTTTCAAAAACTTTTTATTTCTTCCAAATTTATTTCACCGCCTTCAAAGTAACAGCCTCTGGACACAATGCACTTATGCCACCATTTTTTCCATCCTTTAATGCATGCTAAAAAGTCATCGCCAGTGATGGCCTTCAAAGCGAGAGCCGATTCACGTTGAATCTCTTCAATCGACTCAAAATGATGTCCCCGGAGTGGTCTTTTGAGTTTAGGGAATAGCCAGAAGTCACACGTTGCTAAATCATGGGATTGTGGAACGATAGAGGTTTCTTTTCTGACGGAAAAGTCACGAAGAATCAATGCAGTGTGAGCTGATGCATTCAGTGTTTACTGTACCAATCGAAATTTGACGCGTTTGAGGTCCAAAAGGGAATTGATCGATCCTTTTGAAATTCCAACATCATCAGCAAGGTCTTTAATTGTAAATCAACGTTTTGAAAGCACCAAATCTTTAATTGTTTGGACGTAAGCTTCGTCGGTTGAGTTTGACGGTCGACCAGAGGGCTCTTCGTCTTCAACGCGTTATCTGCCTTCTTTGAACTGTTTATACCACTTCTAAACATTTCTTTCCGTTATAGAAATGCTCACCGAATGCCTTCTGCAACATTCTATACATTTCCGCAAACAACACACAGCCAAGCGTAACTGAAACACTATTGAATATTTTGACGTCAAATTTCACACAGATGTTAAGGACACTGCCACCAACCTAAAAAGAAAAAAAAAAATTGAAATTCCATAAGCCCCGGGAATTTTAAATTGAAAATGGGTCTTACAGTTTGAACACAGTAGTATTTCTGTTGCTATTCAACTGTCGATTTGGAGTCACTACTTTATAAAAACAGTCGTATTGTCCAACTCCAAGAGTGCATTTCAAACCTTTTTGAATAATCAAAATAATTCTCAAAGAATCTTGGATTGTAGGCCTTTGCTTAAGACACTGGCACACATAATTTCTTTCCAATGGATTCCAGCCCACTGTGGAATTAAGGGCAACGAAAAAGCTGATATAATGGCTAAGAAAGGAACTTGAGCAACGCTTTCATTTCATACGACTGAAACGTTTGTTAACTTGACTCTTAAGCAAATTATTACGCAAAATATTTTTCAACGCTCTATAGATAAGAGATGGAGAATTTTTGGGGAAGAGAGAACTTTTCCCAGTTTTTCAACGCAGCTGTGGCTCTCGTGAGTCAGACTACCTGGTGGAAGTTTTTCGGGTTTTCTTCCGTACAATACCTAAAAGAGGGGTAATCCGACTTGAAAGTTCTCTCCAAAGGTACTGCAGTCCTTCAGGGTCACGGAACCAAGTCAGATTTCTACCTACGGGTGCTCCATCACAACAGAAGCTGTCCTTTTCCCTCCATCCATCTATGAGTGGACTACTTATGGGATGTCCGTCCTCCTCTGCAGGACACTGAGGATTAGACACAACAACATATTGTAAACGTTTATATATACACCAATAAAAGTACACGTTTATATATACACCAATAAAAGTACACGTTTATATATACACCAATAAAAGTACACGTTTATAAATACACCAATAAAAGTACACGTTTACATGAACTTTTTAGACTTTTAAATGATTTAAGTATATGTTGATCTCTTAAGTTATGACGTATATCGATGGTGCTAGTCTTGAAAAAAATTTCTATCTCCACTGATTTTTTTTTCCTTTAGAAAAATGACACACAATGTGAAGTGCGTTAACTGCCGCGAAACAACAGGTGATAGAACGAACGACATTGGCGCGTGTTGAAACACTTCCGCAACACACAATATGGACAAAGAAATTCTGGGATTACTTTTGTTTCCGGATGTCAGAAAGGGAAGACGACGCGAGTTTGAACTCGCGCGATTTTCAGGGTCGTAAATTTTGTTACGGTATCCTTTTGTTTCAATTTCAATGGGAAAACAAAATTAGGAGAATTGCTAGTCGGATAGATCAGCTGTTCACAGATTTTTTTTTTCCATATTCTTTTTCCCCCGCTTACATTTTTTTGATAGAAATGATTTATTACATATTTTTTGCTATTTTGAAAGCATATTTTTTTTATATATATATACTCTTATTGGAGTATTTTTTTCTGTCCCTCTAAAAATAATTTTTTTTTTACGTATACAAAGAAATTGTTTGTACTTATTATTAAGGAGGTTTATATTATTGTACGTATCCGTTTAAGGAGGAATATAGAGTGATTCAACTGTAACGGGACTAACTTTGAAGGGTGGTAGAGATTATTAAATATATATTTTTTCATATAGGAATATAAAATATTTGTTTCCGTTTCTAACCAGCCCTTCCCCTCCCCTTCCTTACTTCCTAAATGAAACGTTTTAATAAGCTGTCATTTCTGGCTCGAGTCTAGAATGTTTCACTTTTGAAAATTATTTGTACCATTACTCCATAACTTGTATGTCCATTGCCATTATATCTATCGAAATTTTCATTAGATGTTTCCCCATCTATTGTGTTAAGGTTTATAATGTTTAGTGTAAATAATATTATTATTTTATTAAATTTGTTTTAATTTGGACCAGTTCAGTGGTTTTCAATCACTGTATTCACATTTACATAACATGAATGTTACTCAGTTTTGCAGTTTTTAATCAACTCTATCTGTACTCACAACTGTCAATTTTATACTGTACGTTGTGATGCCTGAAGATTATTGATCTTTTCAAAACACAAAAGAAACAAAACTTGTTTTCGTTATGTTATTTTAAGACGCAGTTGTAGATGAGTTACCATGGATCCTCAACCTTTCACTTTAATGCTTGGGCAAGCTCGGATCGTAATTGGAGGTGCTTTCCCACGTCGTGACGAACTGAAAAATTGTATCTTAAGAGTCATGCGAGCTGACTTGTTTGTTTCCCCCTTGTTTCTCTATGGGAAGAGCAGGTTATTTAACGATAGTAAATAATTTTTGTTAAGCAGATTTGTGTCTCAGACGCTTGTTCAACATGCTAAAGTGGACAGATGATTGACGTGGTTAAACGTTTCGGCATTTAGCTGTCTTGGAGGATATTTGTATTAAACTATGTACTGAGTAAACGATGCGATAAACAGTTGGCATGGTTCAGGAACGTGAGACAAGCGAATGAACAAAATATGAACATTGTTTTGTTTCGAGCAATAAAACGGAGTAAGGAATGTTGTCATTGCTTTGGGACTTTGACCTAAGGCATTTGCTGCTAGAATGGTAGGTATGTAGTGGATTTAACGTTACCCAGGATGCCCCCTAAGCGGACTTGCATCTACATATTTACGATCTAATTTTGAATGAATATCCTTAGGGATGATACTTGGGAGTTTATACCCTCCTCTATCCAAACGCGGCCTCTTGGTCAAGTGGCTAGAACTCTGGCCTTTGGTATCACAGGCTTCAGGTTCGAATCCTGGTGGTGGCATGGATATTTGTGAGTGGTTTAGAATCCACGTTAAACTGTAGGTCCCGATCTGTTTAGCCCTCGTGTGCATAAGATAACCGTAGAGCGAAAAACCAAATCAAACTTCAATTCCAAAGAGAAAAACATTCCAATCTTCAGATTTATTGTGCTCATCCCCAGCATAGATAGAGAAACTTTAGTTTCGATTTTATTTCGGTTTCTAACCCGACTTTCCCCTACTTACTAAATGAACGTTCTATCAAGCTGGCCTCTCTGTCCCGAGTTAGCAATGTTTCATTTCTAAATTTTGAGTCATTATTTCATAAATGGTATGCCCATTGCCGTTTGAGCAATTATGATGAATGAAATATTTATAGAATAAGAAGTCTTTATCATCATTTTAATGTCATTACGATATTGTCTATTGCTAAGGCAATACTTGCAGCTAAAGTATTTGTTTAAAATGTCTTATTTATAAGATTCCAATATTTAAACCGTGCATAATGAAGTTTAAAAATTATTAATAGTTAAGTATATTAACAATAACTATTCATAGTAACAATGTTACTTTATTTTCGGTTTCTAACTTACTCCTCCCTACTTACTAAATGAGACGTTCTATCAAGCTGGCCTCTCTGGCTCGAGTTAGTAATGTTTCACTCTTGAAAATTATTTGAGTCGTTACTACATAACTGGTACGTCCATTGCCATTTGAACAATTATCATGATGAATTAAATACTTAGAGAATAAAAAAAATTCTTTTATTTTAACGTCATTGCGATATTGTCGATTGTTAAGGCAATACTTTCAGCTAAAGCATTTGTTAATAACAGTATTATGTATAAGATTGCAGTATTTAAACCTTGCATAATAAAGTATTATTAGTTAAAAATTATTAATTATTTAAAAGTTATTAATTATTTAAAAATTATTAACAATCGATATTAAAATATTAATATAAACGGATGATGTGGAATGAGAAACCACAGTTTATAAAAAAAGATCGAATTCTTATATTTTCTGCTAAGCATTTCAATGATTAATTTAAGGGAAATTAAATTCAAAACTCGCAAATGACGGGGAAAATTCATGTGAAGGAATTCAGATCCTTTCCTATTCTATTGTAGATACAAATGCATGACGTTTGAATTTCGTTAAAACATCGTAGTAAATATTTCCCTTAAAAAAGAGCAGTTTAAATATTTCCTTTAATTGGAAAATTGGTTAACGAAAGATATATTTAATCTGAGGGTTTATAGCAAAGACTAGTAGAATTTTTATAACTGCAGTACTTTTTAAGAAAAGTGAAGTTTAATGTTAGACAGAAAAATAAATAATAATAAATTGTTTAATGTTCCGTATAGTTTTTGTTTACTAAATGTGCTTATATTCTTATAGGCAAAATTTTTTTTTTTAATTTGAAATTTAATTTTAAAAGAAATTAGCATTTTGTTTTGATAATTTAGGTCAATTTCATAAATTCTATTATTACATACTCAAAATAATTCGATCATGCATGGCAACGCATAATTATTCATAAAATGCGCATGCGTTGACCATCTGACATATGAGGCATTTCGTTTACTGTATTGATTTAAATATTATGAAACACTCTGATGTACATACTCTTATAAATACAAATTATACTGAATACTGAAAAATACTTGGTCTTTTTCAATTCCTTCTATTAGCTCCCACTCTCCCTATATATATCTTGTCCAAATTTTCAATCGTTTATAAAATACTTTTTATTCATCCTCAAGTTCAAATACATTTTATTTCAACTTGTAGTGGATGACACTGGATGTTAATACAGTTTTGTCAAATATTAATTCAGTAATTAACTTTAGTTTTTTTTAGATTTAAGTTGTATATATCTGTCAATAGATGGCGCAAGATAAACATAAAAAAATGAATGAAAATTATTTATAAAGGACTTTCTGCAATAGAGGGAAAAAAAATTGGAATTGACTTAAAATTTTTTTTTATATTGCTTTTATATTGATAAATAATGAAATAAAATACAATATAGTTAGAATAGAATAATTAAAGGACACTTTATACAAAGAGCATGCAATTTAATTCATGCGGGCACCTAGCAATTTTTAATTATATCATTCAACAAACATTTTCAAAATTTATATTACGAAAATAACATAGAAAAAATAAAATTTAACCTTTTATTTAAATTAATGCAATTTGAAATAAATCAAGTTATTAAAAGATTAAAAAAAAGCCCTACAGCTAAAAGTAACGGATTTAAAAGTTTTTATCATTCACTTCCACATACCAAAAAAAAAAAAAAAAAGAAGCATTCATTCAATTTTAAATTTATGTGAGAAATTTCGCGATTTATCAAAACCCAACAAGCGTACAAGTGTACCATAAGAAAAAGACACCATTTCTTCTTTTGCAAACCCGACGCGACTTATCTACACACTACAACAAGTTGGAACACTGGAAGTTGTCACAGATCTATTGCGTAACGGATTAGGCTTCCTGATGGTAAAAAAAATTCCCGTACTACGAATGCATGCCAGATTTGCTGCTATTAGCAGGCGTATTATTAGCGACTGGGAAATCATAAGGCATGACTGTCTTTACAGTCTGGTTGCTGTTCTGAACAATTCTGGCGCGAAAATCGACTTGCTTAAGATGAATTCCGCGTCGTCGAATGCCCAGTAATGATAGCTTTTCGGAAAAAACCGATTTTTGTACCGATATTGTTAATCCTGACTGAATAACAGGCATTACATTGTTCAGCCACCGAGATTTGCAGGTACTAATGAAGTTATAGTAAAGATTATAGTTATACAGTGCTGCAAAAATAGATGCTTTCGTTCTTTTTGGTGGATAAAAATGAGGTTTTGGTAATGTTTGTTTACATGAGATTGTGAATTGCAGGGTTTATTTTTTCGGTACAATCCTTTTTCTTTAAGCGTTTATAATTTTTTTCTGAGGTCTTTCAACTCACTATTAGTTGGGTTTAAAAGTGTAAAACGTTTAATGGTACTTTTTTTGCTTTTTGAGTGATTTGAATCTTGTTCTTGGTGTTCGTCTTTTTTGGCTGAGTTAAATCAAGATATTTTGTTTATTATGAAATGAAATGAAATAAAATAAAGGGATTAATGGATTGTAACATTAATTTATTGACGAAATATGATTTTTTTTGTGGGTGTGTTTTATCTAAAATAAATTTATTTCCAAATATTAGCTAATCAAATGCCAGTAATAATATGCAAAAATATATAATATAGTTTTCCATATGTAATTTCCTGGTGGCCAATGGCTAGCTCTCTGGCCTTTGGTATCCCAAGCTTCGTTCGAATCTTGGCGTTGGCATGATGTTTGTTAGTGGTTCGGAATCCACTTTAAAATATAGGTCCCGGTTTGTTTAGCCTTCGTGTACACAAGATGACCGTAGAGCGACAAACCAAACCAAATCCATATGCTATAACATTTTTTTTTGTTCCAATGCAGCTGGCAAACACTTAGATAGCTTGGTCTTGGAAGCCTTAAGGCAAGCGCTGCACAGACGTTACTCATTTTGCATTACCCAGGGGGCGCATGTAACTTGAAGATAAGCACGGACGCGGAGTAACAATGCCCCCGCAACGCTCTACGACCCTATTTGGACCGGGACCTACGATTTATAGAGGATTCCGAACCACTACAAACATCCACGGCACCGCCGGGACTCGAACCCGGAATCTGTGGTGCCGAGCTCCAGAGCGCTAGCCCCTCGGCCATTCAGGCCCCATATGTGATAATATGTAACATATGAAAAACTCCATTTCTTGTGTGTATATAAAATATGATAATTTTAACTATTAGCTTTATGTATTTGGTGTAGTGATATACTTAATTATAATATAATAAATTGGTTTAGATTGTGAAATTTTTTAATCAGATAAAATTTGGATATACTGATAAACTTAATTATAATATAAGGAATTGATTTAGATTGTAAAATGTTTTAATCAAACAAATTTAAAGTACTTTCTGCAAGAAATTATAAACATAAACTTAATTCTTTACAAATTTTATACATTTTTTGAAACAAAGTAAAGGAAAAGTATCTGCTTTATATAAAAAGTCCAAAGTTTTATTCAGGATCTTTTTTATAAGTTTCTATTACATTATGCGGCAAGGTAGTTTACCATTAACTTGCATGCCAAGGACGTGCCAATCGAGGCTGTTTGCACAATATTACGAGAACAAAAATATCGATACAACTTGAATTTGTCAATAAAACTTTTATCTCATTACCTTACTTAACGTGTAAAGTTGCTGATTGCTGCACGCGAAAATCATGCAGGAATGCAGAAGGTTCACAAAATTTTAAAATGTTAAAACTAAAATTAACTAAAAATTAAAAGAAAAAAGGAGAACGCAGCAATCTGGATTTGAGGAAATTAGCCTTCTGGATTTAGGTTAAACAGTTATTTAATTCATTTTGAATTTAGAGTACGTTTTGAAAAGTAATCTGTTTTTAATTATAGCAGTGCATTAATACCTTATCCTAATAATGTTCAATGTGCGGAGTTTGTTACAAATTGCATGTCAGCTTCAAGTCATAATTTTAATGTAATTTCAGATTCTAAAATAATTTATATGCACAATCGCAACTTCTTGTGTAATTATTGGGAAACTAAAAACTTAATAAAAAATATGATTTATTTTTGAAGGTTTTATTTTCACAAGTGGCTAGTGCTCTGGCGCTCGATACCACATATTACGTGTTCGAATTTCGGTGGTACCATGGATGTTTGTAATGGTTCGGAATCCACTTTAAGCCGTAGTTCTAGGCCTCATATGACTGTAGAGCGTCACAAAGCCCAATCAGACGTCTCGTCAACATCATTCCCAAACTGTAAAGAGACAATTCAGCTCTAGGCACAGTAATGTAGTGTAGTGTAGTGTAGTGTGCTGTGCTGTGGTGTGGTGTAATAGTAGTAGTATGCACATATTCAAAATTATTCAAATATAAAGTTAGGCTTAGGCTTGTGTCATACCTCTGTGGTAACATGCGCACAGACCCCGCAGAAGATTTTAGGTTAATGTTCACTAACAGCTTCCGTTGCAGGTACCACAGGTTGCGGTTGCCGGCGGTGCCATGGATGTTTGTAGTGGTTCGGAATTCACTTTAAACTGTAGGTCCCGGTCTGTTAAACCCTCGTGTGCAGAAGATGACTGTAGAGCGACAAACCAAACCTCCATTGCAGTTATTGCTTTCAGAAACAAGGATTACTTGATGGTGGTTAAAATAACGTAAATAAAAATCTCGTATCGGCAGTCAGTCTCTCATAGACTGTCTAGTGGGAGTTTTCCATGCTTTCTTCATACGGCACGAAAAGGCGACACAGTTACCTTTATAAAACTTCCTATAAAGCAATTTTCATCCTACCTTTCGTGGTGTATATATATAGCGAGACATCGAGTACATTGGTGGTCATTGTGATGTACAGAAAAAACATGCTTGATTAAACTCTCTTTTTATGTACTATTGTAAATTTTAAATATTCACATGATGAAATAAAGATTTTATTAACTAAATTTGATGATCAAAATAATAAAACTGAGTTTATAGCATATAAAACAAATTCTAATTGTTAAAACATACTTTTTGCTCGTTAGCATTCTTAAAACATATTGTGATTGTTGGTGTCTGTACCACGAATTATGAAATTTTCTTAAATATAACTTTAACTGCTACCATCAGTATAAAATTAAATCAAAATAGTTTCATTTGCAGTTCTTAATATTTAAAAATTAATCAATTTCTGTAAAATCTCGCAGACTTCTAACCTGTTTCAGTTAAGAATCTTTGACATTGTGCTCGATACTATCCATATTTAATATGCTACAGAAAATAATATATCTAGAAAAGGCTAAACGTTCATGAACTGTATAAGGAATGTTAATCTTTGAGGATTTTTTTCCTCTGAAATTATTTAAGTAAACGAGCTGTAGTCAAATGACAAGTGGTTCGATATTTGCATCAGAGATAAAGGTCTAAATCACGCTTGGTGATCTCTCATTCACATTGGACGAGTCTGAGGCAATGGATCTTATACACGAGGATACGCGTTCGAGAACATTAAAACACTTTTTTTTATTGTACAAGATCCAATCTGCTGGAAAGATCATAATCAGCATAATTTGACTAATGACAGTTCACGTTCATGGAAAAGATTAAGAATTTTTTTTTTGAGATATTATGAGCTTATTTATTAAGCATATTTTGTAACTGCTGAAGGGATCCCGTTCTGGTATATAATTACTGGTAAATTTTAAAGAACAATTGGTCTTATTAAAGACCAACCAGACTCAACCAGATTTCAAAATGATTTTATTGGTATTGGGTTCATTATTTAATATGGATTTTGAATTTTAAAAACAATGTTTTCAATAATTTCAAAATTTCTTTTAATATCCATAAAAAATAACTTTCAGTTCGACCTAACTTTTGGAATATGTGGAATAACGCGAGATATTTATTTTCAGCTTCATTTAGGACAACAACATTTATGTATATACAAACAACAACATTTATGTATATACAAACAACAACATTTATGTATATGTAAACGACAACAACAACAACATTTATGCACATATAAACAACAACAACAACAACAACAACAGTTATGCACATATAAACAACAACAATATTTATGCACATATAAACAACAACAATATTTATGCACATATAAACAACAACATTTATGCACATATAAACAACAACAACAACATTTAAGTATATATGAAATCCCTAATATATATATTTAAAAAATAATCGGCTTTGAAGTATTTCACTAAATTATAAAAAAAATAATACATTTACTGAAATTTAAAAAAAAACATAACACACTAATTTAATTTTAATAAAATACATAAGAACTATGTAATCACTTTGAATAGATAAGTCATTTCGTTCTATTGCCGTTAGAATGGATGAACTAAACTATACTTTGTTTATCAAATATATTAATAATTTTGAACAAAATTTCATATTAATAAAATGCTTAGTAAGAATATTATATTTTTAATATAACCTCCTCTATCAAATATGACAGAAAAAAAAAATACCAATACAAAAAAAGCCCAATCATTTGCAAAAAGTCCAAAAGTACCGTCAGTCTAATATATCTTGAAACTTGTTGGCTAGTTATACACCTTTACCTTCATCCATCAAACGTCAATATACACAACTATCCATATTTTTTTTCTTTTTTTAAGCCTAATAAAAAAAGGATTGCTTTATAAAATGTTATTTGAAATAAAAAAAAAGTACAAAGTTATTTACTTAAAAAAAATGAACATCAAACTTGCCTTTTACTTTTATTTAAGGAGAAATGTAAAAAATGGCAATAAACATAATAAAAAAAATACCCTTTTTTAATGCCTGTTTTAAAGAATATTTTATGCATGCGAAAAACTGACAACGGAATGATAAATATACAGAAAAATTAATAAAAATTCTTGTAAGGATCTTACTTTTAGTATTGTAAAATACTTAAGATTCTTAAGTATTTAACAATATTAAAAGTGAGATTTTTAAGTATTTAACAATATTAAAAGTGAGATTTAAGTATTTAACAATATTAAAAGAATCTTAATAAGAATCTTACTTTTAATATTGTTAAATACTTAAGAATCTTAATAAGAATCTTGATTTTGATATTGTTAAATACCTAAGAATCTTACTGTTAAAATTAAATCTTACTTTTAATAGAATATTACTTTAATAATGTTACAGGAATTGCAATATTTTTTGTAAGAAAAAAATTTTGCATTGCATTTTAACCACATGCCAGCGACTAATCGTTGCCATTGTCGCATGCCAGTAAATGTCAACCAAATTTTGTTTCGGGCTGAAAATGTTTTTGTAAGAAATGTTCGAAGTGATTCGACCATTTTTACATGTCATTGGCAAATGTCAAAGTGTGTTTGAGGCAGATGTTCGTGTTCGAATGCCATAGGTGAATGTCAACTAATATATTTGTTTTACACAGAAAATGTTTTGTAGAAAATGTTGCATATGCAAAATTTTTCATTTGAGCGAGAAATATTAATACCGCTATTATATTATAAATATAATCAATCGTTGGTATTAAAATGAACTGAGGTATTACGAGCGATTAATCCCTGGCATGCGGTTAATACGATAAGTAGCAAAATTTCTTGCAACAGTTTTAAAAGAATGCTTGAAAACATTTTCAAAAATATGTTGCAACTTAATAATAGAGATAGGAGGAAAAAATAAAGCAAGATATATTACATCGTTCTTTACTGTGTGATAGAGGGGAAAAAGCAAGATATATTATTAACGTACTGTATTATTGTATGATATAGGGAAAAAAATAAAGCAAGATATATTACTATATTACTGTATGATTGAGGAAAAAAAATTAAGCTATGTATATTACATCGTTCTGTACTGTGTGATAGAGGAAAAAAAGCAAGATATATTTTTAACGTACTGTATTATTGTATGATATAGAAAAAAATAAAGTAAGATATATTGTTATTGTACTATATTACTCTATGATAGAGGGAAAAAAATAAAGCAATATATATTACATCGTTCTGTACAGTATGACAGAGGAAAAAAATATAAAGCAAGATATATTACTATCGTACTGTATTACTGTGTGTTAGAGGAAAAAAAATAAAGGAACATATATTACAATCGTACTGTATTACGATAGAGGAAAAAAATAAGGCAAGATAGATAAAATAATACTATCCTCCATATAAATATGATAGAGGAAAAAATAAAGCAAATTATATTACTATCATACTGTATTATTGTATGACAGAGGAACAAAATAAAGCAAATTATTATATTACTATCTTGTATTACTGTATGATATGAGAGAAAAATAAAGCACTATCACATTGTATTATTGTATGATAGAGGAAAAAATAAAGCAAGATATATTACTACCTTCAACGTTCATCTGCGAACATTAAT
Source organism: Caerostris darwini (assembly GCA_021605075.1). Lineage (NCBI taxonomy): Eukaryota > Metazoa > Arthropoda > Arachnida > Araneae > Araneidae > Caerostris > Caerostris darwini. Next base: position 307,330 of record BPLQ01005387.1, on the reverse strand, counting down.
AGTTGAGATAGTGTTTTTTTTTTTTTAAAAATCGAGACTAGTTGAAAAAATACTTTCGAAGTTTTTTTTGTAAGTTTACTCCTTTCGCTTTTTCGATAGGTGTATCAATTTCACCATTGTAGAAGATTAACCTTCACTTCCGGTCTGAAATCAGGCTCAGCTCTGAACCTCTATTAATCATATAAAGTTACGCATGGAAAAAAAAGGGAAAGGGGGTTATTGTTTTCGAGCATTTTTTATCCCCTTTCAATCTGAACTGGACACAAACGGGTCAAGACGGCTTCTTTTTTTTCTTTAAGGGTTTCCGTATACAAACAACCTTATGGATATTCACTGTCATGCAGATACCGCATTGAACAATGGGACCGAAAGCCTTTGTAGTCGGATGGATGAGAATCTGATCTGTTGATACGGATAGATAACAAAGAGCCGTCGAGTCCGCCAGGTAACTTTCGCTGCATAAACTTGTGGCTTTTTAACACAAGGAAGTCATTAAGTGGTTTTCGTAACTCTGTGGTTGAATTAACAACTTTGTGAAATGTTTTGGTTATAACTAAATTATCTGGTATTTTATGGGATCATAGGAAAAGAAATGCATGGAATAATAATAATAAAAAAAGATCAAAATTTACGAAGTCCAAAACGTATCTAATTTTATTAATATTTTGTAAACAAAAGCAATATGAAGGGGAAAAAATAATAATTGAATTAAAAGTTTTAGACTATATATAAAGTTATATCGTACAATATATTCCCTCTATCATACAATAAAGCCTGTGGATACGCTATATATAAAGTTTTACTTTAAAAAAGAACTTCGTATAACTAATGTAAAATATGGTATATTCGAATTTTTTTGTCCCTTAACTTTAACCCCTTTTTAAAATTTTTATGCTGATCTACATTAAAAATACTATAGTACTCAAGAAGTAGGAATCTATAAAAACCGTTCATGAAAATGCCTCCAAACCCTCTCATTAAGGGAGGAAATTTGGGAAACAGAGTGAATCTCCAATTTTAAAACAGTTTACCTTTTTATGTAGGTTGGTGTGCAATAACCATATCAACATGTAACATAATATGTAACGTTAAATGGAATTGGTTTGCGATTTTTAAAATGACATTTCCTTTTAACAACGACTATTTAAAATGGTACTTAGATATATTATCAAAAAAATAATATTATCAAAAAATATTATCAATTAGATATATTATCAAAAAATATTATCAACTAGATATATTATCAAAAAAATAATTTTGTGATAGATATATTATCACAAAACCGTCTAACACGTTAAAAAAATATGAATTTATAAAAAGGACAAACAAACCAATTTTTATATTTATAGATTAGATTATTGAAGCGGGATGTTTTTGCGTTAACATTATTTCTCATTGTTCTTACGATTTTTTTTAAAGCATGAATTGCCATTTTTGTCAGATGCATTTGCACCATATTTGCATTACCTATGGCAATGTTTTACAGCATGTACACAAGAAATGAAAGAAGGTCTTTCAGTAGGTATTTCCCAAAATTATTGTATTGAGTGTGAAATGAGCTAAAATAATACAAAGTATAATAAGTTATTTTATTGGATTTCTTCACATTCAATACAAATGTGAATGTGTATTCACAATTGTATTGAACGTGAAGAAATCCAACAAAACTCACGCTGCCTACTACAACGAACCATGTTGCAATATGTGTACCGTTTTAAATAGCTGTATTTAAAAGGAAAAAATGTCCTTCTAAAATTCTAAAACCAGCTCACGTTGATGCTTCAACCATGTTGATATGCTAATTGTTCGCTAACCTATAATGGGGAGTGCTTTATTGAATAATTTAAATCTCAGAATTGATTAACACGTAGAACTATTGGTTCTTTTGAATAACAAAGTAAATCTACTATTCCTGAGGAGAATAATAATTAACAAATGAATTAATAATCAATAACATTAATAATACAAATAAGGTCTGAGAAAAGCCACTATTCACGAAAATAAACGTGAAAATACAAATATGCTTATTTTTAATTAAATGTCGTGAACTTTATTGCTAATATGTTCATATTTATTTCAAATTTGTAATAATTTAAAGCTGTTGTATAATACTGTAAAAATTTACTACAGAACATATTTAAAACACTCTTAACATTTCTCATTAGAAATTAAACTACTAAAATTTTAATTAGTATAACAAAAATTAAAATGAATTCAAATTTAATCTACAAAAAAGTTCTTGTGGTAACCAAACCTAACTAGTAGGCACAGAAGCTTAAAATTGTGTCATAAATTTAATTTTTTTATTATATATAAAGGTTTCGTTATTATTCTATTTTTCAGTAACAATTTTAGTGCGTTAAACATTTGTTTTGTTACTGTTAGGCGCTGCAAAAAATAAATCCACGAATACAAAAAAAAATTCCACTAATAAAAAAAAATAATAAAAAAAAAAAAAAAAAAAAAAAAAATTCCACTAATAAAAAAAAAATTCCAGTAATAAAAAAAAAAAAAATCTACTAATGCAACTGATACCAAAAAAAATCCACTAATGGGGAAAAAACACCAGGAAACTGTTCATATCTAAACATCAATCATTTCACATTTTGAGAAGCAATGAAAATCATTTCTGCAATGTAAATCAATGAAAAAGTAATAAAATGTGATGAAGTGAAAATTTCAAAATAATAATAATAAACAAGGAAAAAGCATCACTTTTTTTTAATAAAAGAGGCAATATTCTGATTGAACACATATACTTGCACAATTATTTAAGAATAAAAAATACCAAAATAATTTTTTATTCTAAATAAAACTTCTAACTTTCTTATACAGCTTATACTTTTAAAAATTAATTCTCAAATGTTTTCTTGAAAACTATTGATAAAAATGAAAAATAGCAGAAAATAAGATAGTCATATACTTATTGTCTGATTTCACATTTAGTTTTAATAGTTAACTTCAGATGCTTACAAATGATAATCATTAAAAAATAGATTTATAACTCGTATTTGAAAAAAAAAATTACAAATATACAACAAGTTATGATTACAATCTATAATAAACCAAAATGGGCTTATTGAATTTATATCAGTTAGAAGATTTATTAACTCAAAACATTTTTGGTATGACCTTTCAGGCTATATGTTATATAGCAGTTGAGAATAAAGAATTTAAACACTTTTCCTATTTTGTTCAAAATAGAAATATTTTTTTTTATGTAAACAGAAAAAAAACTTTTTGTTGGAAACTAAAAACTTAAGTTTTTCGTAATTCTTTGTTTGCGTGATGTTTGGGAAAAAAGTTTGGTTTTATTTGTCTTTTTAAAACTTAAAGGGATGTCATAAGTTTTGCTTAAGAATAAAATGCTCAGTATGTTTCTAATTGAATTGAATGATATTAAATTATACTAAAAATACTAATTTATAAAAAATGTATGGAATATATTTTATGATAGGACCAATAATAATATATTATGGAAATGCTATTGTATTTTCTTAAAAATAATCTAATTTCTTTAGTCTGTAAATGTTATAAATGTTATGGTAGGTATTAAAATTGTGTTATATAAAAATATTATTAATACTTAAATTTAATTTATAATGAAGCTTGAATCAAAGAATAGAAGATAATAGAAGGGATAGTAATTTATAAAAATGTATAGAATACATTTTATGATATGACAAATAATATATTACAGAAAAGCTATTTGACATACTTAAAAATGTCTAATTTCTTTATTGTGTGAATATTATAAATATTATGATAGATATTAAAATGGTGGTATTAAACGAAAAAGCTTTAATAATATTTAAATTTAATTTATAACAAAGCTTGAATCAAAGTTCTTACATTTACTCTTCATATGTTGGACTATAGTAAATAAATAATAATTTTAATTGTTTCACGAGAAACAAATTAATTTTCTGCTTAATATTTTCTGCAGTTATTTTTTTATATTTATGTATTCATGTTATATGAAGATTTAAATTTAGCAAATAATCAAATCATATTATATTTTCTAGTAACGTAAACGTAACGATTTTTTTTATAATCAATAAACTGGAACAACACAGTTGTTTCTAAAAATGCTGTATTTGTGAATTCAACTTACAGGGGAAAAATTAACACACAAGACTAATTAATTTTATTGACTTCTAGAAAATATAGTTACTAAGCGAAATATTTTTATCAGAACAATATTTGATCAAATTATTACATATTATTTTAACGAAATCATTTTATTTGACTACTAATAAAACATTGAGTATCTTTTGAAGGATTAAATTATGAGATCCCTGTCTAAAATTGTAAAGGGCTCTATTTTCTAATTATTTTGTATCCCTCTGGATTTTGGTGCTTCGAACCTGGCGGTGGCATGGATTGTGTGAGTGGTTCGGAATCCATGTTAAACTGTATGTTACGGTCTAATTAGCCTAAAGTGTGCACAAAATGACAGTAGAGCGACAAACCCAACCCTTATTTAGGTAGATTTGCCATCGGCTTTAATAAGAAGGATTACATGGATCTATGGCGTCAGGAGCAATAAATGTTACAGACTCCAAAAAATGAAAAATATTCTTAATAATCCTCAAATAAAAACAAATTTCAATTCATAATGAAATCGTTAATTTTATAAGTAATATAATATGCCAGACACATTCGATTGAAAAACTTTGAATATAAATGTGTTTCTTAAAAGTTTTTCTGCCCTTAACTCTTTGATTAAATTACTCTTTGACGTTCCTACAACACCACCACTTGTTGAAGAAATTTCCATAGCCAGAGTTATATTGCATCCTATATCGATTGACGAATATAATCCGTTCAAAAACAATGTTTGACGTTCGAATTGTTAGTTAACTGGACATCAACCACCAAAATATTTTTATGGGACATTTGTTAATCCATTTTGCAGCACTAAAAACAACAATAACAAAGAAAGTTTCTTACTACGCTTATTTTTATAAAATAACAATAATGCACATCCTGTTTTGTAATTTCATCAGTTATATTTATTTATATTAGTATTTCTTTAAATAATCTGTCTGATATTGATTATTTTTCGTTTTTGCGTTCGTTCTGTGAGATGTTCGTTATCCAAACATAAATAGACAGCACTGTGTACTATCCAAAGAAATACAGCACTGTGTGCTATCCAAAGAAATACAGCACTGTGTGCTATCCAAAGAAATACAGCACTGTGCGCTATCCAAAGAAGTGCAGCACTGTTCAAACTCTATGAGTGTGCTATTAAGTCCTCTTATACCATGCTATAGGAGGATTTAATAGCACACTCACAGTACATATAGTTTTCATTAAAATAGAGAAATTTAAAGCAACGTTTAAATTATAATTATAACATATTTGTGTATGCTATTTTTCAAATCAGTTCAAGGATTCGAATGCATAACTTTAACGAAACGACGTGCTGTTACGTCGGCGCATGTTCTAAATTTTAGTTTTTCAGTCGTTTTCAGAGGGGTAGGAATGTGTTTGTTTCGCAAAAAATAACCTATTAAATCCGAAATGATCTTTTTGACAACACATTGTTCATTGTGATCCGTCGTCTGTTCCGAAATGCACTTCCTGCGTGCCTAAAATACGCCGGGGCTGTCGAAGGTGTGGGACAGTTGAAAATATTAATCGTCGCTGTTCCATTCAGCGCCGAATGTGGGTCGAACATCCTTCAGTGTGCGGAGCTCTGAATAACTGCCATTGCAAAACTGATGAGCTCATCCGGAGTACTGAAGGCCGTCAACCTGCACGAGTCGATTAGTATAATATATAAAGTATCTGCTTAAAGAGTAATTTTCCAGCTCTTAAATTATCAAAAAAATACATTTAAGTATCCAGTTCAAATGTACCTTCTTTTGCTTAGTAAATATCTGTTAAACTATTCAAAATAGCTTTAAAATTAATTGAATAGCTTATGGGGTATTGTTAAAACTGTAGAAACCGTGAAATTACTTTTCTAATTGTTATTTTGATTTTGAATGAAAGTATTTCACAAATTAGTTTTACCCAATGAAATTTGGTTAACTAAATTATCATTACAATCGAAATAGGAAATATTGACTTTGCTTAAGTGTGGCTGTTACATTTTTATTATATTTGTTATTTATATAATTGCTACATATTTTATTATTACATACGCTATTATTGCTACATATTTTATTTGCTATAAATTTTATTAACTTCTACATATTTACAGCTTACTTACTTCATAAATGACGTAGATTTTAGATTTCATTAAATCTATAGAGATACAGCTTAGCTAGGGGATTGTTACCAACGAAAAAAACAAAAATATTGAAAAATATATAAAAAAAATTGAAAATATACAAATTAATATTTTCAGAATTATTCCTTTTTTTTGCAGCAATAATACATTTTTTTAAATAATTTTCTTAAATTTCTACACTAATTTAAGTGTACGAAAACCTGTCAATACCTGACTTTTGCCTGGCGAAATCCTCTGTTTCACGATGTCCAGCTTAAAAAAAAAATCTAAGTAGCTTAGTATAATCTTCTATTTGAAAATGTTGTAAATAGTAGATTTTTTTTTAGGATTTGAGATGCCGAAAGATCAACATTTATTACAACTTTTCTAAAATACTAAGGAAACCTGACAAATAGGGCAGTGATGATTATAAAGATGTCGTGTCCACTTAATTCAGAACCAAAATCATCACGAAAGAAGGGTTGCCATGGCCACCATCCACATTGGAGATTGAATTTTTGATGCCATTGTAATTTAGAACGAGTATTATTATGAGCAGCATCTAGTCGAATTTCCATTGTCATTCGTTTCTCAACAGCCTAATGTAGGCAAAGTCTTTCCAAATTAGGCATTACTGGGCAATTTTATCTCTTGCCAAACTTTTACAGCCTATTATTAAAGTTAAATAATTTTCAACAGCATCCGTCCAACGCAGTACATTGACATGGTTACCGTATGTGATCAAATGTTCATTATTCATAGCGCAAAAACCAGGGTAGGCAAAGTCCTTCCAAATTAGACATTACCGGGCATTTTTATTTCTCGCCAAATTTTTACAGTTTTTTTTATATTAAAGGTTAAATAATTTTCAACACCATCTGTCCAACGAAATACAGGACCATCGGCAGCATATTTAGACGAATATTCATTATTCATAGCGAAACAGCCAAGGGTAGGCAAAGGCATTCCAAATTAGACATTGCCTTGCATTTCTAACGGTGACGAATCTATTGCAACTTTTTATTTTAATGATAAATAGTCTTCAGCAGCATTTGGCAAACAGTAATATCTGACTAATCTCTGTTTTTTCTGTTGGTAATTAATTTCATCATCATAATCATCATCATTGGCGCAGCCCCATGGTGGGTCAAAGCCGTCTGCCTACTGGCAGATTTCGAAACATGAGATGTTTTACTTTTTACGGGGTAGGGTTGTCAACCGTACGCCAACGCTCTAAAATCTTATTTGACCGGATCCTACTGTTTAAAGTGGATTCCGAACTACTACAAACATTCCATGGCACTGCCCGAACTCGAAGCCTATGGCATCGAGCGCCAGAGCGCAAGTCACTCTGCCATCAGGCCCTATAATTAATTTAACCAAAAAAGTTTGGCTCAGTGTGACGCTGTTCGCTATTCCTTTATACGAATAGCATATGCAACCCAGTTGGGGCGATTAAGCTGCAATAACATTTGGCTCTTTGAATATTTATATTGCTCTATCTACACCAGATTCAACTTTTGTATTTAATTCCTTCAAATGTACACCTTAAGACCCTGCGTTTTCAGAAGACCACAAAATATTTTGTCACAATCATGATCCAAATCTGTGCTACATAACTAATGTTAATAGCGGCTTTGTCTTTCATTTGATGGGGAGATTATAATAAATTTCTTAATCCGTAAGAATTTACCAGCTGTAGCTGAAAGCTTCTTAATTTTAGGTAAAAATGTCTTTATTTCTGTTGAACTCTGATCCGATATTAGTGAAATCTGAAAATGTTTCAATAATCCACAATAAATAAGCCTCAAAGAATGTAATCCATGTTTTTAAGATAAGTAGGATAATTGTTGGTATTTGTAGTTGCTTGTAATGTTTTGTATATATGTATAATAAGTAACCTGTTTACTTTCTTCTCATTATCCATACATTTTTGGTTTACTAATAATAAGGATATTTAAAAACAAACTAAGAACTTTTCTAGTAATATTATTTTCTTAGGAAAGAATGATTTGAAATCCAGAAAAACAAATACCAATAAACATTTAATATTTTTACCATTAATTAGCGTGAACCACCTGACAGGTTCTATAAAAATTTGCATAAACTATTCCTAAGCTATCACCAACATCTTTGTATTTCATGCTGGTATATTGTCATAGCTTCATAATCAAAGTTCTTGTTTTCGTATCTAACTAGCACTAACTGTTTATAAGCTATTGACCACCATCGTCCTATTCCATATTAATATCATGCCATTGCTTGAAAAAAATGCTTGTTGGTTTCGTTAAATTGATTTGAATCGTTGGCAATTAGAGCTACAGAAATGTCAAAGATTCAGCGTTATCATGGGAAAGGACTACATTCATATTGTGTCAAAATTGAATAGAAAAAAAAATGTTCATTCAAAATTAAAAAAATTCGAATGAAACATTTCCAAATGTGTCATATGGTAGTTAGCACCCTTCTCTCCTTAAGTCAATGAAAAGATTTTCCATCCTACAGATTAATCATGACTATCCCTGGCATAGACACAAAAACCTTTGGCGTGCTATCACTGGACGAATTTCGAATTAAACGCTCATGATTTGGAAAATAAAGTGTCAATATATAGTAATAAAATAGATAGGACCGTGGTTATACAGTTACCGACCTGTGTTACCCCAGTTTGGGATAAGTATAATGCCCCATGAAATCATATCTATCATGATTTTATGATTTCATGGAATCATATACGATTTCATGAGTAACTTTAACAATCGGCATTGTCCACTGTCAGGAGGGATGTGATGACTGATCACTTTTTCATGGTCACTCTTATATTGATTTGTACAGGATTGGTCACTGTGTTTACTTGCGTTAACAGAGGGAAAATGACCTTATATTGCTTTCTGGAATATACTGTACTCATTTAGAATTAGTTTTAGACATGTATTTCAAGGTTTTGTAGTTTAACATATGCTATGATAACTAGGCGACTTTTGCCTATCTTTATTGTTGACCATTACTACTCTATGCTGTTGGTCAGACAAAAATGTCTATTATCACACAACGATCTTCAAAAAAAAAAAAAAAAAAAAAAAAATGGTAAATAAATGTAAACTTAAATTTTCTAAGTATTTAGAATTTATATTCGGAATTTTCCCTCCCAAATGAATAAAAAAATAAAATACTCATGTTTATGAACTTTTTGTAATGTTTTTCATACAAATTGATCAGATTTTCTAGAAATGTTATTTTATTTATGCCTGTTTATTAGTAAGAACACGGTTGAATAAATGTATGACTTGAGAAGAAGAATTTCCGGCATTTCTCCGAATTTTCAAAATTACGTAACATGTTTCCTTTTTTTAGAATAAGCCAACGGGCACTCTATTTTATTACTACTATATGATTTTCCGCCAATAAATTGATAGCACACATAACTGATTGCTATTTTGGTTAAAATTTATCACTGTTTTGAAATTAAGAATCGTAACACACTAGCAAAATCACATTTTAGGTGATCAGTTACAATGAGTAAATGAATTGGAGAGAATGTTTCTGCAGGAAAGCAGGTGTCTTGTTTGAAAGAGGAGAATCTATTGATCCGTAGTATTATTGGCTTCAGGCTGTGAATGGCTGTTAATGCGAAAAGACAGAGGGGATTCGATTGCAATTCCTTTCTCATTCAGCTTCCTGTGGGATGAACTGTAAATGGACTTTGTTATGGGAATGATACCACTAAGAAAGATTGTCGTTTCGATTTTTTTTCCCACATCTGCACAAAGTAATAGAAGTAACATGATGAATTTCGAATAAAATCTATCTCTAAGAAATCATTGAAATTGCAGATTATTTTAGCGGCAGTTTGATTCGATATGAATTTTAAATGCAGTATTGATTCATATCTTCTGATTTATGCGATAACAGAAGAAAGTGTGATAAAAATAAATAGTTAAAAAAACAAATACTTTTGTATGCGCTCAATTAGAACAAATCAATGACACCGAATTAAAAAGAAAAGAAATTCTGATAACAGATAATTATTATAATATTTATAAATAATTAAAAAAAAAAACGTATGGTACTATTTTTAAAAATATTTTAGAAGACAAAAATGTCAAATTGAAACTGATATAAATGTAAAATATATGTTTTTTTTTTTAAATATATTTTTATGTGGTTGTTGTATATAACATGAAATTGAAAAATCACGTACTATATTATGGCGAAAAATCATATTGAATTATTATTCAATGAAGTTAATTTGTTTATATTAATCGAATGATTAAAATCAAACAATGATTGAAATAAGTTTATTACAGCAAATAATAATAGAAATTAAAAAATTAATTTTTCCGATTATTTATAAAATATTTTTTTCATTTCATTTACATTGATACTGTAAAATAAGGTTTTTTGTTAATAGAAAATTCTTTTATCTGTAGAATGCTTTATATGTTAGTGAAGTTCTAAAATTATATTTTAAATAAATTTTTAAATGAAAATTATTTAAAAGAACATTTTTTTTATATTATTTTGTTCATTTATTACTATGGGTATTTTCAAAGTAACTTAGTACAAAAAAAAATTGAATATAAATAATAAAAATTTATACAGAAAAGTAATTTAACATTACTTATTTTTGAAAAAATTAATTTTGATAAAATAAAACTTTAAACAATATGGAATACCAGCTTTCAATAAAATATTTCACCATAATTTTAATATTGTCTATAATTTAAAAAAAAAATTTAATGTAAAAATTTTTTTTTTTTTTCATTTTTTTATTAAAACTTTATTTTATAGAGTAAATTTTAAATCTGATTACATTTTAAAATGCTATCAAAGATAGAGTTTTAAAATATATATTAGAAGATTTAAATTTTATTTTGCTAAGAAAAAGGAAAACCATTTTATAAAATGTCATCTCTGAAACGATAAATCTTACTTAATGAAATAAGCTTCTTTAATCAATAAATTCCTAAGATTTTGAAACTAATTTTGATTTCTTAAAAAATTCTTTTAATAAAAAATATTCTAAGGTATATTTGATTATCCTGGATTAAATTAAAAAAAAATTTTTATACTATCAGTCTTTCTATATATTATCAAAGATAATAAAAATAAAATAAATTCGATACTAATTTTAGTCCTTAAATTATCTTATACTGAAAATTAAGTTGATTAGTTTTTTTATAGTCTAAGATAATTAAAAATAATTAATAGTTTCAATTATATTGATTAGATGTAGTCAGCAATTTAAAAATGAAAACAATCATGTTTGCAAAAATCTAATGAAAATAATTATGTTTGCAAAAAACTAATGAAAACAATTATCTTTGCAAAATCTAATGAAAACAATTATCTTTGCAAAAATTTAATGAAAACAATTATCTTTGCAAAAATTTAATGAAAACAATTATCTTTGCAAAAATTTAATGAAAACAATCATGTTTACAAAAATCTAATGAAAACAATCATGTTTACAAAAATCTAATAAAACAATCATGTTTACAAAAATCTAATAAAACAATCATGTTTGCAAAAATCTAATAAAACAATCATGTTTGCAAAAATCTAATAAAACAATCATGTTTGCAAAAATCTAATAAAACAATCATGTTTGCAAAAATCTAATAAAACAATGTTTACAAAAATCTAATAAAACAATCATGTTTACAAAAATCTAATAAAACAATCATGTTTACAAAAATCTAATAAAACAATCATGTTTACAAAAATCTAATGAAAACAATCATGTTTACAAAAATCTAATGAAAACAATCATGTTCACAAAAATCTAATGAAAACAATTATGTTTCCAGAAATCTAATAAAAACAAAGGAAAACAATCATGTTTGCAAAAATCTAATGAAAATCATGTTTTCAAAAATCTAATGAAAACAATTATGAGATGGCAAAATTCATAAGAATATTCAACATTTTCTAATGATAATATTATTGTTTACTTTAATGCATTCATTTTCTGATCTTTCCTTTAGTTGTACTGCTTGTTAAACATCATAATAGATATAATTTATTATATCGAACTAGGAAAATCTTAACTGTTTTTCATGTTAATATCATGAAAGTATTAATACAAACAAGAAAATAACTTGTATTTAGCAGATTAAAAGTTTAGATCGCGAAAAAATTAAGTTTTTCTTTTCAAATGAAACGGTCAGTGACATTCACAACAGCTATATACTTCTGATTACATAGAAGTGAACTCGGTTCGTCTGATAACGATATTATCATTTTGTTGCATTTTGATGTCACGTACAAGATGTGTTCTCATTATTACATCTTTTCACGTTCACTCAACATTGGAAATTCTACTCACGAAGGGAGACTAATATAGAAGATGTCGATTTCTTGATCTCCCTTTATATTATCTCCACTTTCAACAAAAGATTGATTTGTATCTCAGATTTCTTCACACTGTATGAAAAGAATTGCATCTTTGTTATGTTGCTTAATTCCTTACATTTATGTTAATAAAACGTAGTAAATTGATTCATACATTTTTGATTATGTCCAAATTGCTGTTGACTTTTGATTGTATTTTGAAGCAACTTTCAACACCTGCAATTATATTTGTAAACGTTTACACGAATAATTTTTTTGTGTATTAATTAAAATATGTCTTTCACACGATCGTTGGATATTATAAGTTCTGTCACCATTTTTTAAAGTTAACTTTTACTTCAACATTTATAAATTGGAAAAAATACGAATACGAATAGTCAAATAGTCATAATGCTTTTAAAACAGAAGTTGTCAACTCAAATTTTAGTTGAAATATACTTAAGGAATTGAGCCTCATATTTGTTCATGTTTTGAAATTTTTGTGTTCATAAAAGTGTGCACTTACAAAATACAATTTTTTAATATTTCATTCGATTTTATTAAATTAGACTTTCGTTAATTTAACCCAAGTTACTTTTAACATGTAAAAGTATTTTCCAATTTAGCGCATAAAATTTATTTATTTATGTATTATAATCATGGCAGAAAAAATTATTCTTCATGAACTATATTTTAACAATTTAAAAAATATATATATTAACTCCTAGAATAATAATTTTTCGACAAACATGATTTTTTTTAAACTTGTCATGTTAAAGAATTCATTGCTTCACCATATTTCAAAATGAAAGATCCATTTTATATTATTAAAAAATGAATATGAGTATTAAATATGTTCTAAAATCGTGCCAATGTACTTCGCTTCAGTAAAATTATATACATAATTTATGCAACTTTGAAAAAAGCAAATGAATGTTAGTTTTTTTATGCAAATATCTGTATCTACCGACATAAATCTTGTGCGGATAAAATAAAATATATTTATTTCTTCTTTATCTTATCGACATTTGCTTATATCTTTATAGAATATATATTATTTATCCCTGCGTTTAATGTATTTGCATACCTAAGCTGTAATTTAATACATAGGTTAAATGAGTTGTTTCTTTTTTTGACTCTGTAATGATGCATATTTCTGACTTATACATTCCTTACTTTCGAATTTTTATTTGAATTATATAAAATAATTCGCTTTTTCATTCAGTTGTAACGAATCATGTCATTAAAATCGAATCATGTCAGACCTATATATAGACCAATTTTAGGATTTTGAAAAATTCCTAAGAATAAATTAAGTGTTACCCATTTACGTTTATTCATCCCATAATTTGATACAAAAAATATTTTTAGAATAAAATATTTTTACTATGAAATCCTTATTAACGGGCTATTATTTATCGAAACATTACTCATGTCAGATATTTTGAAATATTGTAAAAAAGCATATTTTGGCATACAGTTCTTTTATACATTAATCAACAGGTTGAAAATCTGTATGATGAAATCATATGATTAATGAGCTTCATTGTAGTCGTTAATTCTTTTAATGTTGTATCGTTCAAAGTCTTTGAACTTTAAATTTTGCTTTAATCGATTTTGTTTATAAATGTTCGTAATTCTAATTAGATGTAAAATCAAAACAATAAAAAATAAGAAAATTGAAGAGCATAAATTTATTTAAAAAAGTAAAAATATTTTTTCCATGTTTTTAAAAATGTCATTGACTGAAAATTTGCACAAGATATATATAGGAAGAGTGTGAGCTAATAGAAGGAATTGAAAAAGTGGGGCACCCCATAGCTTACAGGGTTACAAGACTCATTGAAGAAATTAGAGTATCATTGCTGTCTTATAATATGCAAAATATGTCGTTATTTTTGTGAATTTATTTTACTGTTTACTGACTGTTTGTCAACCATAATTAATTCTTATGTTGACAAATAGTCAGCCCATTCTTAATTCGATTGACTGCAGTCTAAAAAAAAATTTGTTTTTGTTTATGCCATATAAAGAAGTAGCTAAGCTCAGATCTAATAATCCAAGTCTTAAAGTAAGCTCATCAAAAACTTCCTGCTAAACAACCAGTTGCCTTACAGGAAGGGCACCAGTACCAAAATAACTGAATTGACTATTAGTTAGATTCACCGTTTACTGACTGTTTGTCAGCCATAATTAATTCATCATACGTTGACAAAGAATCAGCTCATTCTCAATTGACTGTTGTGTAAAAATGAAATTTGTTTTTTTGCATACCACACAAAGATGCAGATTTGTTCAGATCCAATAATCCAAGTCATAAAGCGAGCTCATCAAGAACTTCCTGCTAAATAGACAGCTGCTTTACAGAAAGGGGCACCAATACCAAATAATTGAACTGACTGTCTGTTAAATTCACCGTTTACTGAAATAATTGATTTTATCATATGTTGACAAAGAGTCAGTTAATTTTTAGTTAAACTAATTGTTGTCTAAAAAGATATTTGTTTTTGTGAGTACCTCACAAAGAAGTAACTTAGTTATCTAATAATCCAAGTCATAAAAATAAGCTCTTCAAAAACTTCCTCCTAAACAGGCAGTTGCTTTACAGGAAGGGACATCAATACCAAATAACTGAATTGATTGAATTACGGCTTACTGAATGTATGCCAGCAAGTGAGTAATTCGTCATATGTTGACAAAAAAATCGTTTCATTTTTTTATTGAATTGGCTGTTATCTAAAAGTAAATATTCTATTTATCAAGAAACTTTTGTAAATTGCATGTATTTTATGACAAAAATAAATATTATTACAGAAGTAAATATTATTTCCAATTTTAATAATGTTTAAAAAATATGCTTGGCGCCGTAGCGAAATTAACTTAGAAATTAATAATACTTTAATTAGTGCAATATTTTTAAATATATAAAATTAAGAAGACGAGGGAATCATTAAAATTTGGTAAAAAAGAAATTTTTTTCTTGTAATTATAACTACTATAAGACTTTTGCTTATGACAAATGTTTAAACATTTAGAAATTTTTTTTTCACTTTAAAATGCTTTAAAACAATTTGTGGATATTTCGCTGAAGTTAGATTGTTTTTTTTTTTAATTAGATGCATGAAAGGCAAGAAAATATTCGTTTTTGAAATTCTCGTTTTTTATCTATTAAAAATAAAAGTGAATATAATTAAAGAAAGAAAATAAGATAGAAAGAAAATAAAATAAAAGATAATAAAATAAAAATATATTTTAGAATTTGGAATTGGTTTCTCATAATTTTATAGGGAAATAAAATCTGACTAAATAGTTTCACTGATTACATATCCCAAAGTTACTTTTTAAGATTTAATTAATTATTTTTACTGCTTTAAAATTAAAAAAAAAAGTTCTTAAAAAAAAAACTTGTTTTTTTTTTAAAGTTTTGATAAAAAATACCAATAAATATTGAACGATTTTTACTTCATCAGATATGAACAATTAAATTGGATCATTTAAAAAAACTAAACAACTCATTTGCATTTGTATTATTTTCCTTTTAAGGAAGTTTCTGAATAGTTCCTTCTATAACTTCTTAGTTCTAAGTTATTCTTCAGGTTTTGAATAATATATCTATTCGAAAAAGAATTCTCCTTAAATTGTTAAAACATTTTATAGAATACGCACATAAATGTCTAAAAAGAAAATAAAATTTTATGAAATAATAATTATATAATAGATATCATTTGTGAACCACGAACTTGCTAAGTTTGCTTGCCACTTTACAAAAGTTTTTTTTTTCTTTTTTACTTTTTTCCCCCACATCCATGGACCATGTTTAATCCTTGGTGCTGTCGCAATTTGGAGCCACCACCCAAGAGTTATCTTTGGATATGTTATCTCTGTTATGATATATTAGAGGATTAATTTTTATCGCACATTTGAAGTGTCTATACCTGGAATAGATGCGATAAATCCTGGTGTGATTCGCTTTTTAGATTTCTAAGTTTTTTTTAGTTTAAAAGTCTAATGCGTTGACCATCAGTCTATTCCAGGCTCAAAATCAATCGTTAAAATCTTAATTTATTCGATTACTATTATCTGAAAACCATTTAATAAGCATTTTAACCGTTAATAATTGAAATCCTTCTGCTTAATATTTTAATCGCCGTTAAGTGAAAACCACCTAGTAAGTATTTCAATCGCCGTTAAATGAAAATCACCTAGTAAGCATTTCAATCGCCGTTAAGCGAAAACCACCTAGTAAGCATTTCAATCACATGTAAGCATTTTAATCGTTCTAACTGAAAATCAACTAGTAAGCATTTTAATCGTTCTAACTGAAAATAATTTGGTAAGGATTTTAATCATTCTAACTGAAAATAATTTGGTAAGGATTTTAATCATTCTAACAGAAAATAATCTGGTAAGCATTTTATAATCGCTCTAACGGAAAATCATCTAGTAAGCATTTTGATAGCTCTAAATGAAAACTACATAGTAAGCTTTTTAATGGGTCTAACTGAAAACTATATAGTAAGCTTTTTAATGGGTCTAACTGAAAACTATATAGTAAGCATTTTAATCGCTACTAATTGAAAACCACTTTAATATTTTAATCACCACTACTCGAAAACCACTTGTATTCATTTTAAACGTAACTAACTGAAAGCCATCCAGTAAACTTTTTAAATAGTTACTAATTGAAACCCAACCAGTAAGCATTTTAATAGTTACTAACTGAATCAATTTTGATAACCTAGTAAGCATTTTAGTGAATTATTCATGAAATGCTCCGCTCATAAAAAAGATCTATTTCAGTCAAGATAAGCCTGTCTAATCCACTTAACAATTACGACTTCATACATCAGAATTTATCGATATATTTCTGAAAGGCCAGAAATTAATTCTTGTTCGTCTTCTAGCGAGAAAGTAACGTTGCGAGTCGCGGTTACAAATTTATGACTGTATGCTTCGCTGATAACCCGTGAAAAACATCCATCTTGTGCGGAACGGTATTATACTGTGTCGTGCCCGTGGTCAATAATTTTTTATCTCTCAGTATTTCAACTTCCCTGGAGAAAAAAACACCCTGAAGGATGATTTTAATTTCCATTTCCTTATGAGTGTAGAAGATTTTTTTTTTCTTTTCTTAAGCGACACTATTGTAAGCTCTGATGGACTGTGTCGTATGTTACAGATGGTTCTTCAGTTAAATTATGCACTTGCTTTTTAGCCACGCATAGCTTAGTTTCATTATTCAAGATTTGCGAGGATTAAACACGGCGTTTTTGTGCCGAGCATGGATCGATCAAAAAAATGTATGTGAATTTTCGAGGAATACATACTTTGTTGCGTTTTATGCAGAATATGCGTTTACTTGTTTGTTTATAGTATATAATTATTATATATGTTTTTAGTTTGGATATGAAATTTGCTTTTAAATTTCACATATATTTTTTATTACCACTATGCAACTTCACTGATATTTTATAATATTAGTATATATCACTTATATTTTGTAATATTAGTATTTTACTTCACTGATAATATAAATATGTAACTTCAATGATATTTTATAACATTAGTATGTAACTTCAATGACATTTTATAATGTTAGTATGTAACTTCAATGACATTTTATAATGTTAGTATGTAACTTCAATGATATTTATAACATTAGTGTGTAACTTCAATGACATTTTATAACATTAGTATATAACTTTGATGACATTTTATAACATTAGTATATAACTTTGATGACATTATATAACATTAGTATCTAACTTCAATGGCGTTTTCATAACATTAGTATCTAACTTCAATGGCGTTTTCATAACATTAGTATCTAACTTCAATGGCGTTTTCATAACATTAGTATCTAACTTCAATGGCGTTTTCATTACATTAGTATCTAACTTCAATGGCGTTTTCATAACATTAATATCTAACTTCAATGGCGTTTTATAATATCGCATAGTATATTATAAAATATAGATTATTTTATAATATTACTATATAACTTGGTGTTTTATACCAGTTTCTAAGATAATGTTTAATGTCATAACGAAAAGTATTTAAATCTGAGTAAATGTTTAAAAAATTAAATGAAAATGCAATTTTAAAATAAAAAAAGTATGGGCATATAGGATTCTGCATGCTAATATATTTTTCTTCAGCTCAAACTTAGTTCAATTTAGACATATATAAGCTTATGGAAACGATTACTTTAAGAATAATGTATAGAAATAAGAAAAATTGAATATTAAATTATAAAAAGACTTAAGGTCTTTTTTAGAAAACATTTGGTTGCTTTAAGACTTCTGCGTAAATTTTAACTCTAAATCATCTAATTTTCAGTCGTTTATATGTCTATTGTACCTGACATAAGAACAATCTTATATTATATGTTCCTTTATCCATTTGAATATCATAACCAACTCAGTTAAATTATCTAAAAATATTTTTTTTTATTAATTATTTTATTTAACTGCTTTATTAGAAAAAAATTGAAATATAATGTAATTCAGAAAATTATTCATTTATAGAGGCAGAATTATAAAGATATAGATAATACAGAGTCAGGTGTCTCGGGTGAAATTTTCTTGAAGCATTTCCTCTGGATACCATATACTTAAATTTCGTGACTCTAGAAATTTAAGTACTACATAAAACTTCACATTTTTTAAATTCTAAATCTTATAAAATATAATTTTAATTCTTAAAGTTATTAGAACAAATTCTGTATGATAGGCAACGAAGAAAGGGAAAAACTGTTAATTTTCGCCAACAATGACATTAATGCTAACTTAAAATAACTTCTAATTTTAACCGCTGAATTTAAAACTTCTTAAGACTTTAATATGTGGTTAAATTAAATATTTGAATCTTATACAACCAGCAGCATTAATTTTAATTGTAACATGGAATATATTTATCGAGTGACCTCCAAGAGAAAAGTTATGTTTTTGTTTTGTGCTATATTTTCTCTATCCAATAATTGCACTTTTTTATATGCAGAAAATTAATGATGTTTAATTCAATACATTGGACTAAATTAATAAAATAAACGCATTTTGATTTCTTAAAATTTTGTATTATTAGGTTGATAAGAAATTTAAATATTTTTTTTTTAGAAAATTTCAATTTCTTATATTTAAGCTCATAATTAAGATTAATTAATGAAATATTGACCACTTTTCTATAATCTACTTTTATCTGTCAACAAGGACGCCGGATGTATAAAAAGAAAAACCTTAGCCTTTTGAAGAATTCGAATCTTGAAAATTTCGAAATTGTTTTCCATTAAGAAAATTTTGCATCGAGGGGAACAAGTGGTAATCAGATGAGCAGGTGGCGGGATAAAACTTCATATGCAGAGCCTGTAGCTCCTCCTTCGTCCTTAAAGCCACATGAGGCATGGCATTATCATGTTGGCAGACACCACCTTTTCTGTTACAAAAATAGATGAACTTCGTCCATAACTCTATATCCAGTCAGGTTACTTGATCACACTATAGGTATGCTGTGATAATTTCATCTGTTTGCAACATTTTACAATGGAAAGGACCCCTACAATCCTACCAAATGCAAAGATTTAGATGTTTTTTGGTGCATGTTAGACTTCACAAGGATAGGAGGCGAACTGCCTGGCATTAACTTAGCTCTTTTCCTTGGTTACATTGCCATACACAATCCATTTTTCGTCACCAATAACTAGGCTATACAAGACTGGCTCATGTTGTTGTTGAGCAAGCAAAGAAAGAAGCAATAGAATTTAGATCTACTATATTTTTTTCGCTTAATTCACGAAGAAAAGCATTTCAATTGTTAACGCTTATCTTATCTCCGATCTCCCTCGCAGTCAATAGTGGTTCATTACACACTAAATCCATCAAAAGCGTTGTCATCAAGCTCCATTGGTGTTTCGGTTCATCCCGAAGCTTTATTTTACCTGACTTGAATTTTTCAAACTCTCTTTAGAATGTACGCACTTTCGACCACCTAGAGTTAAAGACGAAACATAAATTTTCATGAGCTTCCTTCGCATTATGAGCTATGAGATAGTTGGTAAAGAATAGAGTGTCTAAAACGAATTTGTACACCTATCATGTATTTCTCAAAATTTAATGATAAAAAAAACCACTTGTAATATCAAAACTCGTAACGTGGAAATACTAGTTTTCAATTAATACTAAAATTGTTAAAGAAAATTAAACAAAGAATATTGTTTTAAATTAAATTAAATATTATTAATAAAAAATATTTTTAGAAAAGATTTATTGCTAGAAATTTTTAATCACTATATATATATAGTTAAATAAAATAAATTATTTATCTATAATTACAAAAAAGTTATAGAAATTCTTAAAAAGAGATTAATAAAACAAATATGGTTTTAAAAATATGAATTTTTCATGCTTAAATAATTGTTTTCTTAAATGTATTTCTGAAAAGATGTAATATAAATTTTTGCACAAAAAATCGAACTGTTGATCCATCGATAATCTGTTGATTCATTTGTGAAATATATTCTCGGTTTAAAATCAGAAATTTTTTTGTCCAATATTTATTTATATATTACAAACAAAGAAGATTCATCATTTCTCGTTTAAAGTTAACATTATTCGTTTCAATAAGTTTATTTGATAAAAAAATGCATTAAAATTATCAAATAAATATTTAAAAAAAATCTGTGTATATCGCATATATAGGTCGTAATATCATAGCTTATATGTTTTGTATGATATCATAACTAATCTAATCATTAAATGTTTAAAGCAATCTCATTTACGAAATATTCAATACAGTATGCATCTGAAATTCAAACATGCAAAATCAATAAAAAAAGTAATAAAATACAAAAAAGGCCTGGACAATTAAAAAGCGAATAAATAAGAATTACTAAGTAATAGAAATGTTCAATAAGAATGCTGTAACTGCTAACTAAGTATGCTAAACTTATGTGGAGTTCAAATATAACGCATAATTTACCTAGTGTTAAATATAACGTGACTGTGGGTGATACTTTAAATAACCTATTCCTATCAAAGAGTTGGAATTTTAACTGTTGATTGCACTGTATGCCATTGAATACATAGGTATAACATAGGTACCACCCCATTTGATAAAAAAGAAAAAATGAAATGTTAAAAATCTTTTATAATTAAAAAAAAAAAAAAAAAAAAAGGTTTTACTGCTTTATATCATCACATTTGAAAGAGTGAGTAACTTATTAATCAACCTTTTCTACAGTTTTTAAATGAATTCTTCTCATAAGCTAAATTGCTTATTACAGCCTACGAATCAATTGTTAGATTTTTTTTCCGAATGAGAGATATAATAGTACATATTATCCAATAGATTGCAAATAACAGGTATAGATAACTAATTACAGCATCACAATTGTGTAAAATTTGTTTAATAAAATATAAGAATGAACTATTGATTTTAGTAAATTGATCTTCGGTTAAATATCCACGTGCATAAGGTTTATTTCTTAATATCAACAAAATCAGTCATCGCCGTCATTTATTATTTTTGAAAATTTATTTAATAAAAGAATGCATTGGCACTGCATAAATAATTTTCCCTACTGTCCTCCGATTTGATCTAAACCTAAATCTTTATGTATAAGAACATGAAATTATTGATTGAGAACAGATTGTCATGAATTGATATAACCCAAAGTATGATTAGTTTAAAGCAAATATTTGTGTTTACCTATTTTTTTTTACAGGAAATGATCAAGAATCAAAAGTGCAGAAAATTACTCTTATATACCAGTTTGTGTTTCTAAAGAAGTAAAAAAATAAATACATTTTTGTTAAGATATGTCCGATAAATTCTTTGACAAAAGTTCAAATAATTTTCTAGTTCAGCGAATCAATGAAGCAAAAAGAAAAAAAATTATTTGATTTTGGTTATTAGATGTGAAAAAAAAATTCAATTCATTGCAATAAGCATTCTTTTCAATTTTTTGAAACATAAGAAAGTTCACGCTTGTTGAATATGGTTTATATAAATTATTTTAAATTTTTGCAAATTTTAAGATATTTTCGATAACATTATTTAAAAAATTGTTTTGAAGCGTGATATAGATATATGAAATTGAATATCGGTTTAAAAAATAGATAGAAAAGCAATTAAGTAGCAGTTCTTGTTGATATTCTTATTTAAATGATGTAATTTTTGTTATATTTCATTTGCATGTTTATCATTAATTTGTGGAATCGTAAGCCATAAATTTAGAGTATATGGGGATAACACAGGTTTATTTTATTTTAATTATTTTAACCGAATTTAATAAGGAATTTTCGAATTTTTCGATTGCTGGCATTTTAACCTAATTTTTTTCAACTAATACGGTATGTATAAAAAAATTCAGCGTTACACATGTGGGAGTTGCTACACTGCGCCTGTATTTTGCCCCTCAATTTTGAACGATCACCACCAAACATGAGGCTCAGGCCTTCTTCTCTTCCTATCTTGTCCTTCTTTTCTTTCTTGGCCTACAGATTTATAGTACCAGGGCCTGATAGTCGAGTGACTAGCGCTCTGGTGTTCAGTGTCATATGTTTCAGGTTCGAGTCTCGACAGTGCCATGGATGTTTGTAGTGGTTTGGAATCCACTTTAAACAGTAGGTTTCGGTCTAATAGGATCGTAGAGCGTTGTAGGGGTAGTGTTACTTGCGTTCATAGCATGTCTTCAAGCTATACATGCCGCCTGGGTAGTGCTAAATGAGTAATAGCGTTCGGCTGTGCAGTCCATATGACAAGTCTCCTTCGAGGCTAGCTTGGGCTGCTCGTAAGGAAATGGTCAATACGACCCATTCCTCGATATAATTAAAAAAAAGTTTATAGTGCCCATGCCCAGCGTTAAAAAGGGAACTTTTGGTTTGGTTTCACTTGTCGAGTTTCGAAATTCGCTTCACCTAGTTTGGAAATCCAATTAGCTACCCACCCAGGCAGAGCACATCCACATCTTTATGTACCATCTTTATATGAAAATTGCTGATCTAGTTTCGATAAAATGACTGTATACTTTTAATGACCAATACTTTTTTAAATCTTAACATCGTACGAAATAGAAACCCAACTTATGGTCCAATGATAACATGTGCAGTTCGCTTACACTACGACTTAGATTCGAATCCGCTGAGGACGTCTATTGAACCACTGTTTTCAGAAACGAGAAGATTCTTGTGTGTAAAGCGTCTTATAATAGTCAGTTTGGGCTGGTGAGAATTTTTCAGGCTTTCTCTCATACGATACTCAGTTGAGGGACTATTATCTCTAAAATTCCTTGTCAGAAGGAAATGTCCTGTTCTCATCAGTGAGCTGTTCGTTGCATGCATAGGGGGAACGTGCACGTGGTCCACTTATATCAATTAAAAGAACAAAAATGTACTGAGCAAAATGCCAAGGACTTTTTCTTCTGTTGGATTTTTAGAGGTATCCCCCTCCCCCTCATCAACTCTAGGTGGCTTGTTCATGGTATGTATAATTTGCAAGCATGTGTAATTGCGGCACAAATCTTCTATAATTTGATGGCGTGTGTATTTACGGCGTTAGTTATATATAAGTCGCGGTCATATGTAATTGCGGCAGAAATCTTATATACTTCACAAGAATATATAATTGTGGCACAAGCGGTGTATTGCGTGTATATGCGATTGCGGCACAAGCCGTATATAAATCACGATTACATGTAATTGCGGCACAAGCCATATATAAATTGCGATCACATGCAATTGCGGCGCAAGCCGTGTATAATTTGAGAGCATATGCAACTGCGGCACAAGCCGTATATAATTTGAGAGCATATATAATTGCGGCACAAGCCGTATATAATTTGAGAGCATATACAATTGCCGTGTATAATTTGAGAGTATATGCAATTGCGGCACAAGCCGTGTATAATTTGAGAGCATATGTACTTACAGCACCAGATGTGTATAATTCGCGAGCATATGTAATTGCTGCAAAAGGCGTATATAAATTCCGAATCTATATAAATGCGGCACAAGGCATACATAATTTATCGGTGCATGAGACTTAAAAATGTTCAACAACAGTAAAAAATATCGATTTTTGGCAGTATGTGCAAATCAACTTCATCATCCTACTCTCATCACCAGTCGTTCGTGGAATACTTAAATGGAGCACAAGTTCCATCAATTTTCAATAAAAAATGAAATAGGAAAAAAAAAAAGAAATTGATTTTTTTTTCATTCAGATTTGCCCTACTTATTGTTTAATATTTGCCGTTACATATTTAGCAGTAGAAATTTGAAACTTTCAATTTGTCAAATTAATTGGTTTCGTCTGACTGAAAAGAGCCTTTAATTGATCATTAGATACTGTTTATTGTTTATTTCCATTGTGCATTTTCGTATCTACAGCAGTGAGCATGTGTCGAGGCCAATTAAGCATCTGAATAATCTATTGAGATACTTATCGGGATGATGTTTGTTATTCGAAATAAAAGCGTTGTTGCGCAATTGTAAAAATTATTTGATTTCTGAACTAGGTTAAAATTGGAGAAAACGAATGTCGACCTAAAAGAATCGGTGATGATCAGCACAATTTATAAGGAACGTCAAAACAAGCACTGGAAATAAACAATGATTTTAATTCATAAACACGGATATAAATACAAGGGGAAAAATAAAGCATCATTATTGTGTTGTCTTATATAAATGTAGCATGTTTTAAAAATAAGTTTAAAAGCAAGATTTTTTATATTTCATTATTAGCATCGATTGTGTGGAAAGGTAAATTTAGTTTTAAAAGCGAAAACGGACTAATCGACTTACTAAAGATACTAGTCAGATAAATGAGGTACAAAATAGTTTTGTATAAAAAACGTTTATTAGTTATTGCGGAATTTTATTTATCTAACTTTTCTTTTGATATTATTTAGTTTAAAGTTTTAAAAATTTATTGAAAATTAAGATTACTTTTATTGTTATTTAAATATTCCAAAATTATTTTTTTCCCTCTGTTTCCACCACCGATTGTGTGCAAAATTGGCAAGTAACAAATTTCCACTCACTCGGTGATCGAATTATTCTCATTCCAATTTCTAGACGGATTCAAATGTTTCTGCTTACCAGTTTTCCCACACAAACGGCGGTCGAATTATCAGCGGTGAAAATGTTTTCCTCTTTTCCGATCTCTGCAATTTTTTTTCTATCTTACTCGTATGAAAGATAGTGGCCGTTCAAGATGTGAATCATTGATAACTGTTATATGGTGTAAAAGATATAGAATTTACGCATATTCTGGTTTGAAGACGTCTGTTGCTTTTTCAATCTCTGTGTATTTTAGGCGCGAGGTCTTCACTATTAAAACGCAAATATTTACAGATTTAGCATTACGTGACTATTATATGACCCCAAATTGTGTGAAGAAGTACATCCAGTTTAAACACAGAAACAAACAAACAAACAAACAAACGAATCTATTAGAGGAGTTATGGATACTAGTCAAATATACGAGACCGAAAGAAGTTTGGGAAGAAAAGGCTAATAATAGTTATTGCTGATTTTTTTATCTAATTTTTCTTTTGGAATTATGTAATTAAACATTTTAAAAAATACAAAATCATTCTTTACTAAAATAAAATTTTCAAATTTACCTTTCTTTTTTATTACGACGCCTCTGTTTATATGAACTGCATCGGGTTGCTAGATAATTTTCCACATATTCTTTGGTCAAGCTATATACACCCACACTTTGCAGATCACTTTTCATTTAACACTAACAGGAGATGCATCTGTCTCTCTTTGTAGAAACAGAAGAACTTTCCTATCTTAAGCTTTATCATGCCATCCTTAACACAGACACATAAACGTTTGATTGAGCTTGGCTTATCGGGTTTCTAATTCGAAAACTCATGCACTGTCTACCAGGTCGGCCCAACTTTTGATGTGATTATAAATATCTCATCAATATTTTGTATTTATTATACCTTTTGATAAATAACCTAAGTAAATAATGTATTAAATGATATTTATTTTACTTTTTGTTATTTATTATCTTAACAAAATCTAAATAAATTATCTTATTAATAAATAATATGTATTATCAATTTATAAGCTTTACTATATATCTTAATAAAATCTAAATAAACAATAAGTGAATAACAATCGTAATGAAATCTAAATAAACAATAAGCGAATAACAATCGTAATAAATTCTAAATAAACAATAAGTAAATAACAATCTAAGTAAACAAATAGGTGAATAACTCTCGTCTAAATAAACAATAATGAAATTTAAGAATAACAATCGTAATAAATTCTAAATAAACAATAAGTGAATAACAATCGTAATAAATTCTAAATAAACAATAAGCGAATAATAATCGTAATAAATTCTAAATAAACAAAGTGAATAACAATCGTAATAAAAACTAAGTAAACAACAAATGAATGACGATCGTAATAAAATCTAAATAAACAATCATAATAAACACTAACGTATCTCATATGTGTTCTGGCTTTTGACAGAAATAGATTTTATTTTTTATTTAGATTAACTACTTTTTAAAAGTAGCATTATCTATCATTTATAAAACATTGTAAACATTTTTAATTATTCATTTTTTAACTATTGTAAATTCATTAAAATATTCAGTGATATTTTTTTTACTTAAAAGGAAACGGCAATCAGTTTTTCACTCAATAGCAGCAAATTTGTTGAACAGTTATTCCTTTATAATTGGTTTAGATTTATTTAGATTATTTATCAAAAAGTGTAATACACTTAATCATATTTCTTTATTTAGATTTTATTAACGTAATTTATTATTTGTTATGTCATAACTAAATAATATTAAAAATTATTTTATTATTTATTAATTTGCTTTATTATTTATCGTAATAAAATCTAAATAAATAGTGAGTAAATAATAATCAATAAATTCTAAAGTTAATATATAAAGGAATTCGATTTCTCAGTTAGATTAGCTGCTTTTTTAGAAGTAGAAGTATTTATTACTTCATTTTTAACTATTGCAAATTCACTAAAATATTCAGTGATATTTTGCTTCTCTTGAAAAGAAACGGTAATCAGATTTTTCACTTTATAGCAGCAAATTAGATATTGAATAGCTATTTCTTTGTAATTGGTTATTTTATCTTATTATTTTAATGTACAATTCTTTTTTTCTAAATTAGCAAGTAATAACTTCAAGCGACACGGCTCGTGTCAAGAAGTCTGACACGCCATGTTTTGCAATCCAATGGAAGTGAAAATGTATTTTCGCTGCGTCACCATTTTTTTATTTCATTATTATCACTCGGTTTTTTCATTCATATTGGCGTCATTATTTTAGTTTCAAGTTTACGACTCATTTTTGTGTCCGAAATGCATACAAAAAAGCGTGTCTTATAATTCAACAAATATAATGTAATGCATTTTTTAAAGCTATGCATATATTCGTTCCAATGATTAACATTTTCAACTCCAGTTTCCTTATAAATCATTGACTGAAAAAGAAAATTATTTATATTTATATTTTTCTGCAAAAATGTTTATATATGTTGATTACAATTAAAAGTTTTTTTTGTTCATTGATTGTAAAATTTTCTACAAAAGTCTTTCAGGTTTAAAATGGGTTTTTGAATTGGAAAAAAAAATATTGAAAGATTTGTAATTTAAAATTGGTTGGAAGATTTTTTATTGGAAGATTTTTATCTTGACTTTTGTTTCTTTTTTTTTCAGGTAATACAATCAATCCAAGGATTACTATACATATACTTTTTGCCATTTTTAAAGAAAGAACATATAGATGTGAAATCATCATTATTTCCAGAAGTTAATATCCAGTTATAGTAAGTATAAGTATTTTATACCCTTACCTTATGTGTTTATCTTGTGTGTATTGCGTATGTGTTTATCTTGTGTGTATTGCGTATGTGTTTATCTTGTGTGTATGTATGTTTTATCTTGTGTGTATTGCGTATGTGTTTATCTTGTGTGTATTGCGTATGTGTTTATCTTGTGTGTATTGCGTATGTGTTTATCTTGTGTGTATTGCGTATGTGTTTATCTTGTGTGTATTGCGTATGTGTTTACCTTGTGCGTATTGTGTACGTATTTGTTTACCTTGTGCGTATTTACCTTGTGATGTATTAATTAATCATAGTTTTTTGCATAATATTTCATAATATTTGTCATTTTTATAGATTAATTACATTCATTTGCGTGGGGTTAGATAAACTTTATAAGATATTATATTCTTAGTGAATGATGTAACTAAAAAATTTTTCAACTAAACATTTAAAAGATTTTTTTTTTCACAATAAGAAATAGAAGCATTTTTAGATTCTATCTTCATATATATTATTGATTACTAGTGATTAGTGATTATTATTGGTTTAGTTCTATAAATAGGTGTATTTGTTGACAAGTTTTACGTTTAAATTCAAACGAATCTATTTTGGATTTCCTTTTTATTTCGCTGTCGCCAGTTTTAGGAAATGACTTTATTTAAGTAGATATTAAACTAAACAAGTTTAATTATCCAAAATTAACTTTAATTTCTAACAACAACAACCGATATTATGTGAAACTTTATAATGATGATAATTTATACATTTATAATGGCACGAACTCTTTTCAGATTAATTTTATTTCGCTGTTAAGATGTTAGGAAATGGCCTTGTTTAGTCAGATTTAAATTTGACAACGCATAACAACAATAAAATTCGATATTTGTGTTTTCTCAAACATTTTTCTGTTTTTTATGAATAATAACTATAATCAGATAAGAATATTTTTAAGAAGCCTATTTGTCAACTAACAACTAACCTTTAATTTCCAACCCCCTAAAAAACGATATTGTGTGATAATGTATTTTATAATGACAATGTATACATTCATATTGGCACGAACTCTTTTCAGATTAATTTTATTTCGCTGTTAAAATCTTAGGAAATGATCTTGTTTAGTCAGATTTAAACTTGAAAACGCATTACAACAATAACATTCGATATTTGTTTTCTCTCAAACATTTTCTGTCTTTTTTCTGAATATTAATAACTGTCATCAGATAAGAATATCTTTAAGAAGCCTATTAAAGAAGTGTACAGTTATTTATTTAGATTGCTTGTTTTATCTATTTCATTATGTCAAGTGGATTATGTAAATGATGTATTTTCAATGTACTCTCATCATTCATATTATCAGAGAATCCATGTGAACAATGAATTTCAAATTTTAAAATCTCTGGTGGAGAAATTTTATACAATAGAATCATCCACCTACTCTCTCTGTCGTTTATCTCATCTGCTGTCACAAAATAAGCATCAAAAAATTTATTTTCTTCAAAAAAAAAATAATAATAATAAATAAAATAAAAAGCACTCGTAACTTATGCAAAAAAGATACACTGTCAACAAGCCCAACTGTATTGAACGCGATGTATCCAAAAGATTACGTACAATTGCGACTGGAAACAATGTCCTGAAAAAGTCCAGAAGCGTAACCTTGATGTAGGTATGGCGAAAGAGGTTACAAAAAAAATAAAGCTTTATTCTCATTGTCAAGCTATTTGAATTATTCCACCACCCTGTAATGTGATTTTCCCATTTATGTTTGAGAAATGAAAGCCATATATCTCGATTGTAATCAGTTGAGTAACCGGAAAACTAAAGAATGATGAGAACAGGAACATAAAAATAACTTAAAGGTTGCTCTTTTTTTACTCTTTCTGTGTATGGCAATCTCATTGTAAGGGATAAAAAATGTGTATGTTCTTATATATGACTGATTAAATAACTAAGGTCGCACATGGTGCATAGAAAATCAGAAAGTTTTTGTGAGACCAAATTATGAATTTTATATAAAAATACGTATTTAATCCAATTGTATATCAATAAGTTTTTTTACAAACATTACGTACAAAAGCACATATTCAGATTGAATATGCAATTTTTTAAAGTGATTTATTGGATATTCTTTATATGAGAAAGCAATATAAGTTGTCTATTTTCCCCATTGTAATTAAACTGAAAACAACCAAAAATATATTTGTTAAGTCATCAATATAGTTGCAGAACAATTATGATTATTTCAGATTATTCATTATTTACAGATATTCTTTTTAATGACATCCTTTCATAATTGTTCTGCATTTTTTTACAAAATTTATTTATTTTTTTATTATTGTAGAGTCTGCATTTCAACTTCTAATTTCTATTAATTTTAACTTCAAGAAAAGAAGTCATTCTAAATATTTCAAAATAATTTTGTGAGTTAAATGTAGTAATTTATTGGAGAAAAGTCTGGAGAATGCTGTATCAGTGTGGGATAGGATGTTATCTTGCTGTATCAGTGTGGGATAGGATGTTATCTTGCTGTATCAGTGTGGGATAGGATGTTATCTTGCTGTATCAGTGTGGGATAGGATGTTATCTTGCTGTATCAGTGTGGGATAGGATGTTATCTTGCTGCATCAGTGTGGGATAGGATGTTATCTTGCTGCATCAGTGTGGAATAAGATGTTATCTTGCTGCATCAGTGTGGGATAAGATGTTATCTTGCTGCATCAGTGTGGGATAGGATGTTATCTTGCTGCATCAGTGTGGGATCAGGATAGTTATCTTGCTGCATCAGTGTGGGATAGGATGTTATCTTGCTGTATCAGTGTGGGATAGGATGTTATCTTGCTGTATCAGTGTGGGATAGGATGTTATCTTGCTGTATCAGTGTGGGATAGGATGTTATCTTGCTGTATCAGTGTGGAATAGGATGTTATCTTGCTGTATCAGTGTGGGATAGGATGTTATCTTGGAATAAGATGTTATCTTTCTGTATCAGTGTGGGATAGGATGTTATCTTGCTGTATCAGTGTGGGATATGATATCTTGCTGCATCAGTGTGGGATAGGATGTTATCTTGCTGCATCAGTGTGGGATAGGATGTTATCTTGCTGCATCAGTGTGGGATAGGATGTTATCTTGCTGCATCAGTGTGGGATAGGATGTTATCTTGCTGTATCAGTGTGGGATAGGATGTTATCTTGCTGTATCAGTGTGGGATAGGATGTTATCTTGCTGTATCAGTGTGGGATAGGATGTTATCTTGCTGTATCAGTGTGGGATAGGATGTTATCTTGCTGTATCAGTGTGGGATAGGATGTTATCTTGCTGTATCAGTGTGGGATAGGATGTTATCTTGCTGTATCAGTGTGGGATAGGATGTTATCTTGCTGTATCAGTGTGGAATAAGATGTTATCTTGCTGTATCAGTGTGGGATATGATATCTTGCTGTATCAGTGTGGGATATGATATCTTGCTGCATCAATGTGGGATATGATATCTTGCTGCATCAGTGTGGGATATGATATCTTGCTGCATCAGTGTGGGATATGATATCTTGTTGTATCAGTGTGGGATAGGATATTATCTTGCTGTATCAGTGTGGGTTAAGATGTTATCTTGTTGTATCAGTGTGGGATAGGATATTATCTTGTTGTATCAGTGTGGGATAGGATATTATCTTGCTGTATGAGTGGGGTTAAGATGTTATCTTGTTGTATCAGTGTGGGATAAGATGTTATCTTGCTATATCAGTGTGGGATGGTATGTTATCTTGCTGTATCAGTGTGAGATGGTATGTTATATTGCTGTATCAGTATGGTAGGGTATGTTATCTTGCTGTATCAGTATGGTAGGGTATGTTATCATGCTGTATCAGTGTGGGAGGGTATAAGTTATCTTGCTGTATCAGTGTGGGATAGGATATTATTTTGCTGTATCAGTGGGGATATCATATTATCTTGCTGTATCAGTGGGGGATATCATATTATGCTGTATCAGTGTGGGATATCTTATTATGCTGTATCAGTGTGGGATATCTTACTATGCTGTATCAGTGTGGGATATCATACTATGCTGTATCAGTGTTGGGATATCATATTATGCTGTATCAGTGTGGGATATCATATTATGCTGTATCAGTGTGGGTTATCATGTTATGCTATTCAGTGTTGGATAGGATATTATCATCCTCAACAAATATGGTATTATCTATTGAATATTGCATCATTAGGATCATTCCTTTGCTATTGATTAAGAAACTGTAATTTTCAATTCATCAATCTGAGCTTTTTGGAAAGACCTGGCACAGCCTGGCATGCAAATGATCTTGAGTTAAATATAAATAACGCTTTGTCAACTACATGAAAATGCAGTAACAACTACATGAAAATTAGGAAAATATTTTACATTGACAATCAGATTGTTTCGTTAGAGTCTTGATGTTTTTTTAATATGAGATGCAAAACAGTGGTGGTTACTTCTAAAAATCTCACATTGGATTATTTTTCTCGGCTTTTTCTTCTTTTATTTTAGTATATCACGAACTTCAAACTGTACAGTAAAAGTAAAGCTGCTAAATAATTTTCGCTATCAATTTTGCTCGACATTTTTTGTTGTTTTTATTATTGGTTTTCCTCTTGTTTTATCTGTGCATGCCAACAAACAATCCACTGACGAGAGGTGAGCAGAGATCATTGCCTACTGATAGAATATTTAGGGGCAGCTGGTTCAAGTTTGATTGTCATATAGCAGAAAATTTTCGGAAAATTCCCGCAAGACAATCTCACTATCGATGCGAGATTTTTACAGATGTTATAATCACCTTCTCCTCGTTTCCTCGTATTTGAAAACAGTGACTGCAACGGACACCGCAAGCTAATGCGAACCTCAGCCCTCCTCGGCATAATTGCGCACGCATTGGGTCACCAGTCAGGTGGCAGAAAATTAAAATTTTAATAATTTATCTTTTTGCAAAAATCTTTTATAAATTAGGAATCTTTTTATTTAAGAGAGAAAAATAATAAATTAATTAAACAATGAATTATTATATTATTAAATAATTATATTAATAAAATTTTATTATTATTAAATAATAATTCATTTGCATTATAATTATTGCAAATGAATAAGATGATGAAGCATCGTATTATCAACATATCTGTAAATAATTAAAACTTTGAAAAATTTCGGAAATAAATTATGTTGAATAAAAGAATCCACAACAATTTTAAACAATAACAACAACAAAAAATTATATTTTAATCAATTTGATTGAATTTTCATTTGCTTCATTTCATAAATTTAATGAAGGAAATTATATTCCATATAAATTTACTGATATAAATAAATAACTTTGTTAAAATCGCGTATTTTTAGCACCTTAATAAAATATCATAAGGAACCTTTTTTCTTCTCAATTTTTAAAAGGAATGCTTCTCTTTAAAAGCTTGCGTGACTTATTGATGATGATGTACATTTGGTTACCATGGCAACCCATTCGAGAGAGGAAAAAATGAACAGACGCACAGTTATTTATATGTTTCGGCTTTTAAAGGGCACGAAAATTGCATTTTATGGTTTGTGTTTCTTTTTATAGTAGAGTTGTTTGTAACAATGCTTTTATGAATTTCTTATTTTATTTCCCCCACTGGCTCATTATTTTTTACAGTTTCTCCTAATAAAATATAAGAGGAAGTGGAGAACAGGAAATATACAATATTTTAACAATATTTGCCAAAACAGGAAATACACAATGTATATTAATTATTTTAAACAAGTTTTTAAGATTTTGCTTTATCAAATATCTGGTTAATTTAAAAACATTTACAAGCATAACTGCTTAAAATAATTTGTTTGTACTTTTGTTAGGCCATATTAAAAAAATATGTCTAAAAATATTTTTTGTGACAATGATATTTATGTTTCATCCCAACAGTCTTATTTTATTCGTAGGATTTAATGCGGAAAGTTTCCTTTTCAATTTAACTATTTACAAAAAAAATATTTAAAACACTTGTCAATTTAAAACATATAAAAAACACAATTTGTTATTTTTGAAAAGAAAATTTGAATACTTAGTTTGATATGCAGTTTAATGCACACCCACAAAAATTAAAAGGGAAAAATCGATATCTTGTGGGTGGGCATTCATGGACTGTAGAACATCCCTTCCACAGGAATCTAATTTTTTCTTTCTTATTTATGATCCTCTAGTGAAATTGAAACAAAAATTAATCACAATAATAATCCTATCTTTCAATACCTCCTGCAATATTCCTTCAATACACTGTCTACTCCTACCCTTTAATACCTTCTAACCTATTTTTTCAATGCTCAATCTGTTTCTACTCTACTCTATTCCTTCTACTCTACTCTATTCCTTCAAGCGGCCTGGTGGCCAGCGGCTAGCGCTCTGGCCTTTGGTATCCCAGGCTTCAGGTTCGAATCCTGGCGGTGGCAGGGACGTTTGTTAGTGGTCCGGAATCCACTTTAAACTGTAGGTCCCGGTCTGTTTAACCTAAAAGTGTGCACAAGATGACCGTAGAGCGATAAAACAAACAAACAAACAAACAAAACAATCTATTCCTTCAATACACAGTTTGCTATTACCCTTCAATGCCTTCTGCAGTTTTCCTTCAATACACAATCTGCTCCTACCCTTCAATTCTTTCTATCCTATTCTTTCAATACTCAATTTGCTCCTATCCTTCAATACCTTCTACCTTATTCCTTCAATACAGCCTGTTCCTGCCTTTCAATACCTTCTACCCTACTCCTTCAATGCACAGTTTGCCCCTTACCCTGTTAAGTTGAATTTATGACAAGATTGTTTTAAAATTTAGTTTCGTTTAAAATTCAGAACAATGGAAGGTAAAAAAAAAATGAAGGAGATATTGCTACGAAAATAATGAATGCATTAATGAATGTTAAAGAATTTTCAAATTTAGAATAAATTAAATAATGAGTGCATAATGAAAGTATTAATGGATTTGTTTTATTTAAAAATCTTGTAATTCAGATTTATTGCTTATTTTTACTGTTAGATTTTATCACAAATGAATAGCTTCAGTAAATAAAAATAGTTCTCAATGAATTCATACCTCATGATTTTAATGAAGTAACCATGAAAGAAAATGATAAAATGGAAATATTTTAAGCAAACAAAAATTTGAGCAATAGAATCATAAATATTTTTTCTTCAGTATTATAAAAATATGACAAACTACATGAAAGGCATAGTCCTCATAATCCTAGTCCTTTTATGATTTTAGAATTTTTCGAATGGTTTTGATAATTCTTAAAACAACAGCTATATTACAATAACAAACAAAACAATTTCAAAATCAATGTAAAAAAGTTTAACTAACAAGCACAAATAAAAAATATTTCTATAATACTGAAGAAAAAATATTTGACTCTACTGTTGTGTCATATTCTTCATAACTTTTGTTTATTAAAAAATATCCATTTTATCATTCTGTTTCATATAAGTTTCTTTTTGAATAGAAAATAATTCTTTGTATGGGATATTTCTAATGATCCCAGATAGCCAAGTACATTGTCTTTTAGGATAGTTGATACATCTGAAAGGTACATGCATTTGTCTGGGTCACGTCATATATGACCTTCACTGACACTAAAAAAGTGGAGACATTTTCTTCTATGACTCAGCACTAATTTTAACGACATCTAGAAAGTCATCCACCGGTCGAAGAATACAAAACATGTCGAAATACTTTGAAAGAACACGTTACATATTTTTAAAATCGTACCACAGGATACTGATAAAAATCGCCATGTATGAATCAAAACAAATTGGCCACTTTAACAGTTTAATAATGATAACGCTGAAAGATTAATTCACTGAAGTTACGCAAGCCAGTTTGGCAACACAGTGGTCGTGACTAATGATTCGAAACTTTTTATTTTTTTTTTTTTTTTGGAATTATAAAAACAAACCTCAGCATGAAACATGGATTTCTCCCATTTCATGACTCACGCTCCAAACTGAAAGTTCTGTCTCTGGTTTTCTTACGACCCGCCATTAAATCTCGCAGTAGTAGGTCAAGTTTTCGAGATGATTGTTGTTCCCTTTCGATTGCGTAAGCTGCTGACAATGGTCAGCTGGAAGAAAAGAGATAAAAAGAAAAAAGGCTTAGCAATCCGTCGGATTAACAGTGGTAAGAAACTAATGGCCATTTCTTTCTCTCTTTTTTTTTCCCATGGTGGAAGAAAGAAAGTGACATTGAGCTGTTTTCGGAACAGGTTGTTGGTTGCAGCTTATGCCAATGAAGACGAATATCGATCAATGTTACTGTGGTAATGTATCTTTGCATTAAACGAGAGCAACTAAGTAGTTTTTGATTTACGTTTAGCTTTGCTACTGAAGTTACCGGATGCTTTTGTTGTGGAGTTACTATGGATGTGGAGTTATTTGTGGAATTATATTATGGATGTGGAGTTATTTGTAGAGTTATAATATAGATGAGGAGTTATTTCTCGAAAAGAAAGGCCCTGGTTTCATACACAAATAGAATAATAATACATGAGTTATTTGATGTGGAGTCATTAGTTATTTGTGGAGTTATTATGGATATGGAGTTATTTCTCGACAAGAAAGGCACTGTTTTCGTACACAAATACGATAATAATGCATGAGATAAAATACAATTATGATTAATTTAGATTTATATGTTTAACTGCATTAATTTATTCAAAATTGAAAGAATTAGGTAAATATTGAATTAAAGTAACCCACGTTCATATCACGATTTTTTTGGCCCTGATGGCCGAGGGACTAGCGCTCTGGAGTTCGGTGCCATAAGTTTCGGGTTCGAGTCCCTGCGGTACCATGGATGTCTGTAATGGTTCGGATCCACTTTAAACCGTCGGTCCTTTCTAATAGGATCGCAGAGCGTTGTGGGGTAGTGTTACTCATGTCCGTGTCATATCTTCAAGATACACGTGCCCCCTGGGTAGTGCTAAATGAGTAACAGACCGTCTTCTATCAGATCAGAAGAATCAGTGAGAAGCCAAAAGTTAAACTTTTGGCTTCTCACTGGGACATGGTTAATACGACCCAGTCCTGGACGCAATTAAGAATAATATCTCGATTTTTTGTGAAAAAATCGAATTATTTTTTTATTTTATACCTTAAGTTTTCGGAAACAGTTTGGAGTTTGTTTCTAGAATGATTAGAAGTCGAGATACAGCTATTTCATCACGAGCTATTAGGATACTGAATTCAAGTATTCAAAACCTTCAATTAAATTTCTGAAAAACCGGACTTTTTACTTACATTGCCGTATGATAATAGTTATCAGAATCTAATAAAATTTTAATTATATGTTTTGAATGATGTTATGTATGCATTGAACTGAAACGTGTTAAATATATTATTTTAGAGATCCGTTATTAGCATTTTGGCTAAAAATATTTCTTGTATTTTTACTCTAAATGATTCGACTTGTTTTAACCAGTTATACTGTAGAATAGTATCCTCAAAGCTTGCATAATGGATATATGGTTATATTTATGCAATTTGATACGTAAGATTGCGCAAGTAAATGTGATATATTTTACATTTTCTTTTAGTTAAGAGTGTTTACTTAAAGTAAAAAAATATACTTGTTGTTAACTTTTGTCACATCTTAACAAAAGATGTTCATGTATGTAATTTAATTTTCATATTTGTCAATGTTTTATAACCTAATTTAACGTCATCTTCCAAAACTTTTCATAAAATATTATTTAAAGTTTTGGGCTTTTAACAATACATAAAATTCTATAAGATTTTATGCTTATTAAATATACATACCGATGTGTCTTCTAATTTATTAATTTTTATAAATAAT
This sequence comes from Caerostris darwini, assembly GCA_021605075.1. NCBI lineage: Eukaryota > Metazoa > Arthropoda > Arachnida > Araneae > Araneidae > Caerostris > Caerostris darwini. The sequence continues at coordinate 269,107 of BPLQ01005387.1, read as the reverse complement.
TTTTTTCTTAACATAAAAATTATTTTAAAACATGCATTAATAAAATTCTGAGATTTCTTAAAAAAAGTTTAAATGTTTATTAGACAATTTTTATGACGTATTTAATTTCTGTACTTATTAATGATTTCATTCCAAAGAATTTTATTTCATTTTTATGTATTACAATGAAGCAAAAACATTTAAGCTATTAATGATAGCTAAAAAGATAATAAAATCATCACGGAAATAAAAGAATGAATTGCAAATAATTTCTTTTATTTATTATATAAAATACAATGAACAAAAAAAGTTCATTATACATTGTTTTTTTTTTCCACGTTAAAAATTGTAAAAGTTCATAATAATAATAATTACCATTATATTTATTATTATTATCTTGAACCCAATAACTGCGATGAACTTAAGAACCACCATTTAATTTATCTACCATTTCTTATCATTCACTTCATTATTAATCGGATCATACGTATTTGCAAAAGAGACATAACATGTAAACAATTGATGATATTTAACTTCATATTGCTATATAATAGAAAATATTGGTTGAGTAATTAATCTATTACGTACAGTCAATAATTTAATAACCAACTTCAGTCGCATAAAAAATATAGTATATTCTTTGAGCATTGTAGTTCTTTCGTGATTGATGTAGCTGATTTCTATTGATAAAATTAAAATCTCTACATCTAGGATAACAATCTTGAAAGATCAATCAATACAATGTATTGACCCGATCGATATAAGTTACGCGATGAAATTAAATAGAGAAATTACATTATTTTAATAATATTTGTATTATTCCATTGAATTATTCTTATTTCAATTGCTGTTTGTCGTAGGGGAGAAATTTATTATCGTGATGCATCAAAAGATTTCCATGCTTTCCAAAATGATGTGGGAGAAAATAAAAATTCTCATATCTTGGATAAAAAAATTACACTTGTCATTAACAACATAATGACCCAGGTGCCTACTCAAGCTTGACCCACTCCAAAGGCCTACTAGTAAAATGTGTGCACGTGTTCAAACTTATAGCCCCTTTCCTCTTATGCCCATTTTTTTTTATTATTAAATATTTAATATTTATATCAATCAGTGTCAAGTTTATTACAGTGTTTGAGCAGTTCAATTGACTAAGCCAACTTTTTTCCTGGTTTAGTTTTATTAAATATTTATCGACATATTGAAGTTAATGTAAATCGTGTAATCGATGAAAAAACAAAAGAGAAAAGAAGACCAAATTTTAATTTGTAATTTGCTTATATATAATTTTAGGAAATTAAATTTGTATTTTTGGGCAGTAGTTCTAAGTTTTATTGTTATTTTTCATTTGGTTCCAATATATAAAAATGTTGAAATTATTATTAAAGTAATCAAATTTATGGAATCTCGATTGCAGATAGCTTTTCTATTATTTATAATTTAGTATGGTCTATTGAGGTTTCATGAATTGTTGTCTGTAATTTGTTGGACCTCCTAAGACAAAATCTTGTATGCGCTCCTGATTAAACTTATAATTCAATACATATGTTCTAAAGATAATCTCTCGTACTTCACTAATTTTAATGTGGGAATCAAACAATATGCCATTTTTCTATCTTGTCGTTATCGTTAGAGGAAAAAAGAGTTACCATCTAATATTATAGCAAAACTTCGGCCTGCGGTAAAGTGCGCATCGTGTGTAAAATGAAATTCTTAACAATAAATAAGCTGATTAAGATGTCAGTTAGAATCTGAAGGTGAGAAATTTGGAGAAACTTGTATTATAAAAGACAGGAGTCGAAGTGATAAGCATTCAGTGGAAGATAAATAATTGCAGAAAAGATTTAAGAAAGCTTGCTCCCAGAAAATCATGATGGCCTGTTGGTCATTTGGCTGGCACTCTAACCTTTGGTACCAAAGGCTTCAGATTCAAATCCTGAAGATGTCATGGATGTTTGTTAGTGGTTCGGAATCCATGTTAAACTGTAGGTCCAGGTCTAATTAGCTTAAAGTGTGCACAAAATGACCGTAAATTGACAAACCAAACCCAGAAAATCATTGCAAGCTTTATACATTCAAGCTAGTTTCATACGCAGCTTTCATTGAAGGTTAAATTTCATACGTACAATGTTAAAACTATGCAGGAATCGAAAACTTATTACAGTAGGAGGATACACTTCAGTGGTTGGTATCAAAAAGGGACGATGATTTAATTTATATTAACTGAAGGACGGCTCATGTTTTCATCATTTAGTGTAATTCCATTTGTGGAATATGGAATAATCTATACTCACCTGTAGTTTCACGTTCTTTCAATTATTTGAAATTTTAAATCCCGAACTAAATTTATAAAATCATTTGAAATTTTGAATCTGAAATGAAATCCTTTGGAAATTTTAAATCCAATGAATTTATTAATAAATTCATTGGTGTACTGACTTTGGGCCATACTTGTATAACTTTAATAAGATTGATACTTTTTAATTCAATAATAAAAATAGCGTTCTTATAAATTTTAATTCTTGTTTACCAACGATCGCATGAAAAATTTGTTATTATGATGCATTAATAGATTTCCATGCTTATTTACAATATTTTTGAATGATAATGATCCAATTTATTTTGTGGAAATTCTGTAAAGAATTGCACCAATTATATATACAATTCTATTTAATTCGATATGACAATAAGCCTTTTACACAATAACCATAGGCATTTTCAACACTTTCGTGGCCAATATAAAGCCTCATTTACTGATACTTGTGATATATAAGAACTAATGTCTTCGAGTCTGCACGAAATTGTCGTGAAAGGAACCCATACCGTCTGTGCCAGTGTCTTGTATTTGCCGGATATTGAAAGGTCCAAGTCTTTGGTGGCGAAATGGAGGCTAATGCGTGTATTTCGTGTCATTTCAGGAGGTTGACGTGATGGCTGCCTCAGCAACCAAGGATGCCAAAATGGCGATTAACGGGCCAATATTCTTCCTCGTCCAAGAGCAAGCGAAATCGGTTGTTGCGATACAGGTGAGTGTAATTTTTGTAATAAAATTTTATTCGAACTTACTTTGATATATTATGTGTGCAATTATGTTAGTCAACTCCATTTTTTTTAATGTTTTCTTCGAAACAACATAGTTTTTAAAATTGCATTTTTCTAAGATATCTTCCTATCGAATGGTTTACACGGAATTCCTGTTGGAGGAAAACTTTTTTTCTTGATATTTCTTATGTCGTCTAAGTAATAATAAGTTTTCTTGAAAATTATTTTCGGTTTTCTTTGAATTATGTGGTATCTAGATAAGGAATTACCGGCCTGCATTGCAGCACAATAAAAAACAAAAACAAAAAAAACCCCTCAAAATTTATCTAAGTATCTCATTTTTTTACATAAAATAAAAAACATAATAAATTAAAAAAAACTAATAATACAAAAAATAAAAAAACTAATGATATAAAAAAAAAACTAACATTATTATAAATAAAAAACCAATTATATAAAAAAAATAGTATTATTATAAATACAAATCTAATAATAATATAAAAAACTAATATTATTATAAATAAAAAACTAATATTATTACAGATAAAAATTAATAATATAAAACTAATACTATAAAACAAACTAATAATATTATAAATAAAAATTAATAATATAAAAAATTAATATTATTATAAATAAAAAACTAATAATATAATAAAAAACTAATAATATAATTTTTTTTAAAAAGGCAAATAAATTGACACGTAAGCCTACATAATTTAAATTAGTGTTTTAGTATTTGGTTCGGTTTTTGCAATAACTAAGTGCAAAAATTATTAGATAAATAATATTTATCAATTGACTTTTTAATACATATATATATATTCATTTATTCTTAACAACAACGATATCTGCTTTGTTTAGTGCAATTTTAAAATGGAACATTATTTTAGCTTTTTTTAATACGTAAATGTTTACTTTTTGCATGAAACTAGTTGATTCGTATTTTGTATGATTTCATCAAAAATGTCAACGCATTAAAAAAAATTACCAATTTTCTTACATAACAACCATATATCTATTTTATTTAGAGTTATTTTAAACTGGAGCATGTTTTTAGCAATAAATGTCAGAGAGATAAAATATTCGAGATCTGATATCTGGGCTAATAGTTATTGAAAAAGGATCTGAACTTCTAGTTTGCAATAAAATGGAAAGCATTGAAAAAATATTTTTTCTGATACATAAATATTTTTTTTTGTATGAAACTCGCTATTTTATTACATAGCAACGATATCTATTTTGTTGAGTGCAATTTTAAAATGGAACATGTTTTTTTATGTATTTTTCTTTAAAACTAAAGAGAAAAATTTGAGAGAATATTTGTATAAGGCTTTAAAAAAGGAGAAATATGCTGCTATTTTTTTGAAGGTTACTTTATTGTAATGCAAGTTAACTTTTAGTAAAGCATTAATTTTCAATGTAACATCTATGACATTTGAAACTTTCTTGGGACTTTTATTATTTATAATAAATGAATTAAACAAATTATTGTAAAGTATTTTTTTTAAAATCTTTTTCCTTATTAATGTGTGTTTAATTTATATTTTCTTCTATTCTGTAACTTAATTTTGTCCTACAAGGTCATTATGTTTTACGTTGTGGTGTGTATAATCATTATCAAATACATTATGAAAATGTTTCTTTTCAAATAAAACTCCACCGTTATGTACAAATCAAATAAATGACATTCAATGAGCTTATGTTGTTGAAAAATTTATTCTAACCATAATTCATTTTAGATTGCTTAAGATATCAACAGTGCTTCGTTTTTGAATCTTTGATAATTAATATACAATCTACAAACCTGCTTTTATGCGGTATTATAAAAAAAAAATCAATTGCATATTATGAATAAAAATTTAAAAAGTAACTCAAAATGAAATTAACTTATAGCTCTCAAAATAACATGTAAATTTAAAAAAAAATCCAAAAGATGGCCCACCTGATATTATATCATCCCAATACCGCGGACTGATAGCCGAATGGCTAGCGCTCTGGCGCTCGGTACCACAGGTTTCGGGTTCGAATTCGAATTCCTGAGGTGCCACGGATGTTTGTAGTAGTTTCGAATTCACTTTAAGCCGTTGTCTCGGTCTAATATGACCGTAGAGACTGAAAAGGATGTAGAGACTGTATTGTATGAGCCCAGTCAGACTTCTCACCCACATCATTCCCAAACCGTATAGGGGCAACTCAGCTCTAGGCACAGTGATGTGGTGTAGTAGTAATAGTAGAATTCACGTTAAATTGTAGGTCCGGCCAAATTAGCTCAAAGCACAACAATGACCGTAGAGCTACAAACCAAACTATTCCAACACCACGAATGTTATTAGATGCGATAGTGTTGCGTCATGAGGTTTTGATTTACATATTTTCTATGTGAGCTTTTTTTTTATGTTGTCAATAGTTACTATATCAAAAAAAAATTTTTTTAATGTGTTGTAAACTATATATTTTATAACAACTTATGAAATTTGAAAATATTTTTTTCTGCGATTTCTTTTATGCGGTCCGTAACCCCAGCACAAAAACAGGTTTGATTGTACTATTTTGCTTGATATTTCCATTCTTGATAATTCATGTAATTGCTACAATTTTAATTTGGATATTTTTTGGGGATATTTATTTTTTAATTTTTGGGATTTCTTTCATTTATTATATAAAAATTGATAATCTTTGATTATCAACTTTTAATATATGGTATACTGACTGTAATATTTTAACTATTTAATAGCTATTTACATCCTTTTTGAATCTCTATCTATTAAATATGTTTTGAAAAATTAATTGGCTTTTTCCAATGTTTTGTTATTAACGCCCAAATTTTGCCCTAATTTTGTAATTTGTTCTTCTGTTTTAATATAATAGATGATTAAACTTTTTTAATAAATAAAAAATTATTCCTATTATAAAATTAAATTGTTTTGAAAACAGTCAATAAAAATTAATTCAACGTGGGCCAATTTTGAATTTAAGGAAAAATAAAATTTTCTTTTTCATCTGTTAATCATTTTTATGTTATTACTTGAATTGAAATTTTCCGTTATCACTAATTTGAATGCATGTTTTTAATAACTTGTTTTAGTTCAAAGTTAGAAAAGATAAAATATTAATTTTATGTCATTAACTATTTTATTTTTACTATTTAAAATGATTTGACCTCCTTTTTTAAGATAGTAATTTAAATTATTCTTTATACAAATATGAAAACGTTTAATGTTGAAAACAAAATTTAACTTATGCCGTTAGTCGTAATATAATCTTAAAAGGAAATGAGATAATGAAAACCTATTACTTATATCTAGTTTTTCATCTCTTTTTAATAAAATAATAAAGTTTCAATTTAATAAATTGATTACTGTTATAAAACCTGTTATATGAACATAATTTTTTTTTCTTTGAAGCATGAAATGTGATAGTTACAAAATCTTTTTTTTAATATTGATCTTTCTTTTTTCATTAATTAAAAAGTGTTTTGTTAATAATCTAGAAGTATTCTACCTTTATAAGTATTCTATTTTCAGGAAATTCAACTTCAGTTTATTTTAGTAGAAATAAAATTGAAACGTACTGCTTTTGAAAACATAGTTGCTTTAAATAATTTGTTTATAATATTGTAAATTTACTTGACAACTGTGAACTCACTTTGAATTTTTCCTGAACTGTGAAATAATTTAAACTATCAATCAAATTTTATTAATAGAAATACTTTTTTTTATTATTTCAAATATGGTTTTTAATTTTTTCCGTCGTATTCTTGAAATTTTTTTATATATATGAATTTTAATGTCAAAACAAATTATTTGAGCATAAAATAAATAAAAAATAAAGATATAAATAAATAATTAATAAAATAAATAATAAATAAATCGAAATAACAAATAACAAATAAATAAATAGAAATAAAAAATATAAATAAATAAATAAAAAAAATAAAAGTAGAAATAATAAATAAATAAGTAATAAATAAATAGAAATAATAAAAAATAAAAAAATTAAAATAATAATAAAATAATATTTAAATTTTTTTCATGTTAAGTAAATGTAAACATGAAATATTAATTTTTTATACTGAGATTTGAAACACATTTTTTAATAGGAAAAAATGCTAATGTTAAATTTGATTTCTATGCAAAATAAACTCTTCTTTTAGTAAGAATATTTTTATACAAACTTTCCTACTTTTCCAAGGAAAATATTGAATTCAACTAATTTAAAATAATACTTAAGGATTGTTCATAACTGTTCAGATTTGAAGTACAATATACGGCTTAATTTATAAAACAGCCAAATTCTTGTCTTTAATCAATTTTGTACAAAATATTAAAAGGAAAACAAAGTAATTTTATTCAGTATAAAATTTATTTTATCTATTCTTCTGATGCTATATTTGAAAATACTGCAGCAAAATATCAATATACAGTTTAATTTTTATCTGTTTTATGTTTATTTAAGGACAAAGAAAAAGCTGTTTTATAGCTAGTATAAATTGTATAGCTAAATAAAAATTTTTTTTTATCTTACTTTAAATAGTTTCTTTACAAACAATCATTGTATTTTAGTAAGATTTGTAATTTTATAACAGCAATTCGACTGCCAAATAAATTTCCGACTTCAGCATTTTATATTTTTACAGTTGCTGTATAATATTTTATATTGTAATATGTTGTAGCATATATTTCTAAAAAATATATGCACAGTATAAATTATAATGTATATGTAATACAGGGTTATTTTAATTAAAGTACCATTTTCAAAATGCTGTAAAAAAAGAACCCCTCGTCACAATGAGTTCAAATTTGAACTGAAGATACTTGAAGAAAGGAGAAACGGTACGACATCAAAAATGTTTCAAAGTGTATTAATGGATGGCGCTGTAAGCGGCATAAAGAAAGTGAATTCCGAAAGGGAAAGGGAATTCGGCTGCCAGTGATATTTTGCATCGAAATGGCAACGTATTTGGCATGAGCTGCACATTCAACCAACTGTAGTGTTCAATGTGCTTGATTTTTTTCATTTTTTTATGGAAAAAATGACTTCCAAGTCATTCAACAGCTGTGACACTGTTAGTGGAAAGCCCATCCACCACGGCAAGGACATACCAGATTGGATGGGAAAAATCGGTGGAAATTTTTTTTAATGCCCTTCTTCAAGTACGTTCAGTTCAAATTTGAACTCATTGTGACGAGTGTCTTTTTTTTTTTTTTTTTTTTTTTACAGCATTTTGAAAGTGGGACTCTAATTAAAATAACCCTGTATATGCTACTGCACAGTATAAATTATTATGTATATGTAAAATATTAAATATATTAATATTTAAGAGACTAAAGATATGTTAGTATAAAAATTATCTTGCATCTTCTACCGATTCATACACTGATGCCAACATCACTTTATAGCGCATAAACACGCAAGAATCGTACGCCAAGCATTTTGGGAAGCTGTCAAGCGGAGAGCGCGAATCGAAAGCACTTTTGCAGCACGGGAGGAATAAAAGGCCGATGCTATATTTACTCTTTCCATTGATAGGATAAAAATATCAATATAATTTCCCTTCATCGCGTTATGGCAGCCTCAGTCATCCGATGCCCCGGCCCTTTCCGGTGTCCGCCTCTGCCACTGACCGTTAGGGAAAGGTCGAGGGAAGGTTTTTGATCTTTTTTTGCTTCTGTCTTCGCTTTGTTTTCAGGGTCGTGTTTCGTTAGGGACTGCTTGGCTTTGTTTGGGCAGTATTTCGCTAGGGCTGGCTTGCTTTATTTTCACTTGGGGTAGCATTTCTTAAAGGCTTGCATGTTTTTTCTTAATTTGGGATGATATTTCTTTGGGGCTTGCTTGGTTTTATATTTGGGGTGATATTTTTTTGGGGCTTGCTTGTTGTTTTTTTTTTTTAATTTTATTTGGGTTGGAATTTCTTTGGGGCTTGCTTGTTTTTTTTATTTGCGGTGGTATCTCTTTAGGGCTTGCTTGGTTTTTTAAAAAATTTTATTTGGGGTGGCATTTCTTTAGGGGTTGCTTGTTTTTTTTTATATTTGGGGTGGTATTTCTTTAGGGGTTGCTTGGGTTTTTTTTATATTTGGGGTGGTATTTATTTAGGGCTTGCCCTTTTTTTTATTTTTTATTTTGGGTGGTATTTCTTTAGGGGTTGCTTGGTTTTCTTTTATTTGGGGTGGTATTTCTTTTATGTTTGCTTGGTTTTTCTTTATTTTGGGTGCATTTCTTTAGGGCTTGATTTTTTTTTTTTTTTTTTAAATTTTATTTGAGGTGATATTTCTTAATGGCGTGCTTGGTATTTCTGTAGGGCTTGCTTAGGTTTTTTTATTTGTGGTGATGTTTCTTTATGGCTTGCTTGTTTTTTTTATTATTATTATTTGGGTTGTATTTCTTTAGAGCTTGCTTGTTTTTTTTAGATAAGCTAAGTAAGATTTTGATGTAAGATTTTAAAGATTAAGAATTAATAAGTAAGATAATACTAAGTAAGATTTTTTTAATATTTCTTTAGGGCTTGCTTGTTTTTTCTTTTTATTTGGGGTGCTATTTCTTTAGGGTTTGCTTGTTTTTTTAATTATTATTTATTTTACAACATCAAAATAGTGTGAAATTTGCTTAATGAACTATTGATTTTAGCAAATTGATCTTCGCTTAAAAATCCAAGTGCTTAAGGTTTATTTCTTAGTACCAACAAAATCGTCAATTGTTATTTTTTTTTAATTATTTAATTAAATAATGCATTGACACTGCATAAATGTATTTTCTCTATTGTCCTCTGATTTAATCTAAATCTTTATGTATTAAAGATTGAGAACAGATTGTCATGATACCCAAAGTATGATAATCTAAAGCAAATATTTGTTCTTGCCTATTTTTTTACAGGAAATAATCAAGAATCAAAAGTGCATAAAATTACTCTTATAATACTTTGTGTTTTTAAAGAAGTAAAAAATAAACACATTTTTGTCAAGATATGTTCGATAAATTATCTGACAAAAGTTGATATAATTTTCTAGTTCAGTGAATCAATGAAGCAAGAAGAAGAAAAAAAAATTGAATTTGTTTACAAGATATGAAAAAAAAATATCAATTCATTCCAATAAGCATTCTTTTCAATATTATACATACTTGTATAGTATCAAATAAACGTTTTCCATATTTTTGTATTAGCTAAATAGCCAAGTTAGGGCAGTAATAGCAATAAATTATTTGTGAACATTGAGATTATTCCATTGTTAAGTATGAATATTTAAAGTGGTAGACTTTATTATTATTATTGCATGGATAATAAACTGTGAAGAATTCATTGTTTAGTTTAAATTTGTGTTTGAATATAATATTGTTGTGAATATTTACAATTTAATAAAAATGATTGATATATTTCATAAACATTTAAAATTGAACATTAGAAAAATAAAAATAATGATTTAAATTAAGCAAATTAACTTAATCCAATTCTTCATCAAAAGTATCTGAAATCATATTTATCTAAACCGTCTTAGAAACTTCTAATATACTATTGTAATCCTAAAAGGTAAGATTAAATGTTCATTAATGAATTGATCGCGTGCTATTCTATAGTATTTACTTTGTAAAATGTTGAATATACTGAAGATATTTAAGCACTGCCAGTATATTTTTGTCAATATAATAAAATTACCTCAGCTTTGCTTTTCAGAGCATGTTGCCATTTTTTGCATATTGCACAGTACATTCTGCGCCATTCTATTTAATTATTAAGTATCAATTTAATATACATTTATTAATTAACGTTAATAAAATTGAGACTGTTGCTATAACAAATTTTTATGGGATATTAACTTTCTACTGCATACATGTTTATCGTATAAATTATGTAATGTTGGCAGCATAATAGATAACATCACTATAATTATACAACGTAAAAATCTGTTACAAGGAAACCAAAACGAACAATGCTTACTTTTGTTTGGTACAGCATCATCTATAAATGTTGTACGAACTGTTAACATATTTAATTTAATAAATATTATTTATTGCTTTATTATTCATAGAGAAAGAAAAATATTTCGTACATTTGTAGAAATTATTTTATTTAACAAACATAAACCTAAAATGAAATAATAAATATCAATAAACACAACGTTATTTTTTAATTAATATAATTAGGTAAAAATATTTTTTTTTGGTGTATCAAAACAAAAAAATAAATAAAGCAAATTCATTTGATATGATTTTATTTATGTAATTACAAACATTTAGAGAAAAAAAAGTCTAATAATCCTTTTATATTACTTAACATATATTTAAAAACCATACCGCATTAAATGAAAGATATAAAGATAGATGGCAGCACGATCATAATTTGTATTTATAAAAGTTATTTTCAACGAATATATTTATATAACACTAAAAGATATTGTATATATTTTTTACAAATATTTAAATCTGTTTAAAAAATTTATTGCATACTATTAAATGTTTGATTGTTTTGGAAAATTAAAACGTGAAGAAATAAAGTTATTTAAAAGAACTATGTTTTATCAATAAATATTATCTTTTAATAATTTAAAATTATAAGTTAGTTTATTTCTTGCAAAATAAAGGTAAGCAATTGGCATTATTACATAATTTTTTTTATAAATATCGATTAGATTCCTTTAATTTCTTTTAATGTGAATCTTAAGTGAAATTTGATTAGTAATAAATTTATCTACTAGATGGCAGCACCACTAGTTCCAGAAGAAGTTAGGAAAGTGGGCAAACTAAATCTTGACTAATGAAATTATTCATCATAGATTTGTTTTCAATTTTTTAATTAACATTTATGTATAATTTGAAATAATATTGAATTTATATATAAAACGAATAATTTCCATACATTTCATTAAAAAGAATATAATTTTTTTTTCTACGGAATTCGTCATTATAGCAAAATCCTTCCAATTATAAATTAAAATATTTAGTGAGTTAAGCTAATTAGAAGATATATATTAAAACTGAATTTCTTGAATCGTTTTTAAAAATAATAGAACATCAATTTATTATATTAAAAAAATCTATAAATAAAATGTAATATTTTTAACTAATATAGTTAACTTTTTAACTTTCTCGTAAATTCCACTTCAGGACAATATAAGGCATTTACACAGAATGGTAACATTTATAAACAATAATTATTTTTCTTTCAATATCCATTTTTCTTAAAATTATTGATCTGATATGATAGTTATTAAAAACGATAATATTTTTCCTGATAGCTATATATATAATCATACTTATATCAATTTTATTTTTCACCTAATGTAATTTTAATATGTTCATACCTGATAATAAATGGGAAGTTTGAACTTTTTTCATATTTTTAAAGATTTTTCTGATGGAATGATTTATAAAATATTTCTTTAGTGTAGATATGGAAGCTTTTCTCTCGTGAATCCTTGTTGAATTTAGGACCTACAGTTTGAAACAATGTTTTAACTTCTAGTATTAATTAATTTATGATATAATGCTTACCATCGATTGTGTGGAAAATTGGCAAACGGCCAAGGCGGATGGGTTCAAACAGAACGACGAAAATTGAAAAGAAAGGTTTCTTCGTGGGTGGATGCGAGGGAGGAGTTAATTAGAATTAAAATAATTTTAATTTTTAATAATTAGAATTTTAAATTATATGATACTAAAAAGAAAAAATCAGTTGACAACATTGCACACTAATTATTATACTTAGTTTTGACTTTTTTAGTTTTAACTTTGCCTTGCGTTTATCTTTGTAGCACCCCTAACTAGAAATCGCTTCGTCCATTTCCGCTGTTATTGTGGTTGTTTTCCTTTTAACACAATCGGTGTTCGATTTATATAAATAAAAACAAATAAAAAAAATCAAAATAAACATTACCTAGAACTTTTTAAACTTTAGGATTATATATTTTCACAGTTTTGTTACTTTTAATTTTTGACTGACTGTGTGTTTATGTGTATTTGTGCGTGTTTATTTCTATGACGGACTGTGTGTTATGTTGTTTAGTTGTTTGAACGTTTTGTTCTGTTGTGTTATGTTGATGTTGTTATGTTTTTTTACTATTATGTTTATTTTACACGGACTGTGTGTTATTTTATTTACCTTTTAACCCAATCGGTGTTCGATTTATATAAATAAAAACAAATAAAATAAAAATAAACATTACCTAGAATTTTTTAAACTTTAGGATTACATATTTTCACAGTTTTGTCAGTTTTAATTTTCATGAAGAGTCAAATTTAAATGAATTTAATTCAATTTAATTTCAAATAATTAATTAACTTTATTCAAATTTAACTTAATTTAATTTTTTTTGCAGTTTTAAAACTTGGAGGTTATAAAAGAAGTTAAAATAAAAAATCGATATCTGATGAACCTAACTGTTTTATCTTTTAGAAAGAATCTATCAATAAAAAATAAATTAGAAATTCAATGAAAAAATTATTTTAAATATCAGCTGCCGTTGTAAGACGACAGGTGATCTGCTAAATGCAACAAAAAGTAGTTTTCCATTCCTTGATAGTTAAAAAAAAAAAATATCGAATGATCAAGATTGTTTATACACTAGTTTAAACTTCAGTACATGTAGCCTTGTAAAAAATTAAAAATTATTTTGTAAAATTTAAAATATCGTGACCGTACCAAAAAAAAAAAAAAAAAATCTTTATTATGTTCGTCATTCAATTTCATGGTTGAATGCGTCTTCAGTCAGAAAACAGACTGCATAAATTTATTTAAACCAAGGATTTATTTTAATGTACGCAAATATCTGAATTTTAATACATTGAAATAAATAATTGGTTATATTGAAAACAACTGAAATATTGGTTTAAATATTAAAAAAATGGCAGGATTATATATAAATAAAAGATATTTTCTATTGTTATTTATATAAAAGTGAATTGTAGTTCGAATAAAATCTTTTTCTAAGATTAATTGAAAAATAAAATCCATAGTGAACAAGGAAAATTAAAATTATTCAACTTAAAATGCTTATACAAATCCATAAAAAAAGGATCTTTATTTGAATGTGACTATTTCAAATAAAATCCAAAGTGATCAACGTAAATTAGAATTATTCTACGTAAAATGCCTATTAATAAAATCCATAGTAATCAAGGTAAATTAGAATTATTGAACGTAAAATGCATATACAAATTCATAAAAACAAAAGAACATTTATATTTAAAATGGTTGCATTCAAATAACTTTGGAGAGAACATCAATTTTTGTTTATCTAAAATTATTTATCACAATTGATATTTAATAAATAATTAGATTGAATAATTAGAACTTTTAACTATCGAATGGAAAGACTTGCTAGCGAGTAATGGGTATGCAAATCAGGTTACTAAAAAAAAACTATTCTAATTTTTTTAAAAAGCACTGTTATGTTTATTTATTTACAGAGCAATATAATAATATACTGGCAAGAAAAATACGTTTCTTTTCACATTCAATGCCTTAAAACTGTTTCTCTATTTCATAATAGTTAGAAAAAAAAATCGTATGCTTCGAAAATTCCATTGTTTAGAACTTTTGTAGTTATCCTTGTAACAAAGTTGCAAACGATTTTTTATATTTAAAAAAGAAATCCAAGCAAACAAGCAAGTCGTGCAATTTTCTACACGTACTTTGTTCGACTTCACGGTTAAATGTCATCAATGAGGACATTCATAATTGTTCGGCTTACGTCGAAGAAAGTTTAGTTGTCTTTTTTCTAGTTCTACTTTTTTTTCTTCTGCGTTTTAATCGCTTTCTCTGGAAGTTTTTATCGAAAATGCGGAATCGCGAATTCGCCAGCTTTTCCATGCGGAACCCGTGGCACCAATTCGCTTGTTGTTCGATCGAGTCCCTGTCAAGCAGCTGTGCGTCTGGAATTCGATTTCTGCAGCTGCGATGATTGTGTTCCGAGGACTGGATTTGAATTTATGCAAAGGATTTTCTATTCAAAATTGTTATGAGGTAATACTTTAAATTCAGCAATATGCATTTTATTAAAATACGATACTTTATTTCCTGTAGCTTTTGTATTGCTATATCTTCAATGTTGTTTAATTTAAGCGATTGATTTTCTATTCAAGGATTGCTATGAGGTAATAGTTTGTTACTGTAAATTAACAATATGCATTTTATGAAAATAAAATAGGGTACTTCCTATAGTTTTTAAATTATTATATTTTTAATGTAGTTTAATTTATGCGAATTGATATTCTATTCAAGAATTGCTATGAGGTAATATTTTGATACTGTAAATCAGCAATATGCATTTTACGTAAATATGATACGTTATTTCCTATAAGTTTTAAATTATTACATTTTCCATGTATTTAGTTTAAGCGAAGGATTTTTTTTTCAAGAACTGTTATGAAGTAATATTTGATGCTGTAAATCAGCGATAGGCAATTTATTTAAATATTATACCTTTGTTTCCTATAGTTTTTATATTACTATATTTTCAATTTAGTATAATTTAAGCAAAGGATTTTCTATTCAAGAATTGCTATGAGGTAATACTTTGTTACTGTAAATCAGCAATATGCATTTTATTTAAATAGAATACGCTAGTTCCTATAGCTTTTATAATATATATATATATATTCCGTTCAATGTATTTTAATTTATGCGATTGATTTTCTGTTGACCGGTTGTTATGATCGTATACTTTGAGACTGTAAATCTGCAATATGCATTTTACTTAAATATGCTACACTAATTCCTATAGTTTTTATTTTATTATCCTCCATTTCTTGTAATATTTCATTCCATATCCTCCATTCTTTTATACGATTTATTTTCTATTGAAGGGTTATTGTGATTTAATGCTTTCATACTGTAAATCTGCAGTTTGCATTTTACTAAAATATGCCTTATTTCCTATAGCTTTTATGACTATATTTTCATTGTAGTTTAGTTTATGCGATTGATTTTCTATTCAAGAATTGTTATGAGGTAATACTTTGATACTGTAAATCGGCGATATGCATTTTACTTAAATATGCTACATAATTTCCTATAGGTTTTAAATTAATATATTTTCAAAGTAGTTTAATTTATGCGATTTATTTTCTATTGTAATTCCATGCGATTGATTTTCTATGTGGTTTTTTAATTTTTATTTTGTATTCTATGAATTGTTATGAGGTAATACTTTGATACTGTAAATCAGCAATACGTATTTTGTTAAAGTATGATACGTTATTTCCTATAGTTCTTATATTACTATATTCCAGTCAATGTAGTTTAATTTATGCGATTGGTTTCCTATACAAGAATTGTTATGAGGTAATACTTTGATGCTGTAAATCAGCAATATGATTTTACTTAAATATACTTCATTATTCCCTATAGATTTTATTTACTATATACCATTCAATGTAGTTTAGCTTATGCTATTGATTTTCTATTGAAGGATTGTTATGAGGTAATACTTTGATACTGTAATATAGAAATATGCATTTTACTAAAATATGGTTCAATATATCTAATAATTTTTATATTTTATTCAATTTATTTGACTTTTCGATCTTCTATATTGTGTACTTCAGTGGTATAATATTTTACCCTTGTACCCCGTCTCATCCCCTTAGCAAGGGCAAAATTCCGCCCTTTCAGCATTTTTTATCAATAAAATAACTAATCAGATCCAAATCGCGATTTTTATTTATTGTTTAGTTGAACATATATCCTGATTTTTACTCTAAGATTTATTCCCTGTGTTTTATATAGATTCTATATCAGATCTTTGACTTTTGAAAACAGTTTTGAGCATACAGTAGTATTAATTAAGCATAGAGTGGTATTCTTACTCACGATTTTCAGTTTATTTGTAGACATTAGAGAGTTTCTGCATACCTTACTTTAAAAATACGGTAGTTTTTTTCCCCTAGCGCGCATGCTCATAGGAAATTGTGCATGCGTATCTGTAATAATGTTTTCTATGAGCATGCGCGCTAGGAAGAAAAAACTACCTTATTTTTAAAGTAAGGTATGCAGAAACTCTCTCTATTGTTTGTTTCTTTGAGATTAGAATCCGAGATACAGCTTTCTCTTCAAGCTATAGAATTCCTGCATTCATTAATTCCATTATTCTTTTTAAACTGTATTTTTTTTTTGCTAAATCGCCATAAGGTAACTGTTATAATCTTCAGAATCTAATGAAATATTCACTACAATTTGGATACAAATCAAGATGAGAAGAAGGTAATAATCAAGAAGTTATGAAGGTAATAATGAAATTTTTTTTTAAATTGACAAGTATACCGCTAATGTTTACTTTCTTTTTTATCTCTTTTTTTTCTATTTTAATTTTAAAAAAAATTCAGAGAGCGCATTTTTTTAACTTATATATTTTTTATTTTATTGAAATATAGCTTTTCAATCGCAATTAGGTTCTTTATAAATCAGCTCGTATTGTAATTATACAATATCGGTATAGCTTAAATTGTAAATATAAACTTTTTGCCTTTTAATTTATATCTTTTTGCCTTAAATAAGATGTAGTCAGTATGTTTGGTTGGATTTGTCGCTCTATGGTCATTTTTTGCACACTTTGGGATGATTAGACCGGAACCTATAGTTTAATGTGAATTCCGAATTACTCACAAACATCCATGACAACGCCAAAATTCGAACCTGGAGCCTGTGGTACCGAAGGCCAGAGCACTAGTCAATTGGCGATCAGGCCGCGTAGTCAGTTGGAGGCAAGTGTGGTGTATAAGGTGGATGAGACAATTTTTTGGGTGTGAAACGTGAGGTTCTTCGCTATCACAGAGAAGAATAACGTCCTTTCTATTCCCCACCACTGGTTCTGATGACAACAATTTTTGAAGCGCAATATCACTTTTTTGATAATAATATTGTGAATTAATTGTTTAATTCATTCCTAAAAAGCTGAAATGGATAATTCCTCTTTGATTTCACCAAGCAGTCACCACTGTCTTCTTCTGATCTGGGTGCGTATTTAGGCCTTTCATCTGGTTCCAGTTACCGTGTTGAATGCTTATGATTATCATAAAGTATCCAATTACCATACTAAATAAAATGATCAAAAAAAGGAAAAATTACTTTACTAAATACTAAATGATATGTAAATCGACATGTGTTGTAATTTCAACCTTTTCGAGGTTCATATGTGAAAAGCTCATATGTATCAGTTCGAAACATCAGTAATGCATTTTTAAATGATACAGTTAAAGTTGCCGCAGTAAGATGATTTGAGAAGTTTAATTTCTTGATTTAAATAATCATTGATGTTTCGTGTCGCTTGGGTAGCAGAATATCCACTTTAATATGTATACAGAAAAAGGATCCGTACTTTTTGTATTCCATGTTTCCATTTGTTTAAGATATTCTAAAAATTTCCACATCTATATCTGGAAAAAATAAGTCATTAAATGAGCACAGAAAAAGCAAAAAAATTATATGTAACATTTTAGTTTAACTTAATATTGGTAGAAATATATGATATAGAATATCAGCTAATACTAAAAAAATCATTCCAAATAGAACAACCTAATACAATCTTTGCAATAGTATCTGTTACTTTTCCTTAATCCTTTAATTCTACTTGTATATTAGATTTTATAAAGAAGTATTTTCTTTATTGGCTAGAGTGGCATTGTGGTTTGTCAAGAAGATTCTTCAGGAAATACCTTTTTTGATTGTTTGTCAATTCTTGATCTCTTGTAGATGATTCCTGAGGAAATACCTTTTTTTTTATTAATGTTTGTCAATTTTTAATCTCTTGTAGACAAGAAAATTCTTCGTGAAATAATTTTTTGGTAAATGTTTGTTATTTCTTGTAGACAAGAATATTTCTCATGAAATATTTTTGATTGTTTGCCATTTCTTGTAGGCAAGAAGATACATGAAATATTTTTATGATTAATGTTCGTCAATTCTTGACCTCTTGTAGACCTCTTCTCGACTTTTTAACTAATTCTGAATTCATGGCCCAATGGTAACCTGTACAATGGATTCCTCATGAAATACCTTTTTTTATTAATGTTTGTAAATTCTTGATCTTTTGTAGACAAGAAAATTCTTCATCTTTTGTAGACAAGAAAATTCTTCATCTTTTCACAGACAAGAAAATTCTTCATCTTTTGTAGACAAGAAAATTCTTCATCTTTTGTAGACAAGAAAATTCTTCATCTTTTGTAGACAAGAAAATTCTTCATCTTTTGTAGACAAGAAAATTCTTCATCTTTTGTAGACAAGAAAATTCTTCATCTTTTGTAGACAAGAAAATTTTTCATCTTTTGTAGACAAGAAAATTCTTCATCTTTTGTAGACAAGAAAATTCTTCATCTTTTGTAGACAAGAAAATTCTTCATCTTTTGTAGACAAGAAAATTCTTCATCTTTTGTAGACAAGAAAATTCTTCATCTTTTTTGTAGACAAGAAAATTCTTCATCTTTTGTAGACAAGAAAATTCTTCATCTTTTTGTAGACAAGAAAAATTCTTCATCTTTTGTAGACAAGAAAATTCTTCATCTTTTGTAGACAAGAAAATTCTTCATCTTTGTAGACAAGAAAATTCTTCATCTTTTGTAGACAAGAAAATTCTTCATCTTTTGTAGACAAGAAAATTCTTCATCTTTTGTAGACAAGAAAATTCTTCATCTTTTTTGACAAGAAAATTCATCTTTTGTAGACAAGAAAATTCTTCATCTTTTGTAGACAAGAAGATTCCTCATGAAATATTTTTGATTGTTTGTCATTTCTTTTAGGCAAGAAGATTCCTCATGAAATATTTTTATGATTAACGTTCGTCAATTCTTGGCCTCTTATAGACTTCTTCTCTTCTTACTTTTTAACTAATGCTGAATTCATGGCCCAATGGTAACCTGTAGAACGGAAAAGATTCGAATATATTTTTGGACACTCTTTTTAGACATTATTTCAGACACTGTTTTTTATAAACGAAGGGAATCAAAGGGAAATGATGACAATTATGACATCTCACATCGACAATCAGGGTGTTTGGTTGGAATCATTCACCATCGTCCAAACGTAAATACTATAACGCACTGTTGTCCCTTAAATTGCCCTTTATGGGATACATAAGTGGAACAGGAGGTCCATTTATACGGAGATACTCGCAAACAGCCCGTTAAATGATATATGATTTTTGAAATCTTTTTTTATATTATTTTGATTTTTATATTAAAAACATCTTTATGGATTTTTTTTTAATTAAAACTTTTCTAACTGAAAATATCGATGAATCCGTGAACCATAAAAAGCATCGTATTTCAGCATCTATCCTATATTTTTTTACGCAATAATATTATTTTGTATACATTATAATATTAAATTGTTTAATTCACTACTCTTAAAATATTTTATAAAATGTCCTTACAAAAAGTGATTTATGAGTTTTTTCGATGAAGTACGGAACTGGTATATGCCTCATGCAAGATTTTTTGTTTTACTTTGTAATTCACCATTGATGCTCAATGGCCGTAAATGCGAAATTGTTTTTTACATTTATTATCTTCCAAATGTTTTCGGCTCGATGGCTTCATGTCGGTATAAAAACCTTTAATGTAAAAAGTTGAATCTGCTTTCTTCTCATTTGAATGTGTTTGTTTCTGGAGAGGTTAGAAAAATTGTGTCGGTTATCGGTCGAAAAATTGGGAAAATCGGTCTTTTTCGAGAGAATAGTACTAAAGGCGTTTATGTCTGTCTAATACAATTTTTTTGCATTCAATATTACATTTGTCTAATCATTTATTCGCATTATATAACCTTAAGTATAATCCATTTAAATTAAATTAATTTGATGGCATCTGTTTCACAAAAAGTACTATGAGGTTCTAAATTTAATCATGTTCATCATACTACTGTGTCCAAAAAGTAAGACCAATTTTCAATTTAAATTTTTCGGTCATATGGTATTTCAATTTGTTTTTTATTTTTTAGATTGTTGGCAGTATCCTTGACATCTGTGTGAAATTTGACATCAAATAATTCATTAGTGTTTTGAGTTACGCTTGGTTTTGTGAGATGCTAAAACTGACTCCGGCGATTATGTATATGACTCTTCAATCGACTCAAAATGGTATCCCCAGAGGTGTCTCTTGAGTAGCCAGAAGTAGTACGATGCTAAATCAGATGAATACTGTCGTTGTGGAACGATCCGGTTTCATTTTTGCTAAAAAAGTCACGAAGAATCAATGCAGCGTGAATTGGCGCATTCAGTGTTTTCGGTACCAATAGAGATTTTGCGCGTTTGAGGCCCAAAACATCTTTTAAAATAGAATTTCGAAATTCCAACATCAGCAGCAAGGTCTCTAATTGTAAATCGACGGTTTGCAAACACCAAATCCTTAATTTTTTGGACGTGAGCTTCGTCGGTTGAAGTTGAAGGCCGACCGGAAGGCAATTCGTCTTCAATGCGTTCTCTGCCTTCTTTGAACTGTTTATACAATTTCTAAACATTATTTTCCGATATAGGAATGCTCTATGCATGCCTTTCGATATGCATGCTTTCTGCAACATTCTATACGTTTCTGCAAACAAAATTCAATGCAAGTTCTTTGCTCAATTAATTCAGACATTTCAAAAATCGTCAGAATTGGTTTTAGCGTCTCCAAAAGCCAAGCGTAACTCAAAAACAAATAAATATTTTGATGTCAGATTTCACACAGATGTCAACCTAAAAAAGAAAAAAAATTGAAATTCCACACACACATATATATATATATATATATAATGTTTCGTACGTCAGCTTCGGTGTAAGTTTGCTTAAAATATGGCCTCTTTGAACACACATTTTGTATGGTATTCGACCTTCGTTTGAAAAACGACATGCGTGCGAAGGCATCTTTTGAGAAATGGATGGATATTGAAAGTTTTGATGGTGACTTTTAATGAATTCTTATATGTGGAACTCTTGAACTCTTATGGATTTGAACCAGAATCCAGGCACGTTACCACTAATCCACGAGTCGGTATGGATGTAATTTTGTGATGTTTCTCATTGTAAAAGAGTCGATGTAACTTTGTGTGATGAGCGTCTTCTTGCATGTGCTATGATAATGAACTGTGTTATGATCGAACTACATTCATGCACTTCGTATCCTAACCACCTACTTTCTTTAAATGGAGTGGAACGACATTGTTTTATTATAGTTCATATTAATGATATGTTTAAACCAATTCCAGCGATTTTAAAGAACTTCAGATTTTGTTGTAAAAACCATGCGCTGCCCAAATAACAAACAAGGAGTATTTACGAATAGGTATATTCTTTTTGGTCACTTGTATATATATTTTTTGATAATTCTTGATTTAAATTTCAAATGTTATAAACTATTTTGAAAAAAAAATGTTTTTAAATTTAAAATTTCCTTCTCTTAAATCTTTTGTTTAGAATTTTGAACTCACTCAGCAAAACGAAACTTCAGAATTTGAATAGAGAATTATGAATTTCTTATTTCCTAATGCCTGGACACGTGGTTACCAAAGTGTTGCCCACTGATGCATTTAATTCGGTAAAAGAGTATGTCACGGAGAGTCTACTTAACTACACTCACGAAAGAGTTCTAAGGATTCTTCCTCAATTCCTATGATTTCTTGTTTCAACAAAATGAAGCAAACCTTAATTAGTAATGCAAAGATTTTAAAAATCTTTCCAAAATTCCTTCCATAACTTCTCGAAGAATTTCCAAAATTTCTTCGATAATTTCTTGGAAGATTTCATAAATTTCTTCAATCAATTTTTGAAAGAATTCTCAAACTCCTTCAATTAATTTTTGGAAGGAATTAATAAATTCCTTCAGTTGATTCTTACGAGATTACCATTCCTTGAAAGGTTTTCGAAGGATTTTATAAATTCCATTCATGGCCTTTCCAAAGGATTTCATTAATTCCTTCAATGCTTTTTTGAAACTTTTTGTAAATTTCTTTAATGAAATTTTGGAACATTTTATAAATTCCTTTTAATGAATTTTTGAAACATTTTATAAATTCCTTTAATGAATTTTTGGAACATTTTATAAATTCCTTTTAATGAATTTTTGAAACATTTTATAAATTCCTTTAATTTTTGAAACATTTTATAAATTCCTTTAATGAATTGTTGAAACATTTTATAAATTCCTTTTAATGAATTTTTGAAACATTTTATAAATTCCTTTAATGAATTTTTGAAACTTTTTATAAATTCCTTTAATGAATTTTTGAAACATTTTATAAATTCCTTTTAATGAATTTTTGAAACATTTTATAAATTCCTTTTAATGAATTTTTGAAACATTTTATAAATTCCTTTAATGAATTTTTGAAACATTTTATAAATTCCTTTAATGAATTTTTGAAACTTTTTATAAATTCCTTTAATGAATTTTATAAATTCCTTCCATATATCTTATGGCATAAAGATTAACTGTCTCTGTATTGCCAGCTGCGTTAGAACAACATTTTGTATACCGCATTAAAGTTCTTACTATGCATTTTATTTCAATAATAACATAATAGAGAATTCCAAAAGATCTTTGTATTTGTAGAATATTAAATGAGAGGTTTGATGTATATTTTTCAATTGAGGTCCGTTTGGTACTTGCTGTAAATATAAAAAGAAATAAAAAGAAAAATTACGAATTATAATTAAAATATAATCTTATTCTTATTTAAAATTCATAAATTATTAACATGATTTATAAATAAGCAAATATAATTAATAATTCACTATTCACATATTGAAATTTTTTAAAATTCAGATAGATTTGTTTAACCGAGTTATTTGATTATGGATGAATTGCTAGATATTTTAAACACGTAAATGGGTTAAAAATTTTAAAAAATGGTCTACTTTTAAATAACGAATCAAATATCAAAAACAAAGAAACCCTAATTTTTTTACAAGATTGAATCAACTCTTCTTCCGGCTTCTATAATGCTGAGCAAACTGAGACATGACACCGTCTGCTATTTTACCATTTACCATACAATTCTTTAAAAATTTATAACAGCATTTTTAATAGCGTTATCTTGAGTTTATCTCGTGCTTCCTCGCTAAAGTGAAGCGGCATATTATCCTTAACCATAGACCAGTCGACTGCAACAGGGTCTGTTGTAAGCACTGTATAGCACCTGATAGCACCGACCTGCTGTAAGCACTGTATAGCACCTGATGTATTCGGTGGGCACTATATAGCACTTGGTGTATTTGGTCCTGCACCAAAGGAATTAGTGATAACAACAAATACAATGTATATTTTTCAATTGAGGTTTGTATGATATTAGCTGTAAATATAAAATACGTTTCAAAATTATGAATAAGATTATAGAAAAGGATTATAACATGATTTTATAAATGAGCAAATATAATTCATAGTTCACATATTAATTTTTTTTTTTTAAATTCAGATAGATTTATTTTATTGAATTATTTGATTATGGATGAATTGCTACATATTTTAAACATTTAAATGGGTTAAAAAATTTAAAGAAAATGATCTATTTTTAAATAACGAATCAAATAGCAAAAACAAAGAAACCCTAATTTTTTTACAAGATTGAATCAACTCTTCTTCCGGCTTTTATGAAGCTGAGCAAACTGAGACATGACACCGTCTGTTATTTTAACATTGATCACTGCTTTTAACATGCAGTTCTTAAAAATCTATAACGCTTGAAGCTACTGGCAAGAAAATTTAAAAACAGTTTGCATTTTTAATTTTTCTAAATCATATTGGAAAAACACTGAAGCAGTCATCAGATATGCTTTAGAAAAAAAAAACAAGCACAGTCTGACACATAAGGATAACACGGACAGCAACTGAGCAAAGACAAAATTGTAAAGTAGCGGTTCTTTATAGAATCGTAATCTCGAAACAGGTTTGTGTGTAATGATGCGTGATGTATTTTTAAATAGTTGAATTGAAACTAGGCTATTTCATTTTATTTCTTGTAAAAAAGAACGATAAATATGCAACTATTTAATTTTGATTTAAAACTTTGGTATTTAAAAACTTCGGAACAGAAAGAATATTTAGATATCAAAGCTTCTTTATTTTTTTTCTGCTGCTAGCTTTGCAAATCCTTTTGAAAATAACTTGTTATATTTAAACAAATTCTTGCATTTGAATGAATATTTCAAAATATAACAACATTCTTGCGATTTATTACTTCCTTGTGTTTCAAAGAGCTTATAGGAATGCAATTGAATACCATAAGCTTTCAGGAAAACGATTTGTAGCAGGAAAAAGTTTTATTGTTTAAATATATGAATGAATTGAGATTTTGTTATTATTTCGATATTAAATTCGACGTTTAAAATATTTGAATAATTATTTATCTTTATTTTATTTTTAAGCTATCAATTCTTTTTTTAAGCTCATCATCAAAATATTAAAAAATAAATCCATATTTCAAAAAATTGCAAATTTTAAGATCATATCTCGCAATTACATATTTTATGTATAGCGAGATATGATCTTAATTTTTCCTGAGATGCAACAGTTTGAAAGACACTTTTTAGTTCAACACAAAAAGGATTAAGAAATATATTACAGTTACTAATAAGAAATTTAAAGTTGCCCTATCTATTTAAAAGGGCCTGGTGGCCGAGTGCCTAACGCTCTTTCGCTCGGGTCCACAGGTTTCGAATTCGAGTCCCGTCAGTGTTATGGATGTTTTAGTGGTTCGAAGTCCACTTTAAACCGTAGTTTCTGGCCTAATATGATTACTACTGCACCAAACCACATCACTGTGCCTAGAACTGAGTTGCCCTTTTGCATTTCGGTATTGATGTGGGTGAGAAAAAGTGTGATTAAGCTCTGTGACGCTCTACAGTCATGAGATCAGGAGCTACAGCTTAGAGTGGATTCCGACCACTACAAACATCTAGGGTACAGCTGGAACTCCAACCCGAAGCCTGTGGTACCGAGCGCCAGAGTAACTCGCCTGTCAGGCCCCACGGCCTAACAGACTGTATAGCTTTGGGCGTAGGGCTGACAACCCTATACCGAAGAAAAAAACATATTCTGTTTCGAAATCTGCCAGTAGGCAAACAGCCTTGGCCCACCATGGGGCTGTTGTGCTACTGATGATGATTATCCCTTTAAAATATAAATTAAAAGTTAAGATTAGTTTGGTTTGTCGCGCTACCGTAATTGTTTTGCACATTTTATGCTAATTAGACCAGGACCTACAGTTTAACGTGGATTTTGAACCACTCGCAAACATCCATGCCAACGCCAGGATTCTAACTTGAAACCTTTGGTACTAACGACCAGAGCGCTAGCCAATTACCCATCAGGTAGCTAAGAGTTAAGAAACAGAATGAAAACATCTCTACAAATAATTATGAATCGCTAAAATTCTACGAAGAATTTTTGTAACCATTTTATGATTTTTTCAAGATGTCTTTTGCATGCTAATGAGTGCAACATAAAACAATTTTTCTAAATATCAATAAATATCAAAATTTATTACTCATAAACGACCTATTCTGTCATTTCAAACATCTTTATTAGCAATGATAAACTTAAACGGATCATTAATTTTTTTTTATTCACACCGGCACATCCTTTTGTGCTCAATTGCATCCCAAATCTCAACTTTCCCAGCTTATGTAAAGTTTTATTCTGGGTTTTTCCCTCCTATTTTTCCCAGCTTTACTTACTCCGACGTTTATTTGTACGAAGTGGGATTAAAATGAGTAGAAACATTGTAAATTAACGTATTTGCATTGGGGACAGCCATCGTCTAATTGCTAGTATTCGAATTGGCTCATTTTCCATGATTTGCTCATGCTGTAATTGCACCCTACTCAAGGCTTGGCGGCAGTTTTTCTCTCCCATCAAGCCAAGCGCGACGCGGAATGTAGCTAAATTTAATGGCCAAAAACAAACCAATTCGCTCGGAATCTTTAGCAATGCTCTAAATAAGACTGATTGCCTTCGAAATATTGTGCCTGCTTTCCCCGTATTCATTTGGTGAAATTAAGACATTCCTTCGTTCCGGTGATTCCGTCCTATTTCTGGCGAAATTATGAATAGTATTCTATATTTCCTTCAAAAATAGAATAAACCTTTAGTATTTCCGTCCAACACAGTAGTGGCGAAACAAAATATTTCCGCTGATTTGAGAAGGGGCACAGCAAACAGTTAAAATAAATACATTTTAGTAAGTTTAATTAACAATCTTGCACAGCAAATAGTGATGGCGGACAAAGTGGCACAATAAACAGCTAAAATAAATAAATTTTAGTGAAATTAAATAAAGTGGCACAGTCAACAGTGAAAATAAATAATAAATTTTAGCGACTTTAACTAACTATAGTGTAAATAATATCGTTCTATATATCTGAAAACTTTTAAGTATCTTATATTATTACGTTTGATTTGGTTTGTAGCTCTACGATCATTTTGTGCACACTTTATGATAATTAGACTGGGAGTTACAGTTTAACGTAGATTCCGAACCATTAACAAACATCCATGCCTCCACCAGGATTCAAACCTGAAGCATGTGGTACCAAAGGCCAGAGCGCTGGCCAGTTGGCCATCAGGCCGCTCACCCACGTCATTCCCAAACTGTAAAGAGGCAACTCAGCTCTAGGAACAACAGTAGGGTGTGCATGAGGACTCGGGTTAAAAACTGTTCGGGGCGTCCGTTGCAGACTCTACTTTGTGATGAATGAGATTCGATGACAATTGTAATGGGTTTAAAATGCCCCGCATCGATGTGGAAGTTTTTCGAATTTTCTTACCATACAGGAGGTAAAAGCAGGATAATTACCCCAAAAATCCTCCCAGAGAGCAATGTTCTGTCTCTCTCATCACCTGTCTCTGGCTTACATTAAGTGGCTGTTCCGAATAAAAAAATAACATCAGCTAAAATGTATAGCAGTCGTATTTTTATTCTAAATATGAAAAAAAAAACCCATTTGCATTTTTAAATAAAATTATCATTAATTCATTTTAAAATAAATTTTTATTTGATTTTTCGTGAACAGATAGTTATGATTTTATCTGACCTAAAAAGTATTTGTTATAAAAAAAAAAGTTAAAATATATTGGGGCCAATTGTTATTTTAAAACATCAAGTAAAAATAAGCAACAAAATGCTTATCTTAAAACCAAACACAATTAAAACTAAATATAAAATAAGTTGTAATAAAAAAAAATAAAATTTTAAACGAATGATCAAAATAAGACTAATTGTTTTTAAATGTGTTTCTGGTTTATTGAATTTATTTCACAAAATTTAGAAATAACTTTATCGAGTGCCCTATTTCGAAGGCGGATCTGCAAATTTGTAACCACAATCTATGTTTGCATCAATAACAGACTCAGTAAGTGGCCAAGTGTTTCGCCAAACATTCTTAACGAGCAAATAAAGCTTTTTGGATTTATATGAAAAATGGCACAGCTAAAAATAGCGTTAAAATATGACGAAAGATGAAAAATAAATCAATGAAAACATTGTGTAAGTAATACATTGATTGTTTCACATTGTAAACTTTTTTTAAAGAAATTTTTACTCATAAGTGGAATTTGTGATATATGTGAAATATTACATATAAGGAAAATACATATATGTGAAATATTACATATAAGGAAAATACATATATGTGAAATATTACATATAAGGAAAATACATATATCTGAAATATTACATGTATGGGAAATACATATATGTGAATTATTACATGTATAGGAAATACATATATGTGAATTATTACATGTATAGGAAATACATATATGTGAATTATTACATGTATAGGAAATACATATATGTGAATTATTACATGTATGGCAAATACATATATGTGAATTATTACATGTATGGCAAATACATATATGTGAATTATTACATGTATGGCAAATACATATATGTGAATTATTACATGTATGGCAAATACATATATGTGAATTATTACATGTATGGCAAATACATATATGTGAATTATTACATGTATGGGAAATACATATATGTGAATTATTACATGTATGGCAAATACATATATGTGAATTATTACATGTATGGCAAATACATATATGTGAATTATTACATGTATGGGAAATACATATATGTGAATTATTACATGTATGGGGAATACATATATGTGAATTATTACATGTATGGGAAATACATATATGTGAATTATTACATGTATGGAAATACATATATGTGAATTATTACATGTATGGGAAATACATATATGTGAATTATTACATGTATGGGAAATACATATATGTGAATTATTACATGTATGGGAAATACATATATGTGAATTATTACATGTATGGCAAATACATATATGTGAATTATTACATGTATGGCAAATACATATATGTGAATTATTACATGTATGGCAAATACATATATGTGAATTATTACATGTATGGCAAATACATATATGTGAATTATTACATGTATGGCAAATACATATATGTGAATTATTACATGTATGGCAAATACATATATGTGAATTATTACATGTATGGCAAATACATATATGTGAATTATTACATGTATGGCAAATACATATATGTGAATTATTACATGTATGGCAAATACATATATGTGAATTATTACATGTATGGCAAATACATATATGTGAATTATTACATGTATGGCAAATACATCTATGTGAATTATTACATAGGTAATATTTCACATATGTATTTTTCATATATGTATTCAATTTTTGTCCTTGCTTTTTTTTAAAAAAAATTGTTATTAAACATGTGAATGTTTATCTTTTATGATTAACTTTATTAACTCACAAATTTTATATTATAAGATAATTTTATTAAAAAATATTAATGAAAGTTGAAATACCTTTGTATTGTCATCTCAAATATATTATTTTTGTGCATTATTAAAAATATTTTTTTTCCCATACAGGCCCTGCAGACTCGAATGGCTGTCCTTGAAACTCTTCAAGAACGGCTGATGCAAGCAATTGACGACGTTCATCTTCACCTGGCGTCATCCAAAGACTCCAAAAGCAACACAAGTTCTTCTTCTAAGCATTCGGCATGCTGCCTTTCATCTAAAACTCCACCAAATTCTGTCACGTCCAGTGAAAAGAAGTTACGATTCGTTGAATCCGGCAACACCACTCTTGAAACTGAACCTGTTATTCAAAAGACTGAATTGTCCAAGAGTGATAGTTTGAACAAAGATAGTGGCATTGGCGGAAGTGAGAGTAGCTTGGCGCCAGTGGAGACAGCCAATTTTCCTGATGAGGAAGATGAACTCTTGCAACTTTTGGAGCTGATCGACCAGAAGAGCTTGGTTCTTCTTAAGCAAGTGGAAGGTTGTGGTGTTGCAGAAGATAACAAACTAGTTTCAGGGATGGAAGAGGCATCGAGTGCTCATTTACTCGACAATCTTTTGTTCGAAAAGGTTGACGCTCAGCGACAGTTGTCGGAAGTTAAAGCTGAGAGAGATGAATTGAGACGTCGGTTGGCTAAGCTGGAACTTGCCACCGAGGCTGTTACAAAGCAAAAACTCAAAGTTCAGCAACAGTTGGACGCCACGCTGATCGAAAACAAGAGTCTGCAAGAAAAAATACATAAAACCAGTGAAATATGTCGGAAAGCGGAGTCTTTGAGTTATCTTGCAGACATCGAGCGAGCCACAATCAAAAGGAAATATTTAGAATACAGTGAAAAGAGTCGGTTGAAGGTGTCCAACATTCTTAAAGAGACCAACGTTCTGGAGCTGCAGAAGCAGTTGTTGTCTTATGTGATGGAAAATGACATTCTGAGAGCTAAACTTCAACAAGACGAGCCATCCAAAATAGCCCAGTGGTTGAAAGTGGAATCGAAGCTGAGGAAGGAATTGAAAGAAAGCTGTGAGGAAAACCATCGACTTCAGGAAGTTTTACAATCAAAGAATTTAGAAATAGCGTCTCTGAAAGATAAAATAAGAGCTATGGAAGAAAGTGAAGATGAGTCATGTGTCAAAAATTTTGGAATGGGTAGTACAGAGGATTGGAGAGAACCTGGTGTTCAGAATATGTACAACAAGCGCTCCAATCTCACTACAGCTTCGCCATTTTCGCCTTTGGGATATGGTGACTTTTCCAAAACGCAAAGTCTTCCTGCTATCCTTCTCTTAGGTGCCCAAGCTAAGCTTAAGGAACAAGATAGCATGCGCGCAAATTACAATCACATCTACGATACTGGCAGCTTTACAGAAATCCCTTTGAACCACAGCTTTCAATCTGGACAACCAGATAACCATTCCAGTCATCAAAGTGCTTACACTAAAGACCTTGTCGACCTTACGTCTCCAAATGAGCCTAGTTATTCATCAACTTCCACGCTGGTGCATTCCAGTTGTTCCAATCATCCAGTGCTACATGCTGGACTATCGACTCCAAATCTTTCTGGTGCATGCAACCGCGACGCAGTACAAAACTGGGTTTTTGCACCTCGTAAATCATCGGCTATGGTCTCCAGTTCTACTGACATTGTGAGTGGTGCCAAGCTTGTGAATGGCCATCTATGCTGGAAAGGTACTGGAAAACTTTCCAATTCCAGTTGCCACCTTTCCAGATCAGAGGACATATCCAGTATCTGTACCGAATTCGATCCTTTGAGCGATGATAATCCCTCCTGTGAAAATTTTGTGGATTCTTTAAATTTGTCCATACCGTTAAAGCCCACCCAGGTAGCTATGTCTCAACTGTCTTCCATTGGGGACAGTTTGCATAGCAACAGTTTGGACATGGGTTGTGCCACCTCCCCGGGTTTGTATCAGGACACAAGAAAAGTGCACAATGCAAGGTCGGTGGACGGAATTCGCGAACTCTTGCTCGAGAACGGATACTGTAAGAAGCTTTCTTCTTCTCAGTATGGACATTCTAGTGCTGCACCAATAGTACTCGGGAAGACAGGGAGGCACTTGCCGGTTAACATAATGAACTGCATGCACGAAGCATCTGACTATTCTTTATTGTGATAACTATATTATAACAGACAAATGAATTGTGGTTTTGTTTAAAGCTTTATTTATGCCCATGTTGGACAATTTAGCATGAAAATATTTGAAAATTAAAGAATATTTTATATTTGACGTTGCTTCACTTTTTTAACTAATTGTTTTTGGTTTTTGATTTGAAAGGCAAAAAATATAACTCTTTCAGTTAATAAATACAGAATACACTATTAACAAAAAATCAAAGGAATTTGTATTTCATATATATACTTATAATATTAATGGATAAATTCGATATTAATAAACAGGTTAAGATCTATCAATGCTAATCTGCTGTCAATAACAATAATATTTTTAATACCACAGAATGATATAGTAAAAGGATTATGTTATTGTACTGTAAAATTACAATGACTGTATTGCATTGTATTATTGTTATAAAATTACAATGAATTAAATGCAACACAGATTATAATACATAAATATATGGTTGGAATGGTTGGCCTAAATATTAAATCAATTTCAACAATTTTTTTTATAACTCTAATATTTAAATATTTTCTAATAACACGAAATATTTACCCAAAGAGTTAAATTTGAAAAATACCAAAATAAATTTAATTTCTGAACTAGAATTACATACAAAATGTTTTTGCAAAGTTGCTAAACATTAAACACACCGAACTGGTCAGATGGTATGTTTTTATGCTTTATTCGTAAACTTTCTAACATTGTTTAGGATAAATGTTAATGAAATAAAAACAATAAATTTTATGTATATAAATGTTTATAAAAATAAAAGAAAAACTCACTAAATGAATTCTGTTATCAACATATTTTTTTATATACAAAAATAAGTTTAAAACTGACATTGTTTTGCATAATATTCCAAATATGTCATTAAATATTTTTTTTTCAAAATGTCTGTATTAAAAATTTATATTTTATCCTATAATGTAAAAAGTAATTTAAAGATTTAATTCAATTAAATATTAATTACTAAATATAATATTAATTTATATTATATAATATTAATTATTTAATTAAATATTAATTCATTATTAAGAAATATCTACCCAAAGAGTTAAATTTCAAAAATACCAAAGTTAAATATAATTTCTAAACTAGAATTGCACACAAAAATTTATTGCAAAATTGCTAAAGATTAAACACACCGAACTGGTCAGATGACATGTTTTTATGCTTCATCTTAAACTTTCTAATGTATGCCCTGTCTGATGAATAAAACTTAATTTTAAATAATATAAATACTTCCTAAATATCTTTCTAAGTTGAATTAGTCAATATTTGACTTTTCAAATTTCATGCGTAAATGTAATTTATAGGATAAAAATATTTATTGCTTTTAGAACAATGAATAAAAAGTACAAGAATTTTTTTTTTCAATTTTATGTTTACTTGCTGGAAAACCATTTTAATGAATATACAGTCACTAAGTAGTTCTAAGTTCTTATTAAATTTTTAGGGGTAAATTTTTTAAATAAAAAAAAATTGCTTTTAGTCTAGTTAAGTTTCATTTCAATTTATATATGCTGCACATAAAATAAATATCTAAAAATAATATCCAAATGCGAGGCTAACGAGTGTTAATGATAAATTATAAAGGAAAATATTTCTAGATTAGGTGTGTGCTTGGTCTCTTAAATACATGTAGCTTGTTTGACACATGCGATTTTTTAAAAACATTTGGAAAATTTCTGTGTGCTTTTTTTCATAAAATGGCTATTCTTAGTTTTATTACTATAGTTATTTTTAAAGATTATTAATTAATATCGTAAAATAGGATCAGTGTTAATGTATAAGAAGTTTTTATTGAGTTTTTGAAGCAAACAAGTCTACAAAAGGTATTAACTTTTTTTCACTTGAAATTATGTCCTTACTTGACAGTTATCCATGCCATATGTCTATATCTTTTGACCTTAAAAACCTTTCGCATCCTTTACTGTTCTGTTTCATTTCAAGGAATAGCTTTGCAACGGACGTGTGTTTACGAATGTAAAAATTTTAGATTTGAGTTAATCCCTTTCTAAAAGATGCGTTATGATTACTTATATTTACACTGAAGTGACAAAAGTCATGGGATACCTCTTAATATCGTGTCAGCCCTCCTTTCGCCCGGCGAAGTGCAGCAACTCGACGTGGCATGGACTCAACAAGTCGTTGGAAGTCTTCTGCAGGAATATTGAGCCATGCTATCTCGATAGACGTCCATAATTGTGAAAGCGTTGATGGTGCAGGATTTTGGGCACGAACAGACCTCTCGATGATGTCCCATAAATGCTCGATGGGATTCATGTCGGGCGATCTAGATGGCCAGATCATTCGTTGGAATTGTCCAGAATGTTCTTCAAACCAATCGCGAACAGTTGTGGCCCGGTGACATGGCGCATTGTCATCCATAAAAATCCCATCGTTGTTTGGGTACATGAAGTCCATGAATGGCTGCAAGTGATCTCCAAGTAGCTGAACATAAGCATTTCCAGTCACTGTTCGGTCCAGTCGCACCAGAGGACCAAGTCCATGCCATGAAAAAACAGCCCACACCATTACGGAGCCACCACCAGCTTGAACAGTGCCTTGCTGACAGTTTGGGTCCATGGCTTCGTGGGGTCTGTGCCACACTCGAACCCTACCATCAGCTCTTACCAACTGAAATCGTGACTCATCGGACCAGGCCACGGTTTTCCATTCATCTAGGGACCAACCGATATGCTCACGTGCCCACGAGAGTCGCTGCAAGCGATGTCGTTCTGTCAGTAAAGGCACTCGAGTCGGTCTTCTGCTGGAATAGCCCAAGAAAGCCAAATTTCTCCGCACAGTTCTAACAGACAAGTCCCTTGTACGTCCCATATTGATTTCTGCGGTTATTTGACGCAGTGTTGCTTGTCTGTTAGAATTTACGACTCTTTGCAGACGTCGCCGGTCTCGGTCGTTAAGTGCAGGCGGTCGACCACTGCGCTGTCCATGGTGGGATGTTATGCCTGAAATTTCATACTCTCGGCACACTCTTGACACAGTGGATCTGGGAATGTTGAATTTCCTAACGATTTCCGAAATGGCATGACCCATGTGTCTAGCTCCAACTAACATTCCGCGTTCAAAGTCTGTTAATTCCCGTCGCGCGGTCATCATCACGTCAAAACCTCTTCACATGAATAACGAACAGAAATGAAAGCTCTGCGAAAGCACTGCGCATTTATACCTGTTCTACGCGATGCTACTGGCATCTGAAAATTTGCATATTGCTATCCCATGACTTTTGTCACTTCAGTGCATATATATTAATTAATCACCCTTACATGCTTAACACAAGATAAGTCTGAATTCACAAGCCAATTTTTTTGTTTCTAATGGCATGTTTACAGCACAACATACATAAAAAAAATACAAAGAACAAACAAATGACATCACTTAATCCAATCACTTAGGACTGACAATCCAGTAACGATTACATAAGGAAACTGGAGGCAGAGCAGAGCAGAACAGAGAGGAAGATGAGACATGTCCATATCTTCCTGGTTATCACACAGGAGACAGAAAGGGTCAGGAGTCTAGTTTAATTCTGTGAAGGTCCTTGCGGAAACAACCGTGAACACAGGAAAGCCGTACAAATGCCACCGAATTTTCTATAGGTCATTCAGGGATATCATAATATCGTAACAGGGCTTGTGACCATTACAAACCACCTGCGTTCCTGTAGAACTCTAAGAAACTTGCACTGAGAGCCAGACTGAAGGCTATGTTTGCAGGTCATTTCGTGTTACCAGACGTTGCCCGGAGGTCATCACGAAGAGGTATATCTACTACTGTGTACATATGGTATTTCAATTTTTTTCCCTTTTTAGGTTGTTGGCACTGCCCTTGACATCTGTGGGAAATTTTACGTCAAAATATTCATTAGTGCTTGAGTTACTCTTGATTTTGTGAGATGCTAAAACTGATGCCGGCGATTTTTGAAATGTCTCTTCAATCGACTCAAAACAGTATCGCCGGAGTAGTCTGTTGAGTTTAGGTAATAGACACAAGTAGCACGATACTAAATCAGGTGAATGTGGTAGTTGTGAAACAATATGGATTTCATTTTTGGTGAAAAAGTCACGAATAATCAATGCAGTGTGAGCTGGCTCATTTAGTGTTTTCGGTACTAATCAAGATTGAGGCCCAAAATATCTTTTAAAATGTAATTTTGAAATTTCAACATCATCAGCAAGGTCTCTAATTGTAAATCGACAGTTTGCAAGCACCAAATCTTTCATTTTT
Source organism: Caerostris darwini (assembly GCA_021605075.1). Taxonomy (NCBI): domain Eukaryota; kingdom Metazoa; phylum Arthropoda; class Arachnida; order Araneae; family Araneidae; genus Caerostris; species Caerostris darwini. The sequence goes on along the minus strand of BPLQ01005387.1, from coordinate 232,896 downwards.
TGGACGGGAGCTTCGTCGGTTGAGGTTGGTGGTCGACCAGAGGGCTCTTCTTCTTCAACGCGTTCTCTGGATGTTTTAGCGTCTCTCAAAGCCAAGCATAACTCAAACACTAATGAATATTTTGACGTAAAACTTCACGCAGATGTCAAGGACAGTACCAGCAACCTAAAAAAGAAAAAAAATTGAAATACCATATGCCTGGGAAATTTAAATGGAAAAATCTTACTTTTTGGACACAGTAGCACATTGCACTCAACCATAATTTAAACGAAAGTAAGATACGCATAAAAAACAATTTTTTCTTATAGTAATATGGTTTAAAAATGAGATGTTTGGTGAAAAAAACAAGAAATGTTGAGAAAGTGAAAAATGCTTTTTATTTACATAACAATAACTGTAAATGTTTAAATGGGCCACCACCAGGCTTGTGGCGTCTAGCAAGTAATTAGCTTACCGTTTCGGTTGTTTCACCAACAGTTGCAACAGCAACTGAAAGTTCTGCAATCAATTCCTCAATAGAGTCAATTGGAGTCTCGTAGACGAGTGCCTTGAAGTGTTCCCATAAGAAAAAAAAATTAATATTTGATTAATCGGTTGAAAGAGTTGACTAAGCGACTGGTCCACTTCACCAACCTCCGAAAGGCAAACGTTGCATAGAGGACACATGGGGTAGATTCCATCCTGCTGAATCTCATGGCATTTCGAATTGCAACTGGAACTTTATCAAGTAATACCACTTCCAGTAATTGCGATACCTCATTTCATTGAGTCGATGGGGTAACAAGTATGCGCTAATAAAGAAATTATCCACACTACCCTTCCCATACATTAACAGAATTACTGCTGAGCATGTAGATGATTAGCATGTCATCCACTTGGCACATGGTAGCTGGAACGTTATAAAGTACTACCTCTTCCAAAAAGTCACTATACATTGGGCCATTGAGTCAAGGTATAGGGTAATAAACAAGTTATTTACATTATCACCCAAATGTTAACAAAACAACTCCTGTGCATGTTGACGCGTAGCATATCAAGGTGTGCCACATGGCCTTTCGAATTTCAACTGGAACGTTAAAAAGTATTACCTCTTTCAGAAAGTCGTTGTATATCATGTCACTTGAGTCGATGTGGTGGCAAGTAGGCGCTAATAAAGAAATTGTTTACATTTATTGCCCACCCATTAACAGAGCCGTTCATGACCATGTGGACTCTTAGCATGTCGTGCTGATCCCATGGTATTTCGAATTTCAAATGGATCACTGTCAAATGTCCCTGTCTTTTGACTATTACTCCTCTGTAATACCTCTTCCAGAAAGTCACGATACATTAGGCCGTTGAGTCTATGTGGTATCAAATATAGGCTAATAAACAAATTATTTATATTACACTCCCACACAGTAAAAGAATCACTCCAGAGCACGTGAGTGGCTAGCATGTTGTGCTGTGCCATTTCGAATGACAATTGGAATATTATCAAGTAATATCTCTTCCAGAAAGTCATGATACATCATGCTGTTGAGTCGATGTCATAACAAGTAAACATCAATAAGGAAATTATTTACAATACTCACCAACACATTAACAGAACCGCTCCTAAGCATGCGGAAGCGTAACATGTAGGTTAGAGGTTACCAATACATGGGGATTACTCAATTTAAAAACTCCGACGTATGTAAAGGTGGTCTCATCGGTTTAAAGCACATTTGGTGAAAACCTCGGAGTAAATGTTCTATGATGCAAAAAACAATCATATCCGACCCCACATTGCTATGCAAAAAATGCTTATGTACATTTCAACATCCCTTAAATTTTGGCTCGTGAATTCAGCGACACCCTGCATAAAATACACTATATTTTTATAGTATCGTATACACTGTATTAATTGTTAAAATTAATTCCGGCTGTTTTCTTTCTTAAAAATAAGCATTTAATTCATTAAAAAAATTAATTAATATATTAATCGGAATATTACTAGGTAATATTTTTTCCTATCATCAATATTGGCAAAAGACGAAATCCTCCGTCGAAATGACGACCTATCTTTTGAGGCTATCCATAAATCAAACCATTTTTTTTTTGACTTTGCAGAAGGAAGTGCTTCTAGGATAGACTATGTATCATCTATTGATGTATGTGGTAATTAGAAGAAGCAATATCTTCAGAATGGAATAGGACTTCCCATCAAATAGTTCAAATAGCCCTGGCCCAAATATTTTTGTCATACTTTGTGAACTGCTTCAGCCTTGATATGTTAAAAAAATGATTCACCATGTTTATCTTTGTATTATAACCGTTTTACTTTCATTGCTTGGCTCAACCATATCAATTGCAGTGGATCAGTTCATCAGTTTTGGCAGCTCATAATTCTTTATCGGTTGACCAGAGTGTATTTAGTCTTCTGTATCAAAATCACCGAGTTTGAATTGTTTAGATCATAGAATAGTAAAATAACAGAGGACACATCTGGGTTGCCAATTTGGGGCAAAAAAACCTCACATGATCAAACAATCTTCATGTGAGTTTTACATAGTTGTCACGAGTAACTTGATGGGGGGTGTCTTTCATGCTAGAGGCATTAATTTATATGGGACTGGTCACTTTCGGTACAGAGGAAAAAGGAGCTTATATTGCCCTATGGTAGGGGTCTCCAAACTTTCCAGCCTTAGGGCCATACTCCAGTAAGTACCAAGGGCCAAAACCGTTTTAATTTTTCTGCCATTATCTATAATTTCCAGACTAGTCACCGAGTACGCGCTCTGAGCGAGCATACGCTTGCTAAATTCGCTGGTTCAATTGCTACAATTACTATTGTGTGTAATCTCATACGTAAATCTCATTAGTATTTTTTTACAAGTGGATACCCCGCGGTTTCATTCACGTTCATTTAGCTTTTCCGTTCCTGAGGGATTTTCAGGATAAAAATCATATGTTTGATTCAGGATATACATTCAAAACATCGATATACATACATATGCGATACCCCAACATAACTACCGAGGGTAACCGCGGGATGTTCACTAGTTTCTAATGTTAGTGGGATTCCTTTCAATTACTTGTTAGTTGTTATGCTTAAGTTAAATTTTCTGCGTATTATGCTTGTCATGAAGCTTTACCTAGCAAATAAATAAAAGCGAGTTATTATCATTTTGTGTTTTTTTATCCAACTTATTACAGCAACAATAAGCTATTCGCTGTCGCGGCCAGATTTATGGTCACTGGTGGGACGAATTTGGCCCGCGGGCCGTAGTTTGGAGACCACTGATCTATGGAGTATACTGCACTCATTTAGGGCTAGTTTTAAGCATGTATTTCAGGGTTTTGTAGTATAAAATATATAATGATATCTTGGAGATTTTCGCCAAACATCTTGATATTGTTGGCCATTATGCTATTGGTGCAAAGAGGAAAAAATTTACTACTATGCAACGATTTCAGAAGAAATGATTCCTTTTTCACCTGCAAAAAAATGCAAATTTAATTTTTATAAATACTTAGCATATATATTTTATTCATAAATTGTCTTGTGTAATATTTTAGCTCCAAAATGATTCATTTGTAACAACTTTTGCGATCTTTTATCAAATTTTTTTAAAGAATGAACAGAATTATAAGCAAAATAACGTTTCCTGTATCTATTTATCTTTAGTAAGCACGTAGTTAATTAACGGCATGACTTGAGTAGGAGAATTTCTCAAAGTTTTCAGAATAGTTACGAAGCAATTCTGAAAATTCCGAGAAATTCTCCTTCTCATTTATTTACGAACGTAAACATGTTAATATTTACGTTTGTAAATAAATGCGCTCAGGGAAAGGAAGTCAATGGGCGATACAGAGCCAACTATAGTACGAAAAGGACGGGAGATGTTTGTTCTAAGTTTTTATTCCTTTAGAACACGAGGATGAGCAATATTTTTATTACTAGTTTATGATTTAAAACCATTTTCGAGAAATTCTTTCAACTGATGCATGCATCAGTTGAAAGTAACCTTTCAGTTGAAAGTAATCTGAAAGTAACCTGATCTCAGTAACCTTTTACAAGAATTCGATGCGCTTCAGATGCTGTTTTCTTCCTGTTAAAACAAAAAATAAAACTTCCGGCAAATGTCCGTCTGTAGACATTTTCAAAACTAAACATCCGCATTGTTCACACTTCAATGAAAAAATAAAGACTAAACATTAGAACTTAATAACAGTTATTTGACATGAGATAATTGATTCATACGGAAATAATATTAGTGGCGCCATCTATTAACAAACTGAAAAATTAAATTTAATTTCTAATATATCACCTGAATCATAGATTCATCAAAACGCCAATAATTGAGTGCTATGAAGAATAGCACTGAATTATCAATCAGATATCATTATTATTACATCAGACATTATCTCAATTATCATTCAGAGTTACTCAATCAGACATCACATACATAATGTCCTCAAAATAACTAGCCATATGGCATTTTGTAAGATCGCATTAGTTTCAACGTGCATTATTTGTTTTGTTTTGCTTGTTCATATCTGTGTATGTTTTTAAAAGTGCATAAATGTTTTTCCCAGTATTAATTGAAATGTTTCAATATTTCTTATTAATTAATTTTATTTGATTGGGATGAATTACTGAAATTGGTCAACAATTTGATTGTCAAGATGATTCATTATATTTATAATAAAATATTCTTGTTCAAAAAAATACGATATACGATTTGCAAGTAGTTTGCTTAAATAAATAATAATAATAACAGATGTTGAGTTAAAACATGACACACATATTTAAAAAATATTTAATACTGCCATCTATGCGTTGTAGGAGAATTTAAAAAATTTAAAAATAATCATATATATATAAAATAAATTAACAAAAATATTTTACAATTTTCTGTGATTTTAAAATAAAAATGTTTATAATCGAAACATATTTTATATAAACTTACAGAAAGAAAGTTAAAATTTTTTATTTTAATAGTCCTATTACTAACAACTGTGTATGAAATTAATTACAAATTAAAAACTACAAATAATATAAAATTACAAATTATAAAAATAACAAATAAATAACTATAAATATTTTTTTACAATTCATTAATAATGAACATTCACAACCTTAAATAATAAATTTTATTAAATTTATTATTAAAAGCCGTTTATAATACGTCGTTTTAAAGTATTTTATGAAGAATTTCAATTAGCTATATTTTATTTCAGTCTGCTACATTTGTCATGTATCGGATCTAAATTATGTATTATTAAATTTTCTAAGTTTTTTCTTCCATTTAAATATATTTGTGAATAAATTTTCTGTTTAAATGAAGCAATATAAGAACTTTGTCTATTTCCGAATTAATAACGGATGATATTATGGATGATATATAGACAAAAATATGTTGCACCTTTGGAAAGAGTTATTGTATCTTATACTTCAAATATTTTGCATTGCAATTTTCAAATATATTTCATTGATAAATACTTAGAATTTGTTGTTGTTGTTGCTTATCCCCTTGATTTAGAATCCTAAACCAAGTCCAGTACATCATGCTGCATCAATAGATCGTAAATGGTCCTCTCCTCATTCAACAGTTGCCTCACAGAGGCACCAATACAATCGATGAGATGAGAGGGAGACGCGATGGCCGAACAATGACAAAGGGTATATGTCCTCTCGTCTCCATTGAACGTCAAACTCTTAGTGTGGCCAGTCCTTAGTCTAGCTAAAGCCGTTTGAGCAGGTCTAGGACAGGAGCACTGCAAGGACATACCAGGATATTTGGCGGCGTACGTTGCATGAATTGGTGGCGACCTCCAAGCGGTATTCACTCTGGCTAAAGTCATGGAATGAACCTCTGAAGCTGACAGATTGGAAGAAGAAGCTTTGGGAAGTTCGCAACCTTCTCTAGCGAGCAGATCAGCAATTTCGTTTCCATAGATGCCCTCATGGGAGAGAATCCACTGCAAGCACACCGATCCGATCTGGTCCAAAACAACTAGTTTAGAAACGATATCCTGCCCCAATTTTTCCAGGATGCTTGGCCAATCTTTCAAGTACTGTATTGAGCTCTTACTATCAGTCAGAATCCAAACATCAGGTACTTTAAAGTCTAAAGCTAGGCTCAGAGCTTCGCTTATAGCAATTAATTCTGAGCGGAATACCGAGCTGTGGTCCGGGTTTCTAAAACGATATCTGAATTCTCCTGTACTTGTCTTCATAAAAATTCCGCTACCTGTTCTTCCAGAGTCAGATTTGCTTCCGTCAGTGTAAATAACCAGGGCCCGAGGAGAAATATTATTGATGATCTCGAGAGCCAACAGACGCAGCAACTCCGGGTTAGAATTTAACAAAAAACAATTATATGAAGATAATAGACAAAATATATTTAAATATAAAAGTAAAACTTTTAAAAACATGCTCCTCAAAATTACTCAATAAAAAGAATATGTATGTATGAATTATGGAAAAGAATGCTTTTCAATGAATAACATTCCGATCATATTCATTTTTAAATGCACATTTTTGTATTCAATAAAACAAAAGTAAGATTGATTAATAATTATAGTGTTTAAATTACATTTTGCAATGCATTTTTAAATTATTCTTTCTGCGTATAATTGAAATCGGTAAACAATATAAAAAATATTATTTGTTTTAAAATATATAAAAAAAATATTTATTATGAAACACGAAACATTGTGACTGTCAAGATGATTCATTATATTTATAATAAACCATTCTTGCCCCAAATGCACGATGTGCTTTTTCTAAGCCTTTTGATTAAATAAATAAATTAATGATAATAATAGTAATATTAATAATAATGCAGTATTAAACATAAAACACTCATTTAAAAAATATTTGGTGCTGCCATCTATGTATGGTGGAAGAATTAAAAACATTAAAAATTAATCATTTTATATATATATATTAAATAAATTAAAAAAATATTTCTCAATTTTGTCACAATTTAAATAAAAATGGTTAAAATCAAAACATATTTTATATAAGCATATATAACGACTCATTAATTTTTTTTATTTTAATAATTCTACTACCAACAACTGTATGTAAAATTAACTACAGGTAACAGTTAGTTAAATTTGGAATTTCCAAAGAAATGGCTTAAATCTGAAAATTCAAGTCATAAAATAAAAAAAAGACGTATAACTGGCTTATTCTGGTTGTAAAACGTATAACTGGCTTATTCTGGTTGTAAAACGTATAACTGGCTTATTCTGGTTGTAAAACGTTTTCAGTTTTTAACTGTTATATTTGTAGTTAATTTTGATTTGCTAAAAATATCTAAACAACATATTAGTAAAGTTTATATTTATTTATTTATTTTTTTTTGTTTTTGTTTTTTATAATTGTTTCTTATAACATATGTTAAGCAGATAGTTTATATTTAAAATAATTAGCATATTTTTCCAATATCATTCAAAATTTTGAAAAAAATATTCATATCGATCAATAGTTGAAGAAATCGATAATTTTTAGTATCATAAATATTAAATTTCAATATCTTTTCCTCATTTAATGCTTCACTTTAATGCGGCTATAATAAATTAATAATTAAAAAGAAACTCAGGTATTACCGGTACGATCCAGTACCTCTGGATCACTCCAGAATTTCACTACAAATTTACAAAACTGAATAGCAATTTCAGTATTGATTCATTACAATGAAAATTAGTCAATAAACGAAATTATTAATAAACGAAAGAATGAAATTTTTTAAAACTATGTATCATAAATAATTGTTTTATTTTTTTAATTAATTTAAGATTTGCATAAATGATGTATGAGAAATGCTTCTTTTTTCAGTTCCTTCTATTAGCTCACACTCTCCCCATATATATCTTGTTCAAATTTCCAATCGTTCATAAAATACTTCTTATTCATCCACACAAGTTCATAAATTCAAATGTCTTCAAATATATGTAACTTTTTTACGAGATAAACTTTAATTATTTTAAATACTGTGCCGATTATATAAACTTTAATTTTCCAAAATTGACGGTAGTATTTAAAATCTTAAATGAAAATTCAATTTATTTTTAGTTGTATGAAAGAATTTTTTTTGAACTTGTAGTGGATGACACTTGATGTTAATGCAGTTTTTTCAAATATTAATTAATTAATTTTTAGTTTTTTTTAGATTTAAGTTGCCTATATCTACCAATAGATGGCGCCAGATAAACTTAAAAAAATGAATGAAATTTATTTATAAAGGACTTTCTGCAATTAAGTGAAAAAAAAGAAGGAATTGACTTTAAAAAAATTGTTTTTGTATTACTTGTTTACTAATAATTACTGTATCAATAAAAATAATAAAGTAATTATAATTGTACAACATAATTTGGGTTCGAAAAAGTTTTTACTGCAGTCATTTGATGACAAGACATTTCTGAGAGAAATTCGTTCCTATTCAATTCTATTCGATTTTGCAAAAATATGATTCATATATAAAGAATAATTTTTCATGCAAATTAAACACTCTAAATAACCGTTATTACTATTAATTAATTAATTGATAATTAAGGAATATAGACGATACTAATGATTATTAAAGATTTATTACGTAAGTAAGACATTTGAAAAAAAATATCGTTAAAACGATATCGTTTATTTTATTTTTTGTACAAATAAGTTTAAAAAATGAAGATAAAAATGCTTGTTTATTCAGTTAAATGTTTTAAAAGAGCTTTAAATGCAAAAGATTTTGATTTCAGGGAATTGTTTAAACTATAATAGTATAAAGAGTCATTTATTATTTAGAAATGTGAATTATTAATAAATATTTCTTTTAATAACAATTATTATAATTTTTAAAATTTAAAAATTTTAATTTTGTAATTTACGATATTTTTTTTGTCATAGCACATGAAGAAATTGAAAAAAAAAGAAATTTTCAAAAAATGTCTTCAAATATATGTAACTTTTTTACGAGATAAAATTTAATTATTTTAAATACTGTGACAATTATATAAACTTTAATTTTTTTTTTTTTTTTTTTCCAAAATTGACGGTAGTATTTAAAATCTTAAATGAAAATTCAATTTATGTTTAGTTGTATGAAAGAATAAGAGATGGCAGCACCACTTTATGAAAAGAAAAATTGACGTTGTTGTATTAAAGAAGAGATACAAATGTAAACTTAATGAAAATAATCACATATCTAATTTATAATGACCGATTGAAAAAAAATATATTTGCATTCACTTCATATTGCTTAAAATTTCAATTCTAAATTGATAACTTATAAATCTTTTATTGCGAATATATATTACGAGTATAACATTCAAAGTTTTCTACATATATGCATATGAAATTGCAAAGTATAAAAATAGAGTATAGTTAACAAATGATTACAATAAGGACAGATATCAATAATTATTATGACATTTCAAGCAAAAATTGAATAATAATTTTAATTTTAGTTTTTTGTAGTTGTATGATGATAATGATAATGATACATTATCGTTATGCAATTGTAATGATAATGACATTATCGTTATAATTGTATAACGATAATGACCACTTTAAGATGGCTAAAATTGTTCTTGATAATTATATTTGTAAAATTGTTTTTCCAATTATATTTTCGGTAGCAACCGGTCAAAGATTATTTCTTTTGTTCTTTTTCTATTTGTTTGATTATTTAAACATAAACTGGGTCTAAACTAGCTAGAAAATATATGGGAGAGGGGATTTTTAAGGTAGAATTTATGAGTTTAATTCTCGTCTACATCAGTTAGTAACTGTCATCTTAATTGTCTATAAATAAATTTAAAATTATACATCAATTTATATTACATCATTTTTCTGGCTTTTTACAGTGATTTTCTATATTTTATTCATGTGTAAAATAAATTTATGGAGGTTATTATGAGAAAGTTATCAAGAAATACATTTCTACCCACTTCTATCTGATAGGTGTAGTGCAGTAAGATTCCTGTAATACTGTCTAGGCAAAGCTGAATCTGCTACGAATTTGTATTATTAGTGAAGAATCACGTCAGATCAAGAAAAAAATTACAATAAATTATAAAAAAAAAATTAGAAGTAGAAATTACTTCAACGATTTATAACTTATTTTCATAATTGATAAAATGTTGCTTAAGTCGAGTTAATGCAATTATAGAGATAATTAATAATGTAGATATCAATTAAAAATGTAATTAACTTACTATGGAAGTAAATATCATACTTGTAATGTAATAGTTTATACATGATATTACCTTATTATAAACAGGATAACTTAATATTACAAAAACTTTTGCAGTATTTTAAAAAGAAATTTGTTATGCAATATTTTAATTAGAATTTGTAAAAACATTCATTTTAAAAATAAAATTTTTTAACTCAATTATAAAATGTTTCAATCTTATGAAGTATTTAAATTGGCATTTAAAACTATACAAAATACATAATAAGTTTTAATTTTTATTAACAACTTTGTATAGGTAATACGAGCCTGATGGCCCAGTGACTAGAGCTCTGGCCGGCAGTGCCGCAGATGTTTGTAGTTGTAGATACAATATAGTTTATAGTGGTGTTACAATAGAGTTTAATATATCAATGTATTACCTATCGTCATCATCATCAGTGTCGCAACAGCCCCATTGTGGGTCAAGTCCGTCTACCTACTGGCTGATTTCGAGAAAAGATATATTCTCTTTTTATTGGGTAGTGAGATCAACCCTACACCCTACAACCATATTACACCGGGACCTACTGTTTAAAGAGAATTTCGAACCACTACAAACATCCATGACGCCGGCGCGACTCGAACCCGAAACCTGCGGCACCGAGAGCTAACTATTCGGCCATCAGGCTCCTATTAAGCTATTGTTTAGTTTTATCTATGAATAAACGTTATATATATAGCATTCAGAAAACGGGTAGTATCGATGACGTTTGGGTTGTTCAGCATCTTGCCTTGTTAGTCAGACTATCTGGAAGGAGTTTTCCAGTTTTTCTCCCCTATGATACGCAAATACGGGTAGTTCTTCATAAAAGTCCTCTTGGAACACATTGCCCTCCTTCTTCAGCGACATGGAGCCAAATCAGGCTTCTACCCACAGAATGCTCCATCAAAAGCAAAAGCTGCCGCCCCCTACCCTCCTTCCCTGAGGTAGTGGCATGGACTTTTGTGAGTGGTTCGGAATCCATGTTAAACAGTAGATCCCATTCTAATTAGCCTAAAGTGTACATAAAATGACAGTAGAGCGACAAACCAAACCAAACCTTCCCTGGGGATATGACGACAACAACAAAATTATTTCGAATGGCGCTATAATAACGGTAAGTATGTAGCAGATTCAGCGTTAAACAGGGAGAGGCTGACAGACTGTATTTGCATTCTGTAATCGCGATTTTGATCAAATAAACTCAAGAACAAAATATTTTTTTTCTTTCTAATGCAGCTGGCAAACACTTAGACAGCTTGGTCTCGGATGCCTTAAGGCAAGTGCTGCACAGATGTTACTCACTTTGCATTATCTAAGGGGCGCGTACAACTTGATGGTAAGCCACGGACGCGGAGTAACAATGCCCCCGCAACGCTCTACGATCCTATTAGACCGGGATCTACGGTTTAAAGTGGATTCCGAACCACCACAAACATCCATGGCACCACTCGAACCCGATATCTGTGGTACCGAGCGCCAGAGCGCTAGCCACTCGACCATTCAGGCCCCAAGAACAAAATATGGATGAGAAGATTATCATCCATTTCGTAAATTACAACTGAAGGACTTTTATGTCTTGTGATTTAACGTGCTCTTCATAGGTAGGTATGTAGCAAATTCAGCAAACAGCGAAAGCTGCGAGACTACATTTACATATTGGCAACCCGGTTTTGATCGAATAACGTCAGGAATGAAATATGGGGAAGATGCTTTTCGTAACATACACTTCTCCTCCTCATGAACTGCATTGGATGAAGTTTTAGGTATTTTTATTTAACATAGAATTAGACATGAGAGGTTCAGTTTGGTTTTTCTTGTTGGGTGTCAAACTCCTTTCCCCTCATTTGAAAACCTAACACGATATCCACCATCGTGGATGATTTGTTATAAGTCAAAACTCTTTTTAAATGTTTCCAACAATTCGTTATATTCTGCTATAATTACATCTTCATTGAATTGGAAAGCATTTCGTGATCTAGGCTTTTAATTTCACGTTACGTATGGTAAAATCTACCACCTTTACTTTATGGAAACATAGTTACAAATTCAAGATGGGATTAAGTCAAAGCGTTGGAGATCTGAAGATCTTTTAACAATACCCAGCGATCCGCGACACGGCATGCTGTCACCCAGTTCCGTCTTCTGACTGGCTATGACTGCCTAGCAGAACATCTCCATCGCATTAAAATCTTTTCGAACCCTGGCTGCCCCCTATGTGGTTCAACTGACCCAATGAACAGAGACCACCTCCAACGATGTGTGGTACTTGACGGCGACTCGGAGATAGCGCTTTACTGGCGTTATTTTTCCTTGTTATTTTTGTTATTATTACTATTTTTATTCTCCTTGTACTTGCCTTGCCATTGGAAATAAAAAAACTTTATAGAAACTATAAATTAAGTTAAACATAAACGTTTGTTATAATTTTACAAACTGCTATTTACCAGGATGCGTCACTTAGTTCTTTAATGAAACGCACACATGTTACACTAAATGGTAATTAAACTACCTTTAATTAAATAAATAATTAAATGAAAACACTAGTCTTTAGCTAATGGTTTAATAATAAATAGTAAGTTAAATTAAAGTAAGTTAAGTTAAAGTAAATAGTAAATTAATAATGATATTAATGATTGATCAATGTTGCTAAACTATTATGTTTACTAATCAGATTAGTGGGGTCTGGTAGCCAAGTGATTAAAACTCTGTCCCAAAGGTTTTGGTTTTGATTCCCGGATGCCAAAGATGTTTGTAATGGTTCGGAATCCACTCTTTAAACAGTAGGTACCTGTCTAATATGGCTGTAGAACGTCTTCTTCTTCTTCGCCTATCCCCAAAGTCCAGCGGGGCTAGACTAGGTCCATGAATCCAAATACCCGAAGAAAGTCCACGACCATCAACGGACTGTCAAGGAGATCCTGACATCTGAGCCCCAGGCACGCCAAGATGTGAGATGATGAAACCTGCTCAGAGGAGCACTCGGTGCAAGTGGCGAAAGCTTTCAAACCATCCGAGAAAGCCATAGTTCTGAGGTGTCCACTGAGCAAACGGGTGATTGCAGTATGTCCCTGTCTGTCACAATTAAGTGCCAAAGTACCGCCAGGTCGATGGCCCCGATACCACTGGTGCACTGGGGGAGTAGACCAAATAGTTTTTCCATTTAACATAGCTTGGGAGTAGATCTCTGTGTAGGTAAGGGGCTCAAGTGGAACCAATACCTGACCAGCACCCGCTTTGTCCAATGCATCTGCGATTTCATTCCCCTCAAGGTCGACATGGGATGGGATCCACTGTATGTGGATCTGATGATCCACTGAAAGATGTCTTCGCTTTTTGAGAATAGATACACCTACCCTGTCTCTAACACTGGACCCATTAGCCAAGTGCTGAATAGAACTCCTGCTATCAGTTAGAATCCAGATTTCCTTTCCTGCAGTAACAGTCTCTAAGTAGTCAAGGCCTTCGCTTATAGCAATGAGCTCGCTACGGAATACAGAGCAGCCATCAGGATTCCTTCTCTGAATCTTCATGTAATTACTATTTGAAATTATATACATTCCACTGCCAGTTCCGCCTTACTCGTTTTTACTACCGTCAGTGTACATTTTAATAGCATCAGCTGGAATGTCGTTTATTACTGAAGAGCGTTGTGCTTAGTACTTACAACTCTACCCCTTAAAAAGAAAACATCTCCCGTCTCGAAATCTGCCAATAGGAAGACAGCCTTGGCTCACCATGAAGCTGTTGCGCCACTAATGATTATAAATCACATCAGTAATGATGGCACCAGGAAAAACTTCGAATAAAATCGCATTTTTTATAATCTAGACTCATAATACTAGAGGGATACTTATTTTCTTATAATTCAACGCATACAATTATATTGTATCTTGTCATATTTTTAATATAATTACTGTAAAAGGCTTTAAAAATGCGTAAAATAATTGATTATGCGTTTATTTTAAGCATCTACGCATTTCTACCATGCAATATTCCGTAATCTTTGTTGATTTGGGTCATGCGTATTAACCGTAGGCCAGCAATTGATTACTCTTAATAACCTCAGTGGGAATTAATATCAACATACGATATCAAAAAACAAAACTTTCATAAAAATGTTTCAAAACTTTCAATGTTTTCAAAACTTTCCCCAAAATCATAAAAATGTTTGTATGTCAACACCTCGATGTTGACATAAAGACATTTTCATTGCGGACATTATCTGCCACAAAAATTTTTCTATAGCGAATATTTTTTGCAACTGACGTTTTCTACAATGAACATTTTCTGTACCGAATATTTTCTGTTAAGCATTTTCCGCACCAACATTTTGGTTGGCTTTCACCAATGGTATGCGACAATAGCAATGATATTTGAATATTTTCACATTTCAGACATTTTTTGCAATGAATATTTTCTGTTAAGCATTTTCACCCAACATTCTCCGCCCATTATTTCTATAAATTATTTTCCGCCCAACAATTTCTGTTAAACCATTTCCGTCCAATATTTCTGTTAAATATTTCAATTAAACATTTCCCATGAAACAATTACTGTTAAACATTTAATTAAAATTAAATTAAATTAAATTAAATTTTAATTAAAATTAAATTAAATTAAATTAAATTTTAATTATAATTAAATTACAATTAATTTAGTTATATTTATCATTAGTTAAATTATATTCTATATTTATTTCCACCCAATATTTTTGTTAAATATTTTCCGCCAACATTTTCTGATATAAATTTTGTATGGTTAATATTCACCAATGACAATGACAACTATGAAACTTTGGCTTGCGATTAATATTTAAAGACCCATGATTGCAAGTTACAAAATTACTCAAACGCATCAAAAGCAAATCAAAATTTAATTTTTAAATAATTTTTAATTTCAAAGTAATAATAATAATAAATAAATATAATAAAATCAAACATATAAAAAGTAAAAAAATAACTAATACATGCTTTAAAATCCCTTTCTTAAAAAGAATAGTAATGTAAAATATAAGACTATACATAATTCAAAAGGAACCTTTACATAAACCTTGATATTAATATATTTTGTAGATCAAAACCTCATTTTCTTATAAATTTCTGCAATTTATATAAGTTATGAGTTTTTTAAAATTGAATAATAATAATTATTATTTTTTGCTCCTACCATTAAATTGCTAACTCGAAAAAAAAAATTAATTTAGAAACTAAGTAGAAAATAAAAACTCAATTTGTGTTTCGATAATAATTTAAAATAACTATTATCTTTAAGAATGGCTATTATCCTACAAAATTCAGAAAACAAAAAAAAATAGTACTTTTTGAAAAAAAAAAAATTAATTATCTGAAAATTTATATCCAATTTTAAGCTTAATAAATCTTAAGATAATAAGCTTGACGGTATATAGAAAAATTTTAATAACATTTTTAATTTAGAGTTTGAATAGTAGGACAGTTTTTTTCTTATATAAAATTTTTTTTTTTTTAAATATAAAAATTTAAATTATATTTTAAAATAGCCCGTTTGTTTTTATTGGAAAAATATTGACACTTTCCAAGAGAAAAATTCTGGTAAATAATTTTTGAAATATCATGAATAATATTATATATTTAAGAAACTGCAACACAAAAAATTTTGTAAACATAATCTAAAAAAATTGAGTTTTTTTAGAACAGGGGTCTCCAAACTTTACAGCCTTAGGGCTATGCTGTTTACTCCAGTACCAAGGGCCAAAACCGTTTTAATTTTTCTGTCATTATCTATAATTTCTAGACTACTATATTTCTAGACTACTTATCTATAATTTCTAGCCGAGTACGCGCTCTGAGCGAGCATACGCTTGCTAAATTAGCTGGTTCAATTACTACAATTACTATTGTGTGTATCGATACGACCGTGACATTTGACGACATCTAGCGGTTAAAAGCGGAAATAGGTAGGTATAACTACAGAGGGTAACCGCGGGTTGTTCACTAGTTTATAATGCTAGTGGGATTCATTTCAATTATGTGTTAGTTGTTATGCTTACGTTAAATTTTCGGCGTATTATGCTTGTCATTAAACTTTACCTAGCAAATCAATAATACCCAGTTATTATCATTGTGTTTTTTTTTTTATCCCACTTATTGCAGCAACAATAAGCTATTCGCTGTCGCGGGCCGGATTTGGCCCGCGGGCCGTAGTTTGGAGACTCCTGTTTTAGAACATCAGTTTTTCAAATGAACAATTTCTCGTTTTGATTGTGATTCTTCGAAAAATATCGTCATAAATTAATAAAGGAGGCTTAAAAAGATACAAAAATAAATGATAATTTTCAACTTTAAACCATCTTATTAACAATTAGAGATATTTGAATGTTAATTTTAAATAGAATTTTAAACAATAAATAAATTTTTTAAAATAATAATTAAAATTTTTTATTGAATTATATAAATTTATTTTAATAAAAATTAATAATAATTTTAAAGAAAATAATAATTTAATATTAATAAAAAAAATTAACAAGGAGTAAAATTAATAATTAAAATGTATAGTCGTTGTCGTTTATTTGCGAAGCTGGTTCTGGGTGTGGTCGAGTCGCGTTAAGAACACACATATTTATTTTGACGAGCACAAGTACCACAGTTACAATTAAAGATAAACAATATTTAACACACTGCATGTAACACATGGGCTGAAATGTTCGTAGGCTGACACATAGATGGCGCTACTAATATTAAATCCATATGATTTTATTTAGTCCTAACCTTCCAAAGACACTTGTATAAATTTGACAACTGTTGCACCATTAGTATGTGAGTTATAGCATTTTTAGTGTTCATGTGCAGTCCACTCGGATGACTGTCGATTCGACTCCGGTGTGAAATGATGGAGCCATGTTTCATCCATTGTCACATATCGACGCAATAATTCGGGTTTATTACGATTGAACAGCTCCAAACACTGCTTAGAATCATCCATTCGTTGTTGTTTTGGGTCGATTGTGACCTGGCGCGGCACCCACTTTGAACAAAGCTTTCGCATATCCAAATATTCGTTCACGATATGTCCACGATATGTTCCTTTGATATATTTAGGGTCTCGGCTATCTCAATCAACTTCACTTTACGGTTATCTGAAATTATTTTGTGGACTTTTTTGATGTTTTGGTCGGTAACAGCCTCTTTGGGGCGCCACTGCGTGTATCGCCCTTTGTGCTCATTTCGCCTCGTTTAAATTTAGCAAACCACTTCTCTACGGTTGATTTTCCTGGTGCAAAGTCCGAATAATGTTTATTAAGCCAAGTCTTAGCTTCAATAGTATTTTTTGCGGCAATGCTTTATCAACACACGAAATTCATTTTTATCCATTTTTTCAAACTAACAAAAGTTGCTTCACTAAAAATGCTATAACTCACATACTAATAGTGCAACAGCTGTCAAATTTATACACATGCCTTATGAAGGTTAGGGCTAACTAAAAATTATATGGATTTAATACTAGCAGCGCTATCTATGTGTCAGCCTTTGAACTTTTCAGCCCACATGTTACTTAAAGAACATTCAATTAGAGATTAGTGGAAGGATTCCACTTCAAGCTCTCGGGATGAGAGATTATAATTCAGCGCCAGTTGCGCCGTGCGTCCTCCAGGTGAGTCTTGATGTTAACTGATGATCTCTTTTGATCGCCGCAAGAGGCGCTCTTGCAGTGCGTAGGAGGAAGCATGGTTACGTAGGTGGAACCACGCTTACAAATGTTAAATAAAAATTATAATAAATTAATAATTATTTAATAATTGTTTAATAATTATAATACATTTTTAAATAAATAATAATAACTTAATTTAAAGCATTAAAATAATAGAAAAGTAAGAGAATTTTTTTAATGAAATAATAATAAAATTATAATAAAAAACTTCAAAAAAATTTTTAATGAATAATAAAAAATAACAATTTAATTATTAATTAATAAAAAATTTAAATAAATAATAATTATAATTTATTAAAAATATTAAAAATAATATAAAAATAATAAAATTTAAAATTTTTAATAATAAAAATTTAACATTTAAAAATAATTAATACAAAAAATTTAAAAAAAAAATATGTTAGATTGAATTGATGTTATTTAAGAAAAATGTTTACCTATAAACTTTTTGCATTATTACTTGCACTATTAATCTCAGGTTTATTTATAGTAAAAATATCAATCGTATACATCATATTAAATTTTCTACATTTTAAGAGACTTATTATTTTAAATTATTTCAAGAAATAAAAATTCCACATGTTATCTTACAAACATTCAACTATTCCCTATAAGCCAAATCCAAAACAACTCAGTAGTGGATCTATCTTTTGATTAGTAAATATATTTCCAGACATTCCCGTTTTCCCTACTATTTTTCCCCTATCCCTACGTTTTTTCGACGATGTTTGATGAAATGCCGAATTCAAAACAGGAAATACCAATTCCACCGCACATAATAATCCCTTCGCAGTCTCACAAACAAACCAATCTTTATTTTCTGCATTCATTTCTGTCTTACTACAAAGCCAACAGCGATGGTTTATTACCGCCAACCTGGCGTCAATTCCAGGAACAAACTAGGGCTTTGTTTTTCCCGTTTTTATCCCGGTTATGATAAACAGCCTTCTCTTCCCCCCTCTGGATATATATATGGAATAAAGATGAAAATACAAATGTTTCGTTTTCTTCCCATAAATTTCACCCTTTTCTTACATTCTATTTTTCTTTCCTTTTTTTTTTCTATGTTCTACGCGATTTTCTGAAATGACCAACATTTCTCGCCAATTTTTTTTTTTTTTTCTCCTTTTATTGTTTGTTTTCGTTTCTACTGTTTTGCGGCTGGAAAATTTCGGCTACATCTGTTCATATGAAAGCATGAAAATACAATTCTAAACCAATGGGAAAGCATGTATTATTGATAGAAGAGAAAAGTTAAAACAAAAACATTAATAAAAAAACAAAAACAACAAAAAAATGCAGCGTCGGCGTTTTGTGTTTTTTTTTATTATGTTTACTTCTCTCGCCATTTTTTTCGTTCTTTTTTTTTTTTTTTTTTTTCTTTTTTTTTTATTCTTTATTCTACGCGCCATTTTTTTTTTATTTTTTCATTTTCGCCGAAAGCCAAACGATAAAAAATAAAAAGTTAAAAAAAAAAAAAAAAAAAAATGGCGGATAACAAAATGCATAAAACAAAGACTGTAAAAATGGAATATTGAATGACTTTTGCGATGACGGTGCAAAAACAGACCGATTTTTACCTACTCTAAAAACAAGGAGGGGCTGGAGATTAGATAAAAAAAAAAAAAAAAAAAGAAGAAACATTCTTTTGTTGTCTGTAAATGCCATTTTTTTAAAAAAATATTTCTTCGCAGTTGAATAGTTAGTTCAATCGGCAGTATCGGGTTTTTGAAATGAACATTCATAAATCAGGTGTGGTTGTGACGTTCCTTTTTGAGAGAGTGTTTTTAAGTGGCCACTCGAGAAAATGCTTTAAAAAAAAAGGTTTCAGAGCCATAAAAGTATTATTCGACTGTAAGCGGTAAAAATAATTTTGTGATTAATGGCATTCGAATGAAATAGCGCGGGGTGGGAGAAAAAGTGTTCTTTAATCTTGGATATATTTAAAGCGATTGTAGTTTTTTTTATCAATTTAATTAAGCTGTATTATAGCAAATTTAAAATATCTAATATTTTATATAGTGTCAACTTATTTAAAATAGAGTGGCACTATATTAATGACATATAGTATATGACAGAAACAAGTTAAGTTAAACAAAGTTAAACACTTAAACACAGCTTTGTCTACTTATTTGTTTATTACAATGAACATGTGCATCTGTAGTTCATTCCTTACAGTAATGTCAGAAAAAATAAATTAATAGTTTAAAAAAACTGAAAAACAAGCTTAGTAAAAAATAATTGTTAACATAAGAATAGAATGACTGACGAAAAAATGAATGTCACTGTTCTAAAAGCGTGGGGTGCTCGATATCAATTGTTATAATTTTTCATTAGTTTCCTTCCGAAATGCAGAGTTAGTTTAAAAATGTCATACAAAGCACCCCACGCTTTTAGAACAGTGACATTCATTTTCTCGTCAGTCATTTTATTCTTATGTTAACAATTATTTTTTACTAAGCGTGTTTTTCAGTTTTTTTAAACTATTCATTTATTTTTTACTTTTTAGTTTGATTAATTCTAAAAGTGTGTTGTTTTTTAAACTATTAATTTATTTTTTACTTTGATTAACTCTAAAAGCGTGTTTTTAAAACTATTAATTTATTTTTTATTTTTAGTTTAATTAACTCTAAAAGTATGTTTTCAAACTATATTTAAATGAGGTCCCGGTACGGAGAACTGGAACTATAGCTCTTACAATAATTTAACTGTGAGTAAAACAAAGGTTAAATGCGAATACGTCGAGCCAGCCAGGATTCGAACAGGGAATCTCCTGATCCGTAGTCAGGCTCGTTATCCGTTGTGCTACTGTCTCACGTTGGCTTGAATGTCTTAGGTAACTTTCATTCTACATGGGTTAAATTGCTCTTCATAAGTTAAAATAAAATCACTACTCCTGGCGATCCTAATCATGATGAGATAATAAACTTATCAAACTATTTTAGTGTCGTCGGTCCTTGATAAGTCTACAACGTTTAAATTAAATCTGATCGCTTAAAGTAGGGCAAAATCGAGCCCAAAGAGTCAGTTACATACATACAAACATACAAACAAACATTCAGGTGAAACTAATAAAAGCGTATTAAAAAAAGTAAATCGGTGGGTCTGAGCGCTGCATGAATGAGTCTCGTATCGTAAATACTAGCGATGGATAAGCAAGGTCGCCCAAACTAAAATCACAAATTGTATAACTTGCTTATTGGCAAAATCAATAATTGTTAAATCTTCTTGGTTGTTTTTTTTATAATTATAGTAACTTTTTAGCTACATGATCATTCGAAAAAAAGTCGTTAGAAAAACTCTAAAAGTAAATGTAACTCTATTAATTTCAAATTCGTCTTTTACTTTCTTTTCCTTTCACCTATATTTTTCACTAATTCAATATCAACTACAAAAGAAACACTGTTCACAATTGTATCCTTTAATTATCTATATATCGTATTATAGATTTATTTTTTAACTCTGCTTGATCGTATAATTAAGTCGCGTTCGATATAATGAATTTCTACTGCAATTTAATATTGTTTCCCATTGTGCGCGATATTTTTAGCTGTAACTGTAATTCGAAGCAAGTTGCTTGCTTTGCGTCATTCTTTTAGTAGGCGAAATTTCAGTCCCAAAATAGGATTTTACTAAATTGGTCTTATTTTAAATCGCTATATTCTCAAATTTAGCACTGTGTCGAAATCCTTAATTATAAAAGGATATAATAAAGAGTTTCTACTTAAATTATGCTACTTATTCATACAGAAAGTTTAACTATCCGAAATCAGCAGGTCACTTGTACAAAATTTTTAAAGCACTAATATCACAAAAACTATTGATTACCCCAGCTCGACTGGATCATATATATATTAATATGGTTTAAAATAAAATACAAACGTATATTACCCAAATATATTGAAATTCTATTAATTGTGATTTTTCATCTCATGAGCACTCATTTACAGCTCACTGCGCAAGCGTAAACTCAGTAAATCTGATCATTATTCACTTTAATTTAAAAATAAATTAATAGTTTAAAACAACTAAAAAACACGCTTTTAGAGTTAATCAAACAAAAAAGTAAAAAATAATTGTTAATATAAGAATAAAATGACTGACGAGAAAATGAATGTCACTGTTCTAAAAGCGTGGGGTGCTTTGTATGACATTTTTAAACTAACTCTGCATTTCGAAAAAAAACTAGTGAAAAATTATAACGATTGATATCGAGCACCCCAGGCTTTTAGAACAGTGACATTCATTTTCTCGTCAGTCATTTTATTCTTATGTTAACAATTATTTTTTACTAAGCGTGTTTTTCAGTTTTTTTAAACTATTCATTTATTTTTTACTTTTTAGTTTGATTAATTCTAAAAGTGTGTTGTTTTTTAAACTATTAATTTATTTTTTACTTTGATTAACTCTAAAAGCGTGTTTTTAAAACTATTAATTTATTTTTTATTTTTTTAGTTTAATTAACTCTAAAAGTATGTTTTCAAACTATATTTAAATGAGGTCCCGGTACGGAGAACTGGAACTATAGCTCTTACAATAATTTAACTGTGAGTAAAACAAAGGTTAAATGCGAATACGTCGAGCCAGCCAGGATTCGAACAGGGAATCTCCTGATCCGTAGTCAGGCTCGTTATCCGTTGTGCTACTGTCTCACGTTGGCTTGAATGTCTTAGGTAACTTTCATTCTACATGGGTTAAATTGCTCTTCATAAGTTAAAATAAAATCACTACTCCTGGCGATCCTAATCATGATGAGATAATAAACTTATCAAACTATTTTAGTGTCGTCGGTCCTTGATAAGTCTACAACGTTTAAATTAAATCTGATCGCTTAAAGTAGGGCAAAATCGAGCCCAAAGAGTCAGTTACATACATACAAACATACAAACAAACATTCAGGTGAAACTAATAAAAGCGTATTAAAAAAAGTAAATCGGTGGGTCTGAGCGCTGCATGAATGAGTCTCGTATCGTAAATACTAGCGATGGATAAGCAAGGTCGCCCAAACTAAAATCACAAATTGTATAACTTGCTTATTGGCAAAATCAATAATTGTTAAATCTTCTTGGTTGTTTTTTTTATAATTATAGTAACTTTTTAGCTACATGATCATTCGAAAAAAGTCGTTAGAAAAACTCTTAAATGTAAATGCCATCTTATTAATTTCTAAGTCGTCTTTTACTTTCTTGTCCTTTCACTTATATTTTTCCCTAATTCAATATCAAGTATAAAAGAAACACTGTCCACAATTGTATCCTTTAATTATCTATATATCGTATTATAGATTTATTTTTTAACTCTGCTTGATCGTATAATTAAGTCGCGTTCGATATAATGAATTTCTACTGCAATTTAATATTGTTTCCCATTGTGCGCGATATTTTTAGCTGTAACTGTAATTCGAAGCAAGTTGCTTGCTTTGCGTCATTCTTTTAGTAGGCGAAATTTCAGTCCCAAAATAGGATTTTACTAAATTGGTCTTATTTTAAATCGCTATATTCTCAAATTTAGCACTGTGTCGAAATCCTTAATTATAAAAGGATATAATAAAGAGTTTCTACTTAAATTATGCTACTTATTCATACAGAAAGTTTAACTATCCGAAATCAGCAGGTCACTTGTACAAAATTTTTAAAGCACTAAAATCACAAAAACTATTGATTACCCCAGCTCGACTGGATCATATATATATTAATATGGTTTAAAATAAAATACAAACATATATTACCCAAATATATTGAAATGAGAGCACTCATTTACAGCTCACTGCGCAAGCGTAAACTCAGTAAATCTGATCATTATTCACTTTAATTTAAAAATAAATTAATAGTTTAAAACAACTAAAAAACACGCTTTTAGAGTTAATCAAACAAAAAAGTAAAAAATAATTGTTAATATAAGAATAAAATGACTGACGAGAAAATGAATGTCACTGTTCTAAAAGCGTGGGGTGCTCGATATCAATCGTTATAATTTTTCACTAGTTTTTTTCCGAAATGCAGAGTTAGTTTAAAAATGTCATACAAAGCACCCCACGCTTTTAGAACAGTGACATTCATTTTCTCGTCAGTCATTTTATTCTTATGTTAACAATTATTTTTTACTTTGATTAACTCTAAAAGCGTGTTTTTTTAAACTATTAATTTATTTTTTACTTCTTAGTTTGATTAACACTAAAAGCATCTTTTTTAGTGTTTTTAAACTATAATATTTAAATGAGGTACCAGTACGGAGGACTGGTTCTTACAATAATTTAATTGTGAGTAAAACAAAGGCTAAATGCGAATAGGTCGAGCCAGCCAGGATTCGAACAGGGAATCTCCTAATCCGTAGCCAGGCGCGCTATCCGTTGTGTCCGCTGTCCCACGTAGGCTTGAATGTCTGAAAGATGTCTGTAAATGTTTCTTTGCAGCTTAAATAGTGTATATGAGGAGAAACAGATCTCCAGGTGAAAAAATGATGCGCCGATCAAGATGACTTTTCAAAGGCTGTGTGTCTTAATCACTAATCCTGGCGATCCTAATCCTGATGAGATAATAAACTTTTCAAAATATTTTATTGTCGTCTGTCCTTGATAAGTCTGCAACGTTTATATTAAATCGGATCGCTTAAAGTAGGGCAAACTCGAGCCCAAAGAATCAATTACAAGCATACAAACAAACATACATACAGGTGAAACTAATAAAAGCGTATTCATACGATGCAACTAACAGGGATTTAGTTCTTGTGCGTCTATAGCAATTGCTTTAGAGCTTCAATACTGGATAGAAATAATGGATTCAATGAGGAAAAGAAATTGGATTTACTATATATTCTGCTATTTCCGTAGTTTAAATGTATTAACATGACAACTGTATTAATTGCAAACTTATCTTTTATGTTACATAGCTAATCATCTAACCCTGCTATCAAAATATTATTTTCTTTGTTTCTTTTTTTAATCCTTTGTAAAACATATTCTATGTTTTGCTTTATTCGATGGTATTTCGGTAGGTCTCTTACGCTACCCCAAACACCACCTGTATTCAGGCTGTTGATACGAAAAGCGTACATAACCGCATAATCTACATTGAGTCCACCGGTTTTTGAAAGTAGAGGGGGTAAGGGATGTCATCAGAAGAGTCGGATTCAATTTTTACAACATGATAAATACATATTTTATCATTTGATCCCGACTCGGCATGAATTCTATGTTAACAGACTTTTAAAATTTCATCTTTTCATTAGGAAATGCATGCGAAATATACATATGCATATATTAATTATAAGCGGTACTACGGAGTGATGAATATAAAATTCGTCACCATAAAGTATAAATTTTGCAAAATCGCAGAACAGGGGCCGCATTTGGCGTCAAAAATTCTTTTCGCCAAAATGAGCCAAGAAAAGGGTTGCGATTGTAAAGGAAGTGAATTGCAAACAGTGCAAGAAATGTTGGTTACCACATTTGACCAAATACCAACGACTCCTATTTTACGATTTCTCCGTAAATTCAACAATTGTTTTTACTTATAAAGTTTTTAAAGAATCATAAATTATCTCGTTTTCAAATAATGGCCTTAAACTAAGCTTGTGTTTTTGAAAATCTCGCCAAATCTTTTCAACTCTTCTGAATGACATTTATCAAAGCAACTAAACCCTTCAATAATATAATTGGGTGCTCACCAAGGTTGTCAGTTTGGGGGCAAACATAATCCTCACAGAATCATAGACTTCACGTGTATTTTACTTTTAGTTCAACATATGCAATAATAGCTTGGTGATTTTAGAAATACTGTTTATTATTGGCCATTATAACTCTATACTATTGGAGCGGAGGAAGAAAAAAAAATTACTATCACACAAAGATTTTTCAAAAGAACTGGTTCATTTTTTCAGCTGTAAATAAATGCAAATTTAATTTTCCTAAATTTTTGGAATTTATATTCTTGTGAAATAATTTCTCTCCAAAATGATTAAAACTGAAATATTCATTTATATACACTCAAGAGCCAAAACATTATGACCACCCCTACATTTTGCAATGAACTCGCCTGGATGACGTGGAAGGCACGTGATCAGTTGGAAGTGGTATTTAACTGGTATTAAGTGGTGGTATTAACCCATGCCAAGGCGGGTTGAAGCTGTGATGTGCGCCAAAGGTGCGCCAACTCGTTATTGGCAGGTGGTCATAATGTTTTGGCTCTTGAGTGTACATTGTTCCGTAATGCTTTATTATATTTCCTTCAAAATGATCAGAATGATAAACAAAATAATATTTCTTGTTTATATTATTTTTAGTAAGCACATAGTTAAATAAATATATGACTTAAGAAGAATAATTTTAGATTTTTCATAGCTTAGTTATATGTTTACGTTTTCTAAATAAATGCACGCAGAGAAAATAAGCCAAGCGACGATAAAAGTCAACTCTAGTACGATGTTTACCTCAACTTTCTGTTCCCTTAGAATAGAGGGACAAGTTTTATTTTTTGTCTACTCTATGAACCAAACTGATCACGAAAATCGCCAAGTATCGCCAGCAACGAGTTATACTAATTCTTTGCTGAAGGAGATACAGCCAAGTATATATTTTATTATTGGAGGATGAATGGCCGAGTATCTAACGCTCTGTGCCACAGGTATTAGATTCGAGTCCCGACGATGCCGTGGATATTTGTAGTGGTTCAGAACCCACTTTAAACCGTAGGTCCCTGTCTAATAAGATAGTAGAGCGTTGTCTTGAGGTTTAGTCAGTCCTCAGCCCTTATGGTTCCTCGCTAAAGTGAAGCTGCATATTACCCTTAGCCATGGCCCAATCGCCTACGACGGGGTCCTCTGGACCCATTGTCCGCTTTTCTGCACCAGGGGGATTAGTAACAACATATATTTTATTACTTTACTTCTATTACATTATTATTAGCCAACTATTTAATAAAAAAAATTAAACTATGAATAATTATAAAAGTGTTTAATTAACTAAAATTACTACTTTCTTGATTATCAAAAACTGTATAAAATTTACACGGTTTTGTTACTAAAATATAATCCTTTTTGAATAACTACCTTTACAGCGGAAAAGAAAATTTTCGTCTTTAAAAATGCAAAGACACATTAGTTTAATCAATTCTAGCATTATTGCTATTTAGCGCAGGTTCTATAATGAAAAGTTTTCAGGAATGAAAACGATTTTCTGCATTGCGGGTTTATTGAATAGCTCACGCAATGTTACATTTTTTTCTATTCTTTTCATGGATATTCTTTCATGTGGCTATTGCTTCAAACATTTTTATCTATTCATTTCTTCTCTTTGATTTATTGAAGTTGTTATTCTTTTCTAAATCTTCTCTATTCTATTCATTATTCAACTGCATTAATATTATGATAGCATATGTGTCAAATTTCATTACAAGAGTGTTATTGACAGTAAAAAGACACTAGTAGATAAAATCTTTTAAAAAAATGGAAATTTGATGTATTATATTTCGTACATTATAACTGGTATTATCCGATTTCCTATTTACTAATTTCAATCTGAGAAATTTTATAAAAAGATAGCATTTATGAATAAAAAAAGATATGGATCATGCCCTACTTTTTTATGTTGGCATATTTTTTTTTCTGTACGTCATTGGGCGTCATGTTCCACTTGTATTGAAACATATGTTTTGAAAGTCATTGTATGATAGAACTTCTTTTCTCTTCTCGCCAGTAGAACAGAGAATCGCCAAAAAAAATCACCAAACTACTATGACATAAGCTAAGATAAGAAAACCTCACATATTTCTAAATTGGTTAAAATGACTTCTGACGTTTTTTTTTTTTTTTTTTTTTTTATTTCCAATGGCAGATTATGAACAGTTACAGCAAAAAAAAAAGAACAATGAAAACAAAAAACAAAAAAACATACAACATACAACAACAACAAAATAATACAACAAAACATGCTGAAACAGAGTTCATTCATCTAACAATAATGCCAAGTTGCAGATCTTTTAGCCACTAAAGAAGTGTTACCAGGTGCACCACGGGGAGGTAGATCTTCTGCGATCTTCTGATGTTTGTATTAGTATTAAAGATATTTATAATTATATAAATGATCTATCTAACATACTACATTTTGAAGCAGGATATGTTAAAATATGGATATACATTACTTATTCTATATCCATTCAATATAACAAACGAATTTTACGTATCATTAAAACTTTAAGGTCTCCTTTTTACAAATTTCTCGAACTACTTATATTTAAATATTTTTTTAGTGCAACACAAGTAAACACAGTGACAAATCCTATACAAACCAATGGGAGAAAAACAAACAAGGCACACCTTCACGTAACGGACATGTTAGCTTCAAATTCGCTACTCTGTCTCTATTTTTTTACTACTTTATGCACCAGTGAACGCGACGGCGAGTTGTCCTACTAGCAGCGATGACCATTTGGCTAGCGCTCTGGCCTTTGGTACCTCACAGACCCCAAGTTCGAATCCTGGCGGTGGCATGGACGTTTGTGAGTGGTTTGGAATACACTTTAAACTGTAAGTCCCAGTCTGTTCAGCCCTCGCGTGCACAAAACGGCCATAGAGGGACAAACCAAACCGATCCTATTAGCTGTGCACATTACTGAACATTGCTAATTTTAAAACATTTGAACTTTATTTACAAAAAATTTGTTTCATATAACATGAATTTTCATAGCATTTTTAGTGTACCTGTGATTGTATTACACAGTCCAGTCCCCTAATACGACCATCTGTCAAAAGCCAGAATATACACTCTTGTATATTCTGGCTTTAAGTGGAGTGTGGAATGTGGTATTAAGTGGTATTTAAGTGGAATCCTTTATATACACTCCACTGCAACGTGCTGCGACCTGCCTTTTGTGATGGGTTATTTCACGTTGACATCGAAAGTAGGTGGTGGTCACATTAATGTGACTGGACTACGTATATTGAAATTTCTCACATATGCTTACATTAATTAAGGCGAAATAATAAAAATAATTCTTTCTGGATATTTTTTCTTTCTAATGCAGCTGGCAAACACTTAGACAGCTTGGTCATGGATGCCTTAAGGCAAGCGCTGTACAGGCGTTACTCACTTTGCATTACCCAGGGGGTGCATGTCACTTGAAGACCCCCGCAACGCTCTACGATCCTATTAGACCGGGACCTACGGTTTAAAGTGGATTCCGAACCACTACAAACATCCATGGCACCACTGGGACTCGTACCCGAAACCTATGGTACCGAGCGCCAGAGCGCTAGCCACTCGGCCATTCAGGCCCCACTCTTTCTGGATATTACATAGAAATTATAAATATGAAATAAATATTTAATTAAAAAAATAAGTAAATCTATAATTAGGATGAATTTAGCAACGGTCCTCCACTCAGCGATAAAACGATCTTATTGGACCCTGGGGCTGAGCCCATCTGCTAATCTGTTTGTAGGGCCGTCGGAACAAGGTCTTTATAAATCATTATCAGGGAGAAGAACTTTTTTTCCCGGGCGATGAGTGAGCGATGGGTCGAGACCTTCCTTATCGACGTGTAATGGAAATCACGTGTTCCTTAAGCCCCTTCCCCCTTGATGGATTGGGCTTTGATCTTCTGGACCAAGTTCGCTCACCTGTCACTCAAGCTGAACCGCCCCCCACCCCACCCTTTGATTTTCTTCTCCTTTCTATTTCTTTCTGGCCCACTAAATGGACTGTCGAGATAGGTGCGAAATATATTGGTTTTGGTCTTTGTCTTTTCACTATAATTTTTGTTGATAGGTTTTTCATTGCCTTACATATCAAAGCTGTTTATTATAAAATTTGGAATTATATATTTATATTAAACCAAAATTTTTAAGCATTATTTAAAAATCTACATGTTTTTATTAAAACAAAATTTTTATCCAATTTTTAAAAATCTACATGTTTATATTAAAACAAAATTTTTGTCCAATATTTAAAAATCTACATGTTTATATTAAAACAAAATTTTTGTCCAATATTTAAAATTCTACATGTTTATATTAAAACAAAATTTTTGTCCAATATTTAAAAATCTACATGTTTATATTAAAACAAAATTTTTGTCCAATTGTTAAAAATCTACATGTTTATATTAAAACAAAATTTTTGCCCAATATTTAAAAATCTACATGTTTATATTAAAACAAAATTTCTGTCCAATATTTACAAATTTCGTCTAATTGCACATAATTTAAACAAATACTTTTTTATTTAAAATGAATTTCTTGTTTTAAATACTATATTGTTATTAAAATTGAGAATTAAATTTTTTTCATAAAATTAATATTAGGATTAACAATATCTAGTGATTTCTTCTAGTACTCTAAATGGACTATCGAGATATGTGATATATTTGTTTTGATTGGCTTTTTGTTGCCTTACAAATCAAAGTTGTGTATTATAAAATTTGGACCTACATGTTTATATTAAAATAAAACTTTTGTCCAATATTTAAAAATTTTGTCTAAGTAAAAAAACAATATCGTTTAATATACACATAATTTGAACCAATATTTTTTTTTAAAAATGAATAAATAATTAAATTAATTTAATAATTTATTTTAAATATTATTATTAAAGTTCAGAATTAGATTTTTTTCGCAACAGAAAATTAATAGTAGGATTAACAATATCTAATGATTTCTTCTAGTACTCTAAATGTACTATAGAGATATATGGAAATATATTGGTTTTGGTCTTTTGACTATAAGTTTTTTTCTTGTTGTAGAAAGGCTTTTCATTGCCTTACATATCAAAGTTGTTTATTACAAAATTTGGAACTACATGTTTATATTAAACTAAATTTTTGTTCCAATATTTAAAAATCTACATGTTTATATTAAAACAAAATTTTTGTTCAATATTTACAAATCTGCATGTTTATATTAAACCAAAATTTTTGTTCAATATTTAAAAGTCTACAGGTTTATATTAAACCAAAATTAAAGGAAAATTAATATTAGGATTAACAATAGTTATTAATTTGTTCTAGTGCTTTAAATGGATTATCGAGATATGTGAGAAATATATTGGTTTTGGTCTTTGTCTTTTCACTATAATTTTTTGTTGCAGAAAGATTTTTTGTTGTCTTATAAATCAAAGTTGTTTATTATAAAATTTGGAACTATATGTTTACGTTAAACCAAAATTTTTGTCCAGTATTTAAAAATTTTGTCTGATTAAAAAATATGGTTTAATATACACATACTTTTTATTAAAACGAATATGTTTTTTTTTTTAAATACTATTATTAAAAGGAACTTTAAAATGACGGAAAGAGCTAAATAGCCTATAACAAATATTCTTGTAGTGATCACTAAACTAATTGAAATCAGATTTACAAATACTAGTGAATAATTTTTTGCTGATTTCTCTCGTTATTTAAACAAGGAACGTTAAAACGACAGAGACTTTTATGCCATATAAATAAAAATAAAATAGAGATGTATGGCGTGTAACAAATATTCTTGCAGTAATCACCAAACTTTTTCCCCACCACATTTTCCACAAACCCACCTACCAATACATCTCACACACATCATCTCGACCACACCCAAAATTTTTGCAGACGCACTGATGACATCCCGTTCCCATTAGGCAGCGGCCCAGTGTACCAGATGCACAACATTCCAGCATTACCATTCTCAGGTTCATAACCTGAAACAAACTGTGGCCCATTATAAAACTCCGTATTCATCATTTCCCGACACCGTTATACCTCATTAAGGGGTGAAACATATTTACGCTTGGCCGAGGGGCTTTTTCCACTTCGTTTGCCGCTTCAGCCCCTGCGTCGTTCCGACGGAAGGCACCAATGGGGGGCAGCCCCATCCCTTTTCTTGGGGCTGAAGACGACGAGTTTGTTTTAATGGGCCTTACGACACTGCTGCCTTATCGGGATTTTTGTTTTGCTGGCAGCTGTAAGGTTGACAGCCTGGAATTGTCGGCAGCGTTTGTCATTGGGTAGGGGTGGAGTAAATTAAACCCGATTTCTCACTGCAGAAGGAAGAAGAAGATGTGGGTGTGCGAGGAATGTAGCGTGAAAACGTCGAGCGGAATTCGTTTGTAAACACAAAAGAAAGATGACACAGCGGTGCGATAGCGGGAACTGGCAAAACAGCAATCATACGCCATAAAAATAACAAACACGAGAAGAAGCATTTCAAGATATGCTACCGCGAGTTCTAAACAGTAGGGAAATAGGTTAATGGGAAAGACGTGTTATCAATTTTAAATGGAATTAGTTTGTAAAAAAAATTAGGGCAATTGATAGTTTATTTAAAAAATATATAAAACAAATGAAAAGAAATATAAGAATCCGTCAACTAAATAAAATATCAGTTAATTATTTTAAGTTTCGATTCTTAAAACACTAAAAAAAATCCTTTTAATGTGCTCTATTGGTTTGGTTTGTCGCCCTACGGTCATCCTGTGCACAGTTATCTATCGGGGATGCTATTGTGATATGGGCAATTAATGTGCAGAAGGGCTCAAATGTGAATCCTTTTTCTTTATTATTTTTTACACCCCCATACATAGGGTTGCGTCGCCCCCTACCAGTTAAAATTGTGAAGGTGGACTTTATGGAAAATAATGCAACTATCATATATACTTCTTTATGAATTGAAAATCATTCTCAGCACTGGTTAGGGGTAACTTGTAACAGAATTTTGATAAAATGTTAAAGACATATGACATCCATATAAAAAAATTATTTTGCTAACAAATGGCATAGATTCAGCTTATATAAATGGGCAAACCATGTTTTCTATAAATTATACAGTAAAATAATTTTACTAATTTATTTATTATTGTTTCCAAAATGTGTTTTACAATTTACTCAGCTTTCATAAACATTTTGCATAAATTCTTCTGAAAGTAACAATAATTACCAAAAGCTAATGAAATTAAATGGTAATGAATTAAAAGGTAACATGTAAAAATGGTCTACTGCAGACAAAAATTTCGCGGGGGTGGTCCCGGATTTATATGATCGTAGAACCTTCGGCGAAGGGTTGACAACCCTACCTCGTGAAAAGGCAGTGAGTCAGACTTCTACTTACGGGTGCTCCATCACAACAGAAGCTGCACCTTCCCATTTCCCTTCTTCCATGGCACCACGCGGGTTCTTGGACTTGATCTTGATGATGCTGTCTACCAAGTGGAATAAGAAATAACAGATATGAATAGAGATTTTTCAGTTAAGAAATGTTTTACGATAATCACTAAATAAATAAAAGTCTATTTTTACTGCTATTCGTACACAAAGGAGGATTTTTAAATAGAGTTTAATTTATCTCTTCAAGATATTCGTCATTATTATTTTTAGTTTAATAAATTATATGTAAAAATGATCTACTGCAAAAAAAATAAATTGATAAATAAATAACAATAAATAAATAAAAAAAAATAAATAATAAAAAAAAATAAATAAATAAAAAATGCCATAGATTGAACAGCAGTAATTCTTTAAAATTTCTACAAAACATTAGAGATTAGTTAAGCCTATTTTTATACTTAATTGACTAGTTAACAGGAAAGATTTCTAATTAAGAAAACTTATTTTTTAATCATATGTTTTATATCTTTATATATGTAATTCTTCTGTACATATGTTTGTCACTGCAATCCACCTAAACGGCAGGACCGATTTTGATGAAATTTTTTGTGCGTGTTTGAGTGGGTCTCTGGATGATTTAGATTCACAATTGGATCCGGTAGGTGGCGCTGCAACTGATATAATTTTTAAGCACGTGCGTTTGTCACTGAACTCCACCTAAACGACTGGACCGATTTTGATGAAATTTTTTGTGTATTCTTGAGAAAACATGGAGACTGTTTTTATGCCATCTTCTTTGTTGTAAGTTGCTTCCAGATGTTGCTGCAGTCTATCAGCTTCTATACCGTTCAAACAATCACTATGAAAATGGGTAATAATATGTGTTCGAGTGAATATAATAGGTTCGTTCTGTCCACTTTATTGTTACTTGCCAACAGAGGGTCCTGCAGCATTTCATTTCATATACCGTTCAAACGATATCCATGAAAATGGGTATGCACATATATTGGTACATGGAGAATATATTCACAATATGTAATTTTCTACAATGTTTTTTTTTTTTTTTTTGGCAGTACAGTTCTGCTAGTTTTTAATATATTCTAACAGTGTTTTTCATATTTTCAATCATACATTCATATTTATTATATTTTTAATCATACATTCATATTTATTATATTTTTAATCATACATTCATATTTATTATATTTTTAATCATAATCATATTTTTTAAACATATTTTAAGAAATCTAAAGTATACAGTGAAGTCCAAAGTTTAGAAATCATATCACTAACTATAATCAAAGATACCAAACTCTTTCAAATTACTAATTACCCAAACATAATTTATCAAATTACTACCATAACCTAATTAAAAGTAATTAAGTTTCAAAAACCTAAACTAAATCAAACGATAATTTTAAACAAAATAAAAGTGTACAGAAAACGCTAAATGATGAACAGCCTGGAACATGAACTTGCAAAAATCGCGGGTCAAAGATCTGAATTAAGGTATCCCAAACGATTTTAAGGATGACGCAGACGATGACGGTGGTGCTTTTCTAAATATTCGACCTCCCCCCGAGGATCAGTTCGATTACTTGCACGCTTCCATGCTTCTAGGGGAGGGGACGGGCATATTTAATGGTAGCCCACCTCGTTAGAAGGCTTTTTCGAACGGTGTAATTTTCATAAATTCTTCTTCAGGAACATCGCAGACGATATTTGAAGAAGGAGGCTTTATTAGGGTTTAAAAATTTCTTTTGCCTTCAGGGGATGAGATGCGCTGCCTGGTATGTTCGAAAGTTCTTTTTATTTATTCGTTTGTTTATTTTATTTATTAATGTGTGCACACAAAGTTTTTGGTGATTTTAATTAGAGACTGAAATGAACGACGATTACTAGATACGGTTGTTGAGTATGAAATGTGCAGATGTGCATAAATGAGGATTTTTTTTTATCTAAGAGAACATAAAATATGAAAAGTTATTGCATCTGAATACTCATTTGAATTTATTTTTAAAATATTTTTTTTTTTCAATTTGAAATTTCAATACCCTATTTGTTTGAAAATGCGATACTTAATTCTGAGATGCAAGAATATTATTTTTCGAATTCTTTTATAATGATTACTTTTTATTATGTCATAGATTTATAATTCTTGATAATATTATAATATAGCTATTGAATTTGCATATTAATTATTCATAATAATAAATATGCGACTTATTTTCATTTTCATTTTTTTTTTTTTTTTTTTTTTTTTTTAATTTCTATACCCCGTTTGTATGAAATCGTGGTATTTAATTTTGAGGAATAAGAATATTATTTCTCTAATTCTTTTATAATGATTATTTTTTATTTGGTCTTTGATTTATAATTCTGGTCAATATCATAAAATAGCTATTGAATAATTTGTATATTAATTTTTTCTTAAAATAATTATGCAACTATTACTTTTCCTTAAGAAAATCTATACATTATAATAACATACAGATAAAAAATACATTATAAAACTTTATCAAAAAATTGAAACAATGGTTTAATATCAATAAATATATCATAAATATTAAAAATCATAAAATCAATTTTATAATGAAATCTGGAGAAAAAATTTGAAAGTTTCTTTGTTTTGGACACGAAATTAAAAAAAGGAAATTTGTTCATTTATGGTTTCAAAACATATAATAAACATCTCTTTTCTTCTAACTGGGAAAAGAGATAACGTCGAGTAGGAAAAAAATATAAGTTCCATAATTAAGATGTACTCGATTCTCATTTTAAAACTACTCGAATATAGTTCAGTAGCAGCCATTCTAAGTCTATGTTCAATTGGTAGCCAGTCTAAGACTATAACCAATTAGCAGACATTTTAAGTCTAAGTTCAATTTGTGGCTAGTCTAATATTATAAGCAATTAGAAGCCATTCTAAGTCTAAGATTAATTGGTGGCCAGTCTAAGTCTGTGTCAATTTGTGAGAAGTGTAAATCTATGTCTAATTAGTAGTCAGTCCAAATGTATGTTCCCTTTGTAGGCAGTATAAATCTGTATCCAATTTGTGGACAGTGTAAATCTACGTCCAATTAGTTACTATTGCAAATATATGTCCAGTTAGTAAGCAGTCCAATCTATGTGTAATTAGTAATCAGTGCAAATCTATATCAAATTAGTATCCAGTTCAAATCTATTTCCCATTAGTAACCAATCCAATCTATCCAATTAATAGGCAGTCAAAATCTTTCCTACTAGTAACCATTACAATGCAAATATTTATGACTGAATTTTTAACTCTCAAGGGAGAAATATATTGTTTTAATTTAAGCTTATGTCCAATTATGCATGAATTTACACTTGCATGAATCTTCATCTCATATGAACGCTAATGCTGAAGTACTACCTCGAATTTGCCATTCAAACACCCTTTGAATGTTCGTATACGAGCCATAGTACTCCTTGACCACTTAGGTGATTTTTCATCTCATATAAAAGCTAATGCTGAAGTACTGTACTGAATTTGTCCTTAAAGCATCATTTAAAATGATAATCTACGAATCTTAGCATTTTCAACAATCTTCAACAATTTTTGCTATTTTATATGTGTCTGGTTCATTTCTTTTCGAATAGAAAATAAATGTTGAATAAAATCTTTTACGGTGGGCTTCAAAAAAAAAAGTCTTCTCATATCACTGTATTTTACCGTTTAGTACAGCAGGTAACCATAAAGCGAAAATACAGAAGTAAAGAAAGACTTCAAGATAAAAATCTTAAATAGGCTAAATCCAAAAAAAGCAATATATTGGTTCTCAATACGACACTATTATTTCGGACCCCGTATTCCGGAAAAGAAGGAAGGAAAATTACTAATATCCGAGATGAAAAACGGGAAATAATTCATACTCCGTATCTTTAGGAAAAAAAACGACGCATTTGCAAAAAAAACGAAACAAAGTTGCTATTTCATGAAAGGAACAGAAAAATTTATGAGTCAAATGCTGAATAATTACTTAAATACTTATTACTTAAATGATTAATAATTGCTTAAATTAATGCTTAAATATTGTCACTAATCTGTGGT
The DNA here is from genome assembly GCA_021605075.1 of Caerostris darwini. Classification (NCBI taxonomy): domain Eukaryota; kingdom Metazoa; phylum Arthropoda; class Arachnida; order Araneae; family Araneidae; genus Caerostris; species Caerostris darwini. The sequence goes on along the minus strand of BPLQ01005387.1, from coordinate 195,891 downwards.
TTTAAAATGATGGTCTGTGAGACATAGTAGTCATTCATCACTTCGTCTGAGCGTTCATCACATATGACCATCAATGCTTTGTCCCGAATTCGTCCTTCAAGCATCAATTACAGTGATATTCTATGAGCCTTAGAGCTCCCTGATTAATTCCATGAACTTTCATCACATATGACCATTAATTCTTAAATAGTGACCCGAATATGTCCTTCAACATCACTTGCAATAGCGTTCTGTGAGCCTTAAAACTCCCTGATTGAGTCTATGAACGTTCATCACATATGAATGCTAATGTTGAAGTACTGTGCTGAATTTGTCCTTTAAGAATCATTTAAAATGACAGTCTATGGGTCTTATTCTACGTTTTTTGCTGTTTTATGAGTGCCTGTTTCGTTTCTTTCGAATAGAAAATAGAAGTGGAATAATATCTACGGTGTGCTTCAGTAAAAAAAGTTTTTTTTGTATAGCAGGTAACCATAAAGAACTACAGAAGTAAAGAAAGACGTAAAGATAAAATCTTAAACGGACTAAATCCAAAAAAGCAATTTATTGGTTCTCAATACGAGACTATTAGTTCGGGCCTTGTACTCCGGAAAACAAGAAGAAAAAACTACTAATATCCGAGATGAAAAACGGGAAATAATTCATACTCCGTATCTTTAGTAAAAAAAAAAAACGATGCTTAGTAAGAAAAAATATTTTGCTATTCCATGAATGGAACAGAAAAAAAAACACGAGTCAAATTAATTGACTTAAAAAAGGATTCCTTTAGCTTAAAATACGGTGATAAACGTCAAGTACTTATAAAAAAACATAAAAGTGTTAGTGTATGAACTATAGTACTTCCTAATCACTTGTATGAACTTTTATCATATACAGCCATTAATGCTCATATACTGTCCCGAATTTGCTCTGCAAGCAGGATTTGCACTGGTATTTTATAAGCCCTAGTACTTCCTGATCATTTGTACGAACGTTAATCACATATGAATGTTAATGCTGAGGTATTGTGGTGAATTTGTGCTGCAAGCATCATTTGCAGTGGTATTCTATGAACCTTAGTACTTCCTGATCACTTCACATAAATGTTCATCACATACGTCCAAAATTCTTAAATACTGTTCCGAATTTGTCCTCCACTATCATTTGCAGTGTATTATATGAGCCTTAGATCTTCCTGATCATTTGCATGAACGTTCATGACATGAACATTAATGCTAAAATACTGTCTCAAATTCGTCCTTCAAGCATCATTTGCAGTGGTATTTTATGATTCACTGATCACTTTGCATAGACATTCATCACATACGATCATTAATCGTAAAATTGTGTTTTAAATTTGTCGTCCAACTTAATTTGCAGCGATATTCTATGAGTCTTAGTACTTCCTGATCACTTGTACGTACGTTCACCACATATGAATGTGAATGCTGAAGTACTGTGGGTGAATATGTAATTCACACATCATTTGCAGTGGTACTCTAGGAACCTTAGTACAACCTGATTACTTGCATGAAAGTTAATCACATATGAACGTGAATGCTTAAATATCATTTGCAGTGGTACTCTAGGAACCTTAGTACAACCGGATTACTTGCATGAAAGTTAATCACATATGAACGTGAATGCTTAAATATCATTTGCAGTGGTACTCTAGGAACCTTAGTACAACCTGATTACTTGCATGAAAGTTAATCACATATGAACGTGAATGCTTAAATATCATTTGCAGTGGTACTCTAGGAACCTTAGTACAACCTGATTACTTGCATGAAAGTTAATCACATATGAACGTGAATGCTTAAATATCATTTGCAGTGGTACTCTAGGAACCTTAGTACAACCGATTACTTGCATGAAAGTTAATCACATATGAACGTGAATGTTTAAATACTATGCTGAATTTGTCTTTTAAGCATTTTTTGAAGGAATTGTCTATGAGTCTTAGCACTTTCTGCATTTTTTTTGCTATTTTATATGTGTCTGATTCATTTCTTTTTAATAGGAAATAAATGTGGAATAATATATTTTACGGTCTTCTTCAAAATAAAAAACAATCTTCTGTATTTTACCGTTTAGTATAGCAGGTAACCATAAAGCGATAATACAGACGTAAAGATAAAAATCTTAAACGGACTAAATCCAAAAAAGCAAATTTATTGGTTCTCAATATGAGACTATTATTTTCGGCCTCGTATTCCGGAAAAGAAGGAAGGAAAATTACTAATATCCGAGATGAAAAACGGGAAATAATTCATACTCCGTATCTTTAGAAAAAAAAGGATGCTTAGCAAGAAAAAATATTTTGCTATTCCATGAATGGAACAGAAAAAAAAACACGAGTCAAATTAATTGCCTTGAAAAAAGGATTCCTTTAGCATAAAATACGGTGATAAACGTAAAGTACTCATAAAAAGACCATAAAACCCTCCCGTAACGTTTCGCCCAGAATACAGAAATCTTTCTAATTGACGGGACCCACGGACGATCAAAGTGCAGTTAAAAGGTGGCTGCCGGTTTAGGGGCTCACTGTTGGATTCCTTACTTTAAAAGAGTAACGGTAAATATTTTAATGCCTAAATGTGTATTTTAACTATTCATGCTTTGATACGCGGAACACATATATGCGATTTAAGCCATTTCGTAAATTTATTTCAAAGACAAATTTAGTCACGCTTCGTTTATTAGATAATTTTAACTAGAAATATTTTGAAATAGGGATCGTTAAAATCCTGTATCGAATAGTTAAATTTAGAGCACTGCATAAATCAATGCTGAATCTAAATAATATTTTAAAGCGGAAATAAATTATTAATGGTATAGAATGTTGGTTGACGTATTCTTTTGAAGCTATTTGGCCCATGGGGGCTCCATCTCAAATATGACAGGGTAAATAAAGTTGAAATAATGAAAATTGCACAGAATATATTTACAAATATAATAAAACTAACTTACTACTATGTCCAAAAAATAATACCAATTTTCCAATTTAAATTTCCCGGAAATATGATATTTCAAATTTTTTTCTTTTTTAGATTCGTTTTTAGGTTAGGTTTTTATTTGATGGCACTGTCCTTGACATCGGTGTGAATTTTGACGTCAAAATATTCATTAGTGTTTGAGTTACGCTTGGTTTTGTGAGACGCTAAAACATCTAGAGAACACGTTGAAGACGAAAATCCCTCTGACGAAGCTTACGTCCAAAAAATGAAAGATTTGGTGCTTGCAAACCACCGATTTACAATTAGAGACCTTGCTTATGATGTTGGAATTTCAAAATTCCATTTTAAAAGATGTTTTGGGCCTCACAGTCTCCAAATCATTATTGGTAACGAAAACATTGAATGCACCAGCTCAGCTCACACTGCATTGATTCTTCGCGATTTTTTCACCATAAGTGCCACCCATATCGTTCCACAAACACCGTATTCACCTGAGTTAGCATCGTGCTACTTCTGGTTATTTCCTAAACTCAAAAGACCACTCCAGGGACACCGTTTTGAGTCGATTAAAGAAACATTTCAAAAATCGCCGTAATCAGTTTTAGCATCTCACGAAACCAAGTGTAACTCAAACACTAATGAATATTTTGATGTGAAATTTCACACAAATGTTACGGACAGTTTCAGCAAACTAAAAATGAAAAAAAAAAAAAAATTTCAAAAGCCCCGGAATTTTAAATTGAAAATTGGTCATTTTGGACTCATTAGTATATGTGATTTAAGCCATATCGTAAATTTATTCCCCAGACACATTTAGTCACGCTTCGTTTATTAGATCATTTTAACTAGCAATATTTTGAAATATGTGATCTCTGAAATTCTATAGCGGAAAGTTAAATTTAGAGCACTGCACAAATCAATGCTAACTCTAAATAATATTTTAAAGTGGAATTAAATTATTAATGGTATAGAATGTTGGTTGACGTATTCTTTTGGAGCTATTTAACCTCTTGGAGCACCATCTCCGATATGACAGAATACTACAGTGTCCAAAAAGTAAGACGAATTTTTATTTTTTTCAAAAACTCTTTATTTATTCTTCCAAATTTATTTCATCGCCTTCAAAGTAATCCCCTCCGTACACAATGCACTTATGCCACCTCGCAGATTCACGTTGAATCTCTTCAATCGACTCAAAGCGGTGTATCCGGAGTGGTCTTTTGAGTTTAGGGAATAGGCAGAAATCCCATGGTGTGAGTACGGTGGTTGTGGAACGATATGGGTTTCATTTTTGGCGGAAAAGTCACGAAGAATCAATGCCGTGTGAAGATGGCGCATTATCGTGATACAAAAACTAAGAGTTCTCTTTCCATAAATGTGGCCTCTTTTTGCGAATAGCTTCACGTAAACGACGCACAACACTTAGATAATATTCCTTGTTGACAGTGAGGCCGGGCGGAAGGAATTCATAATGCACCACACCACGGTAACCGAAGAAAACAGTCAACATGATCTTGCTTTTTGAGCGACTTTGGCCTGCTCTTTTCGTTCTTCCTTCAACTTTGTCACAATATTCGCTCGAATGATCGGTTGTTTCCGGATCGTAAGCATAAATCCAAGTCTCATTTCAGTTATGATGCATTTACTCTTGTCCAGATAATCAGAAAACATTCTTTCACAAACTTCGACGTGACGATGTCTCCCAAAAAATTAAGCGTTTTGATACCAATCGAGATTTGACGCGTTTGAGGCCCAAAGCATCTTTTAAAATAGAATTGACAGATTCTTTTCAAATTTCAACATCATCAGCAAGGTCTCTAATTGTAAATTGGCGATTTGCAAGCACCAAATCTTTAATTTTTTGGACGTGAACTTCATCGGTTGAGGTGGATGGTCTAACCAGAGAGTTCTTAGTCTTCAACGTATTCTCTGCCTTTTCTAAGCTGTTTATACCGCTTGTAAACATTTCTTACTAATATAGTTTACTCACCGAATGCCTTCTGCAACATTCTATACGTTTCTGCACACGAATGTTAATTCCACAAACAAAATTTAATGCAAGTTCTCTGCTCAATTAATTCAGATTTTTCAAAATTCGCCGGAATCAATTTTAGCGTCTCACAAAGCCAAGCGTGACTCAAACACTAATGAATATTTTGACGTCAGATTTTCCACAGATGTCAAGGACAATGCAAAAAACCTAAAAGAGAAAAAAAATTCAAATTCCATATGCACGAGAAATTTAAATTGAAAATTGGTTTTATCTTTTGGGCATAGCAGTATGCATGGTAATGCCTATCAATGCAATGCCTACAAATGCATAGACCTATATGTATAAATCGGGGGGGCCAGAATGGCCGAGTGGCTCGAGCTCTAGCGCTTGGTACCACAGGTTTTGGGCTCGAGTCCCGGCGGTGCCCTGAATGTGTGTAGTGGTTCGGAATCCACTTTAAACCGTAGGTCCCGGTCTAATAGGATCGTAGAGCGTTGCGGGGGCATTGTTACACCGCGTCCGTGGCTTATCTTCAAGTTACACGCGCCCCCTGGGTAATGCAAAGTGAGTAACGTCTGTGAAGCGCTTGCCTTAAGGCATCTAAGACGTCCATGTCTGTTTGCCAACTGCATTGGGTAAAAAAATATGTATAATTCGAAGATAATTTATTTTCAAAGTAATTAAAAATATAAATTTTTTTTGTAAATCTGGAAATAGGCAATTTGAAATAAAAGACTGGAGATGCTGGGGATCGAACCCAGGGCCTTTCGCATGCAAAGCAACGCTCTACCACTGCGTTACATCCCTACGCTTGCATTACCATGACAGGTGTTTTTATTGCTATACCAATGTACCTGAATCGGCATTCGCGCCTTTTGATCTGAAATATTAAGTTGAGGGTCATTAATTTTTCAATTACTTAAAAATTAAAACAAAAACATGGTCTGTAGTTTTTTTTATATATTTTGGTGATTATTTAATATTAATATTCAGTATTATATCAATATTTAATATTCACACTAAATAAAAGTGATAAAAAGTTCTGGTTTTATTTTTTTCCCATCTATGATACATTTAAGTGCAGTGGGGTGATGTATTTCAGATTTGAAAGGGGAGGTTTTATTTTCATAATCATTACGCTTTTTTTTATCATTGTCTGTAAAATGAAGTAAAATACATGTGATACGATATTATGTTTAAAAGTTATTACAACTGCTACAGACTGCTATAAATATTAAAGTTAACTTAATCTTATAAAAATAAAATCATACGTGTTTCAGTTTTATATAAAAATTGTCTCCCAAAATATACTGGTACAAAAATTTTCATTTTTTTATAAGCCTAAATCATAACGTTTTCCATAAAATAGTTAAACAAAATATTCTCTATTAAAGAATAAATAATGTATTGAAAAATTTATTTATTTAAAAAAAATTATATATACAAAAGAAGGACATATCCTATGTCGGTTTAATTTCATTTGATGGTATTTTAAATAGGAAGTGACTGTTCTGGTTCAAACTATTGTTTATTAATCTAAAAAAATATCTTTTTAGGAAAAGAACATTATTTTACATTGAGATAAATTGTATTTGAACACTGTTATTGAAAAAAAATCGTTTCTTTCGTACTTTGCAGATGTTACCATGAAAACATAGAGTCGCAGATGTTGCATTGAAAAAATAGCGTAAATAATATATTTTTTAATTAAAAATCGTTATAAAGCTTTAACGTATAAGGGATAACGACTAGTGTCATATTTTTCTTAAATTTTAGTTATTGGACATATGGTTATTACAAATACTTAACTGTAGTGTGTCATATAAAAATATTAAATATTAGTTATGTTTCACTTAAAACAGTTTTTAAAATTTTTGCATGATAATTAAAAGAACGCTAATATTTTGTATTATGGCAATAAATATTTCAATATTTTACGTTAAATAAATGAAGAAAATTATTTTTTTTTTTTTTTTTTACAATTTGTTTTATCTTAATTTCATATCGAATGAATGTTTGATAGTAAAAAACGAATTTCTTGCTGAAATATTTATTTGATTAAATGAAAATATTGAATGAATTTTACAAATATAAAAACTCGATTATTGTTTTTATTATAAATTTATTACAAAAAAAAAAAAACATTTATTGAACAATGGCAAAATAATGAGGAATGACAGTAAATATAAATAATTTATTTTCATACGCGTTGCAACAAAAACTTAAAAAATCAACAAGAATTCCCAGTCTCTTGCCTAGAGTGGACATCGTGGCTTGCTTTAGACTTGTCAGATACCATGACTACTTACAGAGTCACATGTATAGAACACCTTGTCAGATACCATGACTACTTACAGAGTCACATGTATAGAACACCTTGTCAGATACCATGACTACTTACAGAGTCACATGTATAGAACACCTTGACAGATACCATGACTACTTACAGAGTCACATGTATAGAACACCTTGACAGATACCATGACTACTTACAGAGTCACATGTATAGAACACCTTGTCAGATACCATGACTACTTACAGAGTCACATGTATAGAACACCTTGACAGATACCATGACTACTTACAGAGTCACATGTATAGAACACCTTATCAGATACCATGACTACTTACAGAGTCCCATGTATAGAACACCTTGTCAGATACCATGACTACTTACAGAGTCACATGTATAGAACACCTTGTCAGATACCATGACTACTTACAGAGTCACATGTATAGAACACCTTGTCACAGACCATGACTATATACAGAGTCATCTGTATAGAATAGGAATGGCTGCTACAGATATCTGCTCCCTTTGCGATTATGGCGTGCCCATAACTGGAGAGCACCTCACCATATGCCCTACTGTTCTTAATTATTTCCCTTTTTGTGTTACTGTCAATGCCATTAGTGATTGCTTTTGTTGTTTTTACTGTATTGTGCTGGCAATGATCGAGAGGTTGGTGACGGGCATAGGATAAAAAAAGTCTAAAAAAACTCTATTTAAAAAAAAATAGTAATAAAATTACGCCAAACGTACACAAGGATACTATAATGAAGAACATCATCTAAAACTTTACATAAATAAAATTAAGCGAAACATTGTACAATGATAAACCATAAATTTATAGAACTGTCTTCCTCCAAAGACAAATGAACTGAACTTTGAAAATTGACGGATTATGATTTCAATGGAATGGATCAGCTGCCTATTTCAATGAAAGTGTTGAAGATGATATTCCCCTAATATTAAGCGGCCTGATTCCCAATTGGCTAACTCTCCGGTCGTTGGTACCACAGGCTTTAGGTTCGAATTCTGGCGGTGACATCGATGCTTATTGGTGGCTCGGAAATCCACGAGGTCCTCCAGGTCTTGGTCTAATCCGCCTAAAGTATGCGCAAAATGACTGTAGAGCGACAAACCAAACCTAACATTAAATTTCCCAATGTTAATTTTTCTATATTTCCTGTTACTTTTTCATTCGTGGCCACTAGATTTTCAATGCGGGATTTCTTTTTAATGTGGGTTTGTTTGGTTTTGTTTGCCGCTCTATGGTCATCTTGTGCACATTTTAGGCTAAATAGACAGAGATTTATAGTTTAACATTTTGCAATCGAGGGCTCCGGAGCGGAGCCATTTAAAATTTGTCTTCAAGCTCGAGGGCTCCGCTACGGACACAATGCAAACAACAATATAAATAATGCGTTTCTTTTAATGCGTATATCAAACTTACATGTGAATATGATCTTTTCACTAAAATCGCTTCGAGTTGCTGGTAATACGAATGAAAAACACTTCGAGTGCAAAGGGTTAAAGTGGATTCCGAACCACCGAAAAACATCCAAGTCATGCCAAAGCCAGGATTAGAACCTGAAGCCTTCAGTGCCAACGGCCAGAGCTAATACTAATTGAAGCTAGGATACTACGCTCATGTCCATAAATTAAGGATAATTCAGAATCACACAGAAATTGAACTCTAAAATAAAAATTTCACCTGTAGGATTATCACACACATCTTGAAGAAGAATATGCAAATTACAGGAAACCACCAGATGGCGCGGATAGTACGTCACAATGACGAGAGTGTAAGAGAGGTGTATATAAGGAATGGTGACAAAGAAGTAAAATTGTTCACAAGCGCTTTAAAAGCCTTTCAGTGCAATAACCGCATAGTTATGGCACAAAGGGAGCATTTGGATGATTTTTTACGTGGTAGAATTACCGGACGACTGGAATGTGGACGTACCCAGCTGGAAGTATCCGAGGAACTTGGAATCGCCCAGAGTATCATCTCCAGGCTTTGGCAACGATTCCAAGATGATGGTAATGTGAGTAGATGTTACAGCACAGGTCACCCGCGAGTTACAACGCCGAATGAGGACCGGTATTTAGCAGTTAATGCCAAAAGAAACAGACGGAGCACATCATCAAACCTGTCTCGTCAGCTCTCTTCAGCTACCGGTACGACAGTTTCAAGGCAGACCGTGTTCAGACGCTTAGGGCACATTGGTCTATATGCTCGTAGGCCTGTCAAATGTGTTCCACTTACTGCAACTCACTGTCGCCTGTGATTAACCTGGAGTAGAGAGCATGCATTGTGGACACCGCAACAGTGGTCTGGTGTGATGTTTTCCGACGAGTCCAGGTTTAGTTTGCAGTCTGATTCTCGCCGGACTTTCATATGGAGAGCGCCAGGTACCCGTTACCACCAAGAGAACACCATTGAACGACACCGTTACGGTGGTGCAGGATGGCTCGTTTGGGGAGGAATTATTCTTGGTTCCAGAACTGACCTGCATGTTCAGAGTGTAACGATGATAGGCCACATCTATCGGGATGTCCTTCTGGAACAACATGTAGGTTTGTTTCGGGGCGCCATGGGTGCTAATTTCTGTTTATGGATGACAACGCCCGTCCTCACCGTGCAAACATTGTAGACGAATGCCTTCAATTGGAGGATATCACCCGTATGGATTGGCCAGCATACTCACTGGACTTGAATCCAATAGAGCATGTGTGGGATATGCTTGGCCGACGAATTGCAGCCCGTCAACCCCCTCCCACCTGTCAACCGGAACTTCGGAGGGCATTGCTTGATGAGTGGTGTAATATTCCCCCAGATCAGATTGTTAATTTGATACTCAGCATGCCTATGCGTTGTAAGGCCTGTATTGCATCGTCCGGGAGACATACTCCATATTAACCATCATACTAACCATGTACCACCCATTAACCATCATACTAATCATGTACCATACTAACCATACTGTTTTTTGTAAATAGGTTCTTTTTTGAAATTTGCTCCAGGGAGTAAAAATCGCAATTTTTATTAATTATGTCATACATATAGCATCTTTTTTGCTCTTTACCTTTTGTTTAATAAATAGACTTTACAAATAAGTCAAATTTGTTTTGCTTCTGTCTCTTTCTTTGCCTGAACTTCATTATCCTTAATTAATGGACATGAGTGTAATTGAAAGATTTCAGATATAAAACTACATACTGGAGGAATATTTAAGGATTTTTTTACGGAAATAATGTGTATTAAAGTGTAAAGTTAAAACATGATTAAAAATTAATTTTTTTTAATTTATTGTGTTATTAAACATTTAAATTTGTCATATTTTTCTGCTTTGCATGAAAAAAAAAACTACCGAATGACATCTGTTTATGTTATAATCACAGCACAAGTTACAAAAATAAAAGTATTAAATAAAAAAAAAGTCACATTAAAAAACGTAAAGAAAAAAATTTAATGATAAAAAAATGTAAAAGGATACATATTAAAAATTATTATTATGTTTAAAGATAGTTATATAATTTACAATTTGTAAATTCCAATTTCCAATTTTTTGTGAGCAGATTATATTAAAATTGAAAACCAAATCTATTATATAGCACAAATTTATAAAACTTTTCAACTTTCATTTAGATTAAAACTACTCAGTTTTTCAGAGCAAAGTTTGCGATATCATCGCAAAGCTTAATGTTTTTTTGGAAAAGAAACTTGTCTACAAACATTGAATTCACGCAACATTTTGGGACACTGGGGATATTTCTTGGAGTAGTTTTAAAAGAACTCTAAATGTTTTCCAATTCAATTTTTTTATCGAGTCGGAACGTGCTCTAAAATTTATTTTTTTACTCCATCAACTTAGAAAGTTTGGTACACGAGAGAAATAACTTTGTAAATATTTTTTCCTTCATCTATTTTTAACGAGTTTTTTTATACTTTCACATTTCATTTCTGTAAGGGAGACTACATCCAATGGCGTATTAACTTTTAATGCATTAATTTATAATTATTGATATTAATTTGATTTTAATTTATAATTTTGATTAATTTAAATTTTGATTAATTTATAATTTGGATTAATATATAATTTGGATTAATTTATAACATTGTAATATATGCTTTATGAGTATGTTAATTGAAAGTAAACCATGTCCATTGGAACTCATCATTGTGTTAGATCCCAGAATGATTTTTTTTTCAAAAATTGATACCCTTGAAAGCCATCAAAATTGGTATCAATAGATGCGATCGTAAACAAAAGAAAAACTTTTCCTCGTGGAGATGTCGGGGATTGAACACGGGACATTTGGTATGCGAAGCGAACGGCATCACAAGACCACTGAGGAGGTGCTTGAACACCCCCAAGGTGAACCAGAGCTACACCCCCATTTCAGTTTGATATATTCTAATATTGATATAACAGAATTCCTAATTTAAAATTTGTGACATTTTAATTGGCATCACAAGACGCGTACGTAAACAAAAAAAAAAAGTTTTTCCTCGTGGAGGTGCCGGGGATTGAACACGGGACATTTCGCATGCGAAGCGAACGCTCTACCACTGAGCTACACCCCCATTTTGAAGCAGTTTCAGTTTGATATATTCTAATATTGATATAACAGAATTCATAATTTAAAATTTGTGACATTTTAATTGGCATCACAAGACGCGTTCGTAATCAAAAAAAAAATTTTTCCTCGTGGAGGTGCCGGGGATTGAACACGGGACATTTCGCATGCGAAGCGAACGCTCTACCACTGAGCTACACCCCCATGTTGAACAGTTTCAGTTTGATATATTCTAATATTGATATAACAGAATTCTAATTTAAAATTTGTGACATTTTAATTGGCATCACAAGACGCGTTCCTAATAAAAAAAAAAAAATGTTTTTCCTCGTGGAGGTGCCGGGGATTGAACACGGGACATTTCGCATGCGAAGCGAACGCTCTACCACTGAGCTACACCCCATGTTGAAGCAGTTTCAGTTTGATATATTCTAATATTGATATAACAGAATTCCTAATTTAAAATTTGTGACATTTTAATTGGCATCACAAGACGCGTTCGTAATCAAAAAAAAAAAGTTTTTCCTCGTGGAGGTGCCGGGGATTGAACACGGGACATTTCGCATGCGAAGCGAACGCTCTACCACTGAGCTACACCCCCATGTTGAAGCAGTTTCAGTTTGATATATTCTAATATTGATATAACAGAATTCCTAATTTAAAATTTGTGACATTTTAATTGGCATCACAAGACGCGTTCGTAATCAAAAAAAAAAAAAAATTTCCTCGTGGAGGTGCCGGGGATTGAACACGGGACATTTCGCATGCGAAGCGAACGCTCTACCACTGAGCTACACCCCCATGTTGAAGCAGTTTCAGTTTGATATATTCTAATATTGATATAACAGAATTCTAATTTAAAATTTGTGACATTTTAATTGGCATCACAAGACGCGTTCGTAATCAAAAAAAAAGTTTTTCCTCGTGGAGGTGCCGGGGATTGAACACGGGACATTTCGCATGCGAAGCGAACGCTCTACCACTGAGCTACACCCCCATGTTGAAGCAGTTTCAGTTTGATATATTCTAATATTGATATAACAGAATTCCTAATTTAAAATTTGTGACATTTTAATTGGCATCACAAGACGCGTTTGTAATCAAAAAAAAAAAAAAAGTTTTTCCTCGTGGAGGTGCCGGGGATTGAACACGGGACATTTCGCATGCGAAGCGAACGCTCTACCACTGAGCTACACCCCCATGTTGAAGCAGTTTCAGTTTGATATATTCTAATATTGATATAACAGAATTCCTAATTTAAAATTTGTGACATTTTAATTGGCATCACAAGACGCGTTCGTAATCAAAAAAAAAAAAAGTTTTTCCTCGTGGAGGTGCCGGGGATTGAACACGGGACATTTCGCATGCGAAGCGAACGCTCTACCACTGAGCTACACCCCCATGTTGAAGCAGTTTCAGTTTGATATATTCTAATATTGATATAACAGAATTATAATTTTAAATTTGTGACATTTTAATTGGCATCACAAGACGCGTTTGTAAAAGAAAAGTTTTCCTCGTGGAGGTGCCGGGGATTGAACACGGGACATTTCGCATGCGAAGCGAACGCTCTACCACTGAGCTACACCCCCATGTTGAAGCAGTTTCAGTTTGATATATTCTAATATTGATATAACAGAATTCCTAATTTAAAATTTGTGACATTTTAATTGGCATCACAAGACGCGTTCGTAATCAAAAAAAAAAAGTTTTTCCTCGTGGAGGTGCCGGGGATTGAACACGGGACATTTCGCATGCGAAGCGAACGCTCTACCACTGAGCTACACCCCCATGTTGAAGCAGTTTCAGTTTGATATATTCTAATATTGATATAACAGAATTTTCTAATTTAAAATTTGTGACATTTTAATTGGCATCACAAGACGCGTTCGTAATCAAAAAAAAAAAATGTTTTCCTCGTGGAGGTGCCGGGGATTGAACACGGGACATTTCGCATGCGAAGCGAACGCTCTACCACTGAGCTACACCCCCATGTTGAAGCAGTTTCAGTTTGATATATTCTAATATTGATATAACAGAATTCCTAATTTAAAATTTGTGACATTTTAATTGGCATCACAAGACGCGTTCGTAATCAAAAAAAAAAAAAAGTTTTTCCTCGTGGAGGTGCCGGGGATTGAACACGGGACATTTCGCATGCGAAGCGAACGCTCTACCACTGAGCTACACCCCATGTTGAAGCAGTTTCAGTTTGATATATTCTAATATTGATATAACAGAATTCCTAATTTAAAATTTGTGACATTTTAATTGGCATCACAAGACGCGTTCGTAATCAAAAAAAAAAAAAAAATTTTTCCTCGTGGAGGTGCCGGGGATTGAACACGGGACATTTCGCATGCGAAGCGAACGCTCTACCACTGAGCTACACCCCCATGTTGAAGCAGTTTCAGTTTGATATATTCTAATATTGATATAACAGAATTCTAATTTAAAATTTGTGACATTTTAATTGGCATCACAAGACGCGTTCGTAATCAAAAAAAAAAAATTTTCCTCGTGGAGGTGCCGGGGATTGAACACGGGACATTTCGCATGCGAAGCGAACGCTCTACCACTGAGCTACACCCCCATGTTGAAGCAGTTTCAGTTTGATATATTCTAATATTGATATAACAGAATTCCTAATTTAAAATTTGTGACATTTTAATTGGCATCACAAGACGCGTTCGTAATCAAAAAAAAAAAAAGTTTTTCCTCGTGGAGGTGCCGGGGATTGAACACGGGACATTTCGCATGCGAAGCGAACGCTCTACCACTGAGCTACACCCCCATGTTGAAGCAGTTTCAGTTTGATATATTCTAATATTGATATAACAGAATTCTAATTTAAAATTTGTGACATTTTAATTGGCATCACAAGACGCATTCGTAATCAAAAAAAAAAAAAAATTTTTCCTCGTGGAGGTGCCGGGGATTGAACACGGGACATTTCGCATGCGAAGCGAACGCTCTACCACTGAGCTACACCCCCATGTTGAAGCAGTTTCAGTTTGATATATTCTAATATTGATATAACAGAATTCCTAATTTAAAATTTGTGACATTTTAATTGGCATCACAAGACGCGTTCGTAATCAAAAAAAAAAAATTTTTTCCTCGTGGAGGTGCCGGGGATTGAACACGGGACATTTCGCATGCGAAGCGAACGCTCTACCACTGAGCTACACCCCCATGTTGAAGCAGTTTCAGTTTGATATATTCTAATATTGATATAACAGAATTCCTAATTTAAAATTTGTGACATTTTAATTGGCATCACAAGACGCGTTTGTAAAAAAAAAAAAAGTTTTCCTCGTGGAGGTGCCGGGGATTGAACACGGGACATTTCGCATGCGAAGCGAACGCTCTACCACTGAGCTACACCCCCATGTTGAAGCAGTTTCAGTTTGATATATTCTAATATTGATATAACAGAATTCTCTAATTTAAAATTTGTGACATTTTAATTGGCATCACAAGACGCGTTCGTAAAAAAAAAAAAAAAAAAAAGTTCCTCGTGGAGATGCCGGGGATTGAACACGGGACATTTCGCATGCGAAGCGAACGCTCTACCACTGAGCTACACCCCATGTTGAAGCAGTTTCAGTTTGATATATTCTAATATTGATATAACAGAATTCCTAATTTAAAATTTGTGACATTTTAATTGGCATCACAAGACGCGTTCGTAATAAAAAAAAAAAAAAATGTTTTCCTCGTGGAGGTGCCGGGGATTGAACACGGGACATTTCGCATGCGAAGCGAACGCTCTACCACTGAGCTACACCCCCATGTTGAAGCAGTTTCAGTTTGATATATTCTAATATTGATATAACAGAATTCCTAATTTAAAATTTGTGACATTTTAATTGGCATCACAAGACGCGTTCGTAATCAAAAAAAAAAAAAAAATTTTTCCTCGTGGAGGTGCCGGGGATTGAACACGGGACATTTCGCATGCGAAGCGAACGCTCTACCACTGAGCTACACCCCCATGTTGAAGCAGTTTCAGTTTGATATATTCTAATATTGATATAACAGAATTCCTAATTTAAAATTTGTGACATTTTAATTGGCATCACAAGACGCGTTCGTAATCAAAAAAAAAAAAAAAAAATTTTTCCTCGTGGAGGTGCCGGGGATTGAACACGGGACATTTCGCATGCGAAGCGAACGCTCTACCACTGAGCTACACCCCCATGTTGAAGCAGTTTCAGTTTGATATATTCTAATATTGATATAACAGAATTCCTAATTTAAAATTTGTGACATTTTAATTGGCATCACAAGACGCGTTCGTAATCAAAAAAAAAAAAAAAGTTTTTCCTCGTGGAGGTGCCGGGGATTGAACACGGGACATTTCGCATGCGAAGCGAACGCTCTACCACTGAGCTACACCCCCATGTTGAAGCAGTTTCAGTTTGATATATTCTAATATTGATATAACAGAATTCCTAATTTAAAATTTGTGACATTTTAATTGGCATCACAAGACGCGTTCGTAATCAAAAAAAAAAAAAAAATTTTTTTTCCTCGTGGAGGTGCCGGGGATTGAACACGGGACATTTCGCATGCGAAGCGAACGCTCTACCACTGAGCTACACCCCCATGTTGAAGCAGTTTCAGTTTGATATATTCTAATATTGATATAACAGAATTCCTAATTTAAAATTTGTGACATTTTAATTGGCATCACAAGACGCGTTCGTAATCAAAAAAAAAAAAAAAATTGTTTTTCCTCGTGGAGGTGCCGGGGATTGAACACGGGACATTTCGCATGCGAAGCGAACGCTCTACCACTGAGCTACACCCCCATGTTGAAGCAGTTTCAGTTTGATATATTCTAATATTGATATAACAGAATTCCTAATTTAAAATTTGTGACATTTTAATTGGCATCACAAGACGCGTTCGTAATCAAAAAAAAAAAAAATTTTTCCTCGTGGAGGTGCCGGGGATTGAACACGGGACATTTCGCATGCGAAGCGAACGCTCTACCACTGAGCTACACCCCCATGTTGAAGCAGTTTCAGTTTGATATATTCTAATATTGATATAACAGAATTCCTAATTTAAAATTTGTGACATTTTAATTGGCATCACAAGACGCGTACGTAAACAAAAAAAAAAAAAAATTTTTCCTCGTGGAGGTGCCGGGGATTGAACACGGGACATTTCGCATGCGAAGCGAACGCTCTACCACTGAGCTACACCCCCATGTTGAAGCAGTTTCAGTTTGATATATTCTAATATTGATATAACAGAATTCCTAATTTAAAATTTGTGACATTTTAATTGGCATCACAAGACGCATTCGTAATCAAAAAAAAAAAAAAAAATTTTCCTCGTGGAGGTGCCGGGGATTGAACACGGGACATTTCGCATGCGAAGCGAACGCTCTACCACTGAGCTACACCCCCATGTTGAAGCAGTTTCAGTTTGATATATTCTAATATTGATATAACAGAATTCTAATTTAAAATTTGTGACATTTTAATTGGCATCACAAGACGCGTTCGTAATCAAAAAAAAAAAAATTTTTCCTCGTGGAGGTGCCGGGGATTGAACACGGGACATTTCGCATGCGAAGCGAACGCTCTACCACTGAGCTACACCCCCATGTTGAAGCAGTTTCAGTTTGATATATTCTAATATTGATATAACAGAATTCCTAATTTAAAATTTGTGACATTTTAATTGGCATCACAAGACGCGTTCGTAAAAAAAAAAAAAATGTTTTTCCTCGTGGAGGTGCCGGGGATTGAACACGGGACATTTCGCATGCGAAGCGAACGCTCTACCACTGAGCTACACCCCCATGTTGAAGCAGTTTCAGTTTGATATATTCTAATATTGATATAACAGAATTCCTAATTTAAAATTTGTGACATTTTAATTGGCATCACAAGACGCGTTCGTAATCAAAAAAAAAAAAAAAAATTTTTCCTCGTGGAGGTGCCGGGGATTGAACACGGGACATTTCGCATGCGAAGCGAACGCTCTACCACTGAGCTACACCCCCATGTTGAAGCAGTTTCAGTTTGATATATTCTAATATTGATATAACAGAATTCCTAATTTAAAATTTGTGACATTTTAATTGGCATCACAAGACGCGTTCGTAATCAAAAAAAAAAAAAATTTTTCCTCGTGGAGGTGCCGGGGATTGAACACGGGACATTTCGCATGCGAAGCGAACGCTCTACCACTGAGCTACACCCCCATGTTGAAGCAGTTTCAGTTTGATATATTCTAATATTGATATAACAGAATTCCTAATTTAAAATTTGTGACATTTTAATTGGCATCACAAGACGCGTTCGTAAAAAAAAAAAAAAAAATTTTTCCTCGTGGAGGTGCCGGGGATTGAACACGGGACATTTCGCATGCGAAGCGAACGCTCTACCACTGAGCTACACCCCCATGTTGAAGCAGTTTCAGTTTGATATATTCTAATATTGATATAACAGAATTCCTAATTTAAAATTTGTGACATTTTAATTGGCATCACAAGACGCGTTCGTAATCAAAAAAAAAAAAAAAAAATTTTTCCTCGTGGAGGTGCCGGGGATTGAACACGGGACATTTCGCATGCGAAGCGAACGCTCTACCACTGAGCTACACCCCCATGTTGAAGCAGTTTCAGTTTGATATATTCTAATATTGATATAACAGAATTCCTAATTTAAAATTTGTGACATTTTAATTGGCATCACAAGACGCGTTCGTAATCAAAAAAAAAAAAAAAGTTTTTCCTCGTGGAGGTGCCGGGGATTGAACACGGGACATTTCGCATGCGAAGCGAACGCTCTACCACTGAGCTACACCCCCATGTTGAAGCAGTTTCAGTTTGATATATTCTAATATTGATATAACAGAATTCCTAATTTAAAATTTGTGACATTTTAATTGGCATCACAAGACGCGTTTGTAAAAAAAAAAAAAAAAAAAATATTTTCCTCGTGGAGGTGCCGGGGATTGAACACGGGACATTTCGCATGCGAAGCGAACGCTCTACCACTGAGCTACACCCCCATGTTGAAGCAGTTTCAGTTTGATATATTCTAATATTGATATAACAGAATTCTAATTTAAAATTTGTGACATTTTAATTGGCATCACAAGACGCGTTTGTAATCAAAAAAAAAAAAGTTTTTCCTCGTGGAGGTGCCGGGGATTGAACACGGGACATTTCGCATGCGAAGCGAACGCTCTACCACTGAGCTACACCCCCATGTTGAAGCAGTTTCAGTTTGATATATTCTAATATCGATGTAACAGAATTCTCAATTTGAAATTTGTGACATTTTAATTGCCATCACAAGACGCGTTTGTAAAAAACAAAAAAAAGTTTTTCCTCGTGGAGGTGCCGGGGATTGAACACGGGACATTTCGCATGCGAAGCGAACGCTCTACCACTGAGCTACACCCCCATGTTGAAGCAGTTTCAGTTTGATATATTCTAATATTGATATAACAGAATTCTAATTTAAAATTTGTGACATTTTAATTGGCATCACAAGACGCGTTTGTAAAAAAAAAAAAAAATTTTTCCTCGTGGAGGTGCCGGGGATTGAACACGGGACATTTCGCATGCGAAGCGAACGCTCTACCACTGAGCTACACCCCCATGTTGAAGCAGTTTCAGTTTGATATATTCTAATATTGATATAACAGAATTCCTAATTTAAAATTTGTGACATTTTAATTGGCATCACAAGACGCGTTTGTAAAAAAAAAAAAAAAAAAAAGTTTTTCCTCGTGGAGGTGCCGGGGATTGAACACGGGACATTTCGCATGCGAAGCGAACGCTCTACCACTGAGCTACACCCCCATGTTGAAGCAGATTCAGTTTGATATATTCTAATATAGATGTAACAGAATTCTCAATTTGAAATTAGTGACATTTTAATTGGCATCACAAGACGCGTTTGTAAAAAAAAAAAAAAAAAAAAAGTTTTCCTCGTGGAGGTGCCGGGGATTGAACACGGGACATTTCGCATGCGAAGCGAACGCTCTACCACTGAGCTACACCCCCATGTTGAAGCAGTTTCAGTTTGATATATTCTAATATTGATATAACAGAATTCCTAATTTAAAATTTGTGACATTTTAATTGGCATCACAAGACGCGTTTGTAAAAAAAAAAAAAATTTTTCCTCGTGGAGGTGCCGGGGATTGAACACGGGACATTTCGCATGCGAAGCGAACGCTCTACCACTGAGCTACACCCCCATGTTGAAGCAGTTTCAGTTTGATATATTCTAATATTGATGTAACAGAATTCTCAATTTAAAATTCGTGACATTTTAATTGGCATCACAAGACGCGTTTGTAAAAAAAAAAAAAGTTTTTCTCGTGGAGGTGCCGGGGATTGAACACGGGACATTTCGCATGCGAAGCGAACGCTCTACCACTGAGCTACACCCCCATGTTGAAGCAGTTTCAGTTTGATATATTCTAATATCGATGTAACAGAATTCTCAATTTGAAATTCGTGACATTTTAATTGGCATCACAAGACGCGTTTGTAAAAAAAAAAAAAAAAAAAAGTTTTTCCTCGTGGAGGTGCCGGGGATTGAACACGGGACATTTCGCATGCGAAGCGAACGCTCTACCACTGAGCTACACCCCCATGTTGAAGCAGTTTCAGTTTGATATATTCTAATATTGATGTAACAGAATTCTCAATTTGAAAATTCGTGACATTTTAATTGGCATCACAAGACGCGTTTGTAAAAAAAAAAAAAAAAGTTTTTCTCGTGGAGGTGCCGGGGATTGAACACGGGACATTTCGCATGCGAAGCGAACGCTCTACCACTGAGCTACACCCCCATGTTGAAGCAGTTTCAGTTTGATATATTCTAATATTGATGTAACAGAATTCTCAATTTAAAATTTGTGACATTTTAATTGGCATCACAAGACGCGTTTGTAAAAAAAAAAAAAAAAGTTTTTTCCTCGTGGAGGTGCCGGGGATTGAACACGGGACATTTCGCATGCGAAGCGAACGCTCTACCACTGAGCTACACCCCCATGTTGAAGCAGTTTCAGTTTGATATATTCTAATATTGATATAACAGAATTCTAATTTAAAATTTGTGACATTTTAATTGGCATCACAAGACGCGTATGTAAAAAAAAAAAAAAAAAAAAAAAGTTTTTCCTCGTGGAGGTGCCGGGGATTGAACACGGGACATTTCGCATGCGAAGCGAACGCTCTACCACTGAGCTACACCCCCATGTTGAAGCAGTTTCAGTTTGATATATTCTAATATTGATATAACAGAATTCTCAATTTAAAATTTGTGACATTTTAATTGGCATCACAAGACGCGTTTGTAAAAAAAAAAAAAAGTTTTCCTCGTGGAGGTGCCGGGGATTGAACACGGGACATTTCGCATGCGAAGCGAACGCTCTACCACTGAGCTACACCCCCATGTCGAAGCAGCTTCAGTTTGATATATTCTAATATTGATGTAACAGAATTCTCAATTTGAAATTGACATTTTAATTGGCATCAGAAGACGCGTTTGTAAAAGAAAAGTTTTCCTCGTGGAGGCGCCGGGGATTGAACACGGGACATTTCGCATGCGAAGCGAACGCTCTACCACTGAGCTACACCCCCATGTCGAAGCAGCTTCAGTTTGATATATTCTAATATTGATGTAACAGAATTCTCAATTTGAAATTTGTGACATTTTAATTGGCATCACAAGACGCGTTTGTAAAAAAAAAAAAAAAAAAAATTTTCCTCGTGGAGGTGCCGGGGATTGAACACGGGACATTTCGCATGCGAAGCGAACGCTCTACCACTGAGCTACACCCCCATGTTGAAGCAGCTTCAGTTTGATATATTCTAATATCGATGTAACAGAATTCTCAATTTGAAATTCGTGACATTTTAATTGGCATCACAAGACGCGTTTGTAAAAAAAAAAAAAAAAAAAGTTTTCCTCGTGGAGGTGCCGGGGATTGAACACGGGACATTTCGCATGCGAAGCGAACGCTCTACCACTGAGCTACACCCCCATGTTGAAGCAGCTTCAGTTTGATATATTCTAATATCGATGTAACAGAATTCTCAATTTGAAATTCGTGACATTTTAATTGGCATCACAAGACGCGTTTGTAAAAAAAAGTTTTTCTCGTGGAGGTGCCGGGGATTGAACACGGGACATTTCGCATGCGAAGCGAACGCTCTACCTCTGAGCTACACCCCATGTTGAAGCAGTTTCAGTTTGATATATTCTAATATTGATATAACAGAATTCTAATTTAAAATTTGTGACATTTTAATTGGCATCACAAGACGCGTTTGTAAAAAAAAAAAAGTTTTTCCTCGTGGAGGTGCCGGGGATTGAACACGGGACATTTCGCATGCGAAGCGAACGCTCTACCACTGAGCTACACCCCCATGTTGAAGCAGTTTCAGTTTGATATATTCTAATATTGATGTAACAGAATTCTCAATTTCAAATTTGTGACATTTTAATTGGCATCACAAGACGCGTAATAAAAAAAAAGTTTTTCCTCGTGGAGGTGCCGGGGATTGAACACGGGACATTTCGCATGCGAAGCGAACGCTCTACCACTGAGCTACACCCCCATGTTGAAGCAGTTTCAGTTTGATATATTCTAATATTGATGTAACAGAATTCTCAATTTAAAATTTGTGACATTTTAATTGGCATCACAAGACGCGTTTGTAAAAAAAAAAAAAAAGTTTTTCCTCGTGGAGGTGCCGGGGATTGAACACGGGACATTTCGCATGCGAAGCGAACGCTCTACCACTGAGCTACACCCCCATGTTGAAGCAGCTTCAGTTTGATATATTCTAATATTGATGTAACAGAATTCTCAATTTGAAATTCGTGACATTTTAATTGGCATCACAAGACGCGTTTGTAAAAGAAAAGTTTTCCTCGTGGAGGCGCCGGGGATTGAACACGGGACATTTCGCATGCGAAGCGAACGCTCTACCACTGAGCTACACCCCCATGTCGAAGCAGCTTCAGTTTGATATATTCTAATATCGATGTAACAGAATTCTCAATTTGAAATTCGTGACATTTTAATTGGCATCACAAGACGCGTTTGTAAAAGAAAAGTTTTCCTCGTGGAGGCGCCGGGGATTGAACACGGGACATTTCGCATGCGAAGCGAACGCTCTACCACTGAGCTACACCCCCATGTCGAAGCAGCTTCAGTTTGATATATTCTAATATTGATGTAACAGAATTCTCAATTTGAAATTCGTGACATTTTAATTGGCATCACAAGACGCGTTTGTAAAAAAAAGTTTTCCTCGTGGAGGCGCCGGGGATTGAACACGGGACATTTCGCATGCGAAGCGAACGCTCTACCACTGAGCTACACCCCCATGTCGAAGCAGCTTCAGTTTGATATATTCTAATATTGATGTAACAGAATTCTCAATTTGAAATTCGTGACATTTTAATTGGCATCACAAGACGCGTTTGTAAAAAAAAAGTTTTTCCTCGTGGAGGTGCCGGGGATTGAACACGGGACATTTCGCATGCGAAGCGAACGCTCTACCACTGAGCTACACCCCCATGTTGAAGCAGCTTCAGTTTGATATATTCTAATATCGATGTAACAGAATTCTCAATTTAAAATTCGTGACATTTTAATTGGCATCACAAGACGCGTTTGTAAAAAAAAAAAAAAAAAAAAAAAAAATATTTTTCCTCGTGGAGGTGCCGGGGATTGAACACGGGACATTTCGCATGCGAAGCGAACGCTCTACCACTGAGCTACACCCCCATGTCGAAGCAGCTTCAGTTTGATATATTCTAATATCGATGTAACAGAATTCTCAATTTGAAATTCGTGACATTTTAATTGGCATCACAAGACGCGTTTGTAAAAAAAAAAAAAAAAAAAAGTTTTTCCTCGTGGAGGTGCCGGGGATTGAACACGGGACATTTCGCATGCGAAGCGAACGCTCTACCACTGAGCTACACCCCCATGTCGAAGCAGCTTCAGTTTGATATATTCTAATATTGATGTAACAGAATTCTCAATTTGAAATTCGTGACATTTTAATTGGCATCACAAGACGCGTTTGTAAAAGAAAAGTTTTCCTCGTGGAGGCGCCGGGGATTGAACACGGGACATTTCGCATGCGAAGCGAACGCTCTACCACTGAGCTACACCCCCATGTCGAAGCAGCTTCA
Organism: Caerostris darwini; assembly: GCA_021605075.1. NCBI lineage: Eukaryota > Metazoa > Arthropoda > Arachnida > Araneae > Araneidae > Caerostris > Caerostris darwini. The sequence goes on along the minus strand of BPLQ01005387.1, from coordinate 171,888 downwards.
GTTTGATATATTCTAATATCGATGTAACAGAATTCTCAATTTGAAATTCGAGACATTTTAATTGGCATCACAAGACGCGTTTGTAAAAGAAAAGTTTTTCTCGTGGAGGCGCCGGGGATTGAACACGGGACATTTCGCATGCGAAGCGAACGCTCTACCACTGAGCTACACCCCCATGTCGAAGCAGCTTCAGTTTGATATATTCTAATATTGATGTAACAGAATTCTCAATTTGAAATTCGTGACATTTTAATTGGCATCACAAGACGCGTTTGTAAAAAAAAAGTTTTTCCTCGTGGAGGTGCCGGGGATTGAACACGGGACATTTCGCATGCGAAGCGAACGCTCTACCACTGAGCTACACCCCCATGTCGAAGCAGCTTCAGTTTGATATATTCTAATATTGATGTAACCGAATTCTCAACTGGAAATTCGTGAATTTTAATTGGCATTACAAGACGCGTTTGTAAAAGAAAAGTTTTCCTCGTGGAGGCGCCGGGGATTGAACACGGGACATTTCGCATGCGAAGCGAACGCTCTACCACTGAGCTACACCCCCATGTCGAAGCAGCTTCAGTTTGATATATTCTAATATCGATGTAACAGAATTCTCAATTTGAAATTCGTGACATTTTAATTGGCATCACAAGACGCGTTTGTAAAAAAAAAGTTTTTCCTCGTGGAGGCGCCGGGGATTGAACACGGGACATTTCGCATGCGAAGCGAACGCTCTACCACTGAGCTACACCCCCATGTCGAAGCAGCTTCAGTTTGATATATTCTAATATTGATGTAACAGAATTCTCAATTTGAAATTCGTGACATTTTAATTGGCATCACAAGACGCGTTTGTAAAAAAAAAAAAAAAGTTTTTCCTCGTGGAGGTGCCGGGGATTGAACACGGGACATTTCGCATGCGAAGCGAACGCTCTACCACTGAGCTACACCCCATGTCGAAGCAGCTTCAGTTTAATATATTCTAATATTGATGTAACCGAATTCTCAATTTGAAATTCGTGACATTTTAATTGGCATCACAAGACGCGTTTGTAAAAGAAAAGTTTTACTCGTGGAGGCGCCGGGGATTGAACACGGGACATTTCGCATGCGAAGCGAACGCTCTACCACTGAGCTACACCCCCATGTCGAAGCAGCTTCAGTTTGATATATTCTAATATCGATGTAACAGAATTCTCAATTCGAAATTCGTGACATTTTAATTGGCATCACAAGACGCGTTTGTAAAAGAAAAGTTTTCCTCGTGGAGGCGCCGGGGATTGAACACGGGACATTTCGCATGCGAAGCGAACGCTCTACCACTGAGCTACACCCCCATGTCGAAGCAGCTTCAGTTTGATATATTCTAATATCGATGTAACAGAATTCTCAATTTGAAATTCGTGACATTTTAATTGGCATCACAAGACGCGTTTGTAAAAAAAAAAAAAAAAGTTTTCCTCGTGGAGGTGCCGGGGATTGAACACGGGACATTTCGCATGCGAAGCGAACGCTCTACCACTGAGCTACACCCCCATGTCGAAGCAGCTTCAGTTTGATATATTCTAATATTGATGTAACCGAATTCTCAATTCGAAATTCGTGACATTTTAATTGGCATCACAAGACGCGTTTGTAAAAGAAAAGTTTTCCTCGTGGAGCCGCCGGGGATTGAACACGGGACATTTCGCATGCGAAGCGAACGCACTACCACTGAGCTACACCCCCATGTTGAAGAAGCTTTAGTTTGATATATTCCAATATTGATGTAACATAATTCCTAAATTAAAATTACATCCGTTAGGCTGAATTTTTTAATGTCACATTAAAGGATATAAATCGCAATCCTCGCCTTTTTTGCGTTATATATTTTAAAATGCTATTGATTTTCATTTACAGACTAAATTTTAGAGTAATAAATTTTCCCCTCATTCTACTACTAATGATAACTGAAATAGATTAGAAATAAAAATGAATAACAATAGGCTTCTTTTTGTCAGTATAATTAAACAATCTTTATTTCTGATTATAAACGCCTTATACAGGGCGATTATAATTAAAGTTCCACTTTAAAAATGTTATAAAAAGAGAAACACTCATCAGAATGAGTTCAATTTGAAACTGAAGATATTTGATGAATGGGGAAACCTTATGGCATCAGAAAGAAGTTGCACCTATTCTTCCCATCCAATGTGGTATGATTTTGCCGTGGTGGATGGGTTTTCTATTATCATTGTGACAATTGTGGAATCACTTGGAAGTTATTTTCTCCATCAAAAATTGTTTCGGTCTTTTTTTCCGTCACTTCAGTTGGTTTAATGTACAACTCATGCCAAATACGTTGTACTTTCGATTTAAAATATTACAGGCAGCCGAATTCTCTTTCTGTGCGCCGCTTACAATGCCATATATTATTACACTTTGGAACCTTTTTGATGGTGTACCGTTTCCCCCTTCTCCAAGTATCTTCAGTTCACTTGTCATAATGAATGCACTCATTATAACGAGTGGTTCTTTTTTTTTTGAAAGAGGGACTTTAATTATAATCATCCTACACTTCAAAAAGATTCATTTTTTATTCATAATTTATTATCCAATCATTATTTTTTCGTTATTAAGCAGACTGCAATTTATTGAAAGCTAAATGAGGTAAATGTTCCATGGGCAAAAGTTCTTTGAATCACAGCTAACTAAATGTTAGTCTAACTGTCAAGTTCTGTTGAGTTTGTTAAACTCTCGTTTCTGCATATCTGGTTTCAATACATTTCGGAAGCTTTACTCCGTCTTTCCAAAATTTTAGCGATGCTCTGTCATTTCTCAATACACTCAATTTATATTCTCTATCACTCGCTGCAAGAATTAATCCGCAGGAATGGTTCCGATTTAACATGTGTGGTCGTTTATTTATTCGAGAAGGACGATGGCTTATTAAACACGACCACAGAGCCAAAGTTGCTGCTTTTACATTGGAGTTACATCACGTAGACGTGTTGGATTGAAATTATATTAAACCAAAATAAAAAGGCATTTAATTGATATTTTCTTCGTGTCTGTGGAAACAGTAATGCGAACTTTCTGAAAGGAAAACGATCGTTTCGTCTATTGAGATACGAGTTCCGAATGTGAGAATAAAGCGATGGATTACTTTCATTGGAATTTTGCCATTTGATTTAGCAGATCATTTAGTTTCGCAGATTTTAGATTAGATTGTCTTGCAGACCATTTGATTTTAGAAAATCTCCGTCATTCAATTATAGTTTCAAAACTATCCCACTTTAAACTGTATTTAAAGTATCCCTCATTTTTTTTGTTAGAAATTCTACGAAACTTTCAACATTATAACAGTGTGATCTTGCCCTTTTCTAATATATCCTTTAATAGAAGTTGGAAATGCTATATTTTATGTAGGTCTTCGGTGTTAGTGAATGCCACTGCACACAAGTATGTTTTCAGAATCATTAAAAATTTTGTAGGTAAAATCAGATAGAAAACCATTATTCCGTCCATTGAGATACGAGTTCCGAATGTGAGAATAAAGCAACATATTACATTCATTTGTATTCGGCCATTTGATTTAGCAAGAAAATATCCGCCATTCAATTATAGTTTCAAAACTGTCCAACTTTAAACCGCATTCAAGTACATAGGATGCATTTTTATTTTGTCTTTTTTGTTAGAAATTGGACGAAACTCTCAAAATTTTAAGTGTGTGATCCTGCACCATCCAAATGTAACTATTAATAGGGAAAAGAAGTTGGAAAGTTGAAATGTTGAATTTTATATAGCTATATTTACTTCTGGGCCCTGATGGCCGAGTGACTAGCGTTCGGTGCCACAGGTTTCGGGTCGAATTCCGTGGAGCCATGGGTGTCTGTACTGATTCGGAATCCCCTTTAAACCGTAGGTTCCGGTCTAATAGGATCGTACAACAGGGGTCGGCAACCTTTTGATTCGGAAGAACCTAAAATGGCAATTTACAAAATTTCAAAGTTTTAAAGAGACACAAAATTTTTTCTTGCCAACAATAAATAACAGGTGGGATGAAAAGTTCATAGGCTGACACATAGATGGCGCTACTAGTATTAAATTTATATGATTTTTAGTTAGCCCTAACCTTCAAAAGACACGTGTATAAATTTGATAGCTGTTGCGCTATTAGTATGTGAGTTATAGCATTTTTAATGAAGTTATAGCATTTTTAGTGTTCATCACGTGCAGTCCACTCGGCTGACTGTCGATTGGACTCAGGTGTGAAATGATGGAGACATGTTTAATCCATTGTCACATATCGACTCAAAAATTCGGGTTTATTACGATTGAACAGCTCCAAACACTGCTTAGAATCCTCAATTGGTTGTTGTTTTTGGTCGATTGTGAGCTCGCACGGCACCCACTTTGAACAGAGCTTTTGCATATCCAAATATTCATTCACGATATGTCCAACACGTTCCTTTGATATCTTTAGGGTCTCAGCTATCTCAATCAACTTCACTTTACAGTTATCAGAAATTGTTTTGTGGACTTTTTTTGATGTTTTCGTCGGTAACAGCCTCTTTGGGGCGTCCACTGCGTGCATCATCCTCGGTGCTCATTTCGCCTAGTTTAAATTTAGCAAACCCCTTCTCTACGGTTGATTTTCCGGGTGCAAAGTCCGAATAATGTTTATCAAGCCAAGCCTTGGCTTCAATAGTATTTTTTCGCCAAAAAGAAATGCTTTATTAACACATGAAATTCCTTTTTATCCATTTTTCCAAACTAACTAAAAGTGCTTTTCTAAAAATGCTATAACTCACTTACTAATAGTGCAACAGCTGTCAAATTTATATACGTGTCTTTTGAAGGTTAGGGCTAACTAAAAATCATATGGATTTAATACTAGTAGGGCCGATTTAATAATACTAGCCCACTTGTTAGTACTCGCATAAATAAAGTTTTTTAATAAAAAAAAAACTAATCTATTTATTCATAAGAAAACATATCTATTTGTTCATTACATCATTCTATTTATTCATTATTAGATAATTACTTATTATTTAAGTAAAAAATTAAAACAAACGTTTACTTACAACACTAACTTGTACTTCAATAACAAACAATTGGACAAACAAATTCAATGGGAGCGATGGCTTTGCATGGTCATTCAAGTAGAAAATCTAAACTTTACTAAACAATGTTATTTGTATTTAAAATTAAAAAAAAAACAATAACATTCATTTGAGCAATCAAATTCAATGGGAGCATTGGCTTTGCATGGTTTTAGAAAGTTTAGATAAATTTGGCTCAAAACTTGTTACTTTAAGTTTCAAACATGCCTCTAAATTTTCATTTGTTAGTTGGCTTCTTACTTTACTTTTAATTATATTCATGCGAGAGCACGCTTGCTCGCACGAATATGTCTGTCCGAAGATAGTCAGCACTCCAAATGCCAACTTCTTCACCTCACTGTAGCAATCTGGAAGACCATTCCATGCGTCGAATATAAGTGCCTCAACTCGCGGCATTTCTTTTAAAGTTGTCCACTTTTGTTGCGTTACGTACATACATTTCTGGACCTCCAACTCTTCCAACTTGCTTTTCAACTCTGTAAATTTGCCACTCCACAAAGCTTTACTTTTTAAATCGATCAATTGCATTTCCAGAGATCCAGTATCAATTCCAAATGGCTCAATGTGGATTTCGCTACTATTTGTGTTGAGAGTATTTACTATGAATGCTAGAGTGGTTTTGTTGGTTTTGAATTGCTCAAATCTATCAGCAAATTCATCTTTAATTTTTTTTTATAACTGTGCCGAAGTACCTCGTGTCAACAGTTGCACTAGTTTTATCACAATATTGCTTTAGAAATTGAAAATGAAGTAATATACCGCTCTGAATATCTTCTGCAAAAAGAATTAATTTTTCTTCAAAACAAACCAATTCTTCTACCGAAACATAGTCTGGGTTTCCCTTTCCTTGCAGTTTTAGATTCAGCTCATTTAATTTCGCTGTGATATCCACCATAAAGCAACCATTTGCCGTTCTCTAACTCAGGGTGATTAATGCCTTTTTTACTTAGGAATGTATTTATTTCATTCAAGCACAAAACAAAACATTTCAACACCTTACCTTCGGAAGAAGGAGGTCGGAATACTGAGTCTCCATTTCGTTTAAGAATTTTTTAAACTGACGATGGTAGAGTGCTTTTGACAAGATGCTGTTAACAATCTTGATTACCAAATTCATGACCTCAACTACTTCGGCCAGAAATGTTTGGGCACAAAGCGCTTCTTGGTGTATTATGTAGTGAAACGTAAGAATTTCGTAGTTTATTTTGCTCTGAAGAATCGTTGTTGCCCCTTTATTTTCTCCTGTCATACTTCTGACTCCATCAGTTGCTATTGAAACGATTTTATTTAAATCGATCTTATTGTCTTCAAAGCATTTTTGCATGGCATTCGCTATATCTTCCCGTCTAGTTTGTCCCGAGAGTGGTAGCAATCCTAGAAGTTCTTCTTTTGGACCTTGGGAAGACATATACCTGACAAAAGGGCAACTTGTACCGTGTCTTTTATGTCGCAAGACTCATCTATAGTCAGTGATAAGGCTGAAGAAAGCTGAATATCTTCCACCTGCAGATATGTTACATTTGAAGATATTTTAGCTATTCTATCTTGTACTGTTTCAGCGGATAGTGGCCAATCTTTGATTTTTTTCAAGATTTCTGGTTTGTTTCTGAAATCACGAAACAATACTTCAGATTCCTTGTTAATCGATTCAGAACGATTTTAAAATGTTTTTTTTTTTTTTTTTTTTTTTTTTTTTAAATAAAATAAATAATATTTGCGTATGGAACTAAAGAACCGCAGTTTCACATCCAAAGAGCCGCAGGTTGCCGACCCCTGTCGTACAATATTGTGGATGTAATGTTATTCGCGTGCGAAGCATATCTTCAAGCTACACATGCCCCCTGGGTGGTGTTAAATGAGTAACGTCAGTGCAGCTCTTCCTTATGGTATAAAGTTAACTATCTCTGTATTGCCAACTGCATTAGAAAAAAAAAACTTCTATAACTTCAGAAATGAATAATTAAATATTTTACCCTATTTAATAAAATTCATAAAAATACTAATCACGTACGTACTCCTTACAATTTCTTTTTAGTCAGTAGTTAGCATTAAAAAGGCAGTTTCGGAGTTATCTGTTTGGCACCTCGGAATCTATTACATTGCACCCACAATACGCTACTGAAATTTGGATGGAACACCCCCCAGAGTGGCATCTAGAGGTTCGTAACTCTTTTTTCGAGTCCAACGAAAGAAAATCCAACCCACACATTTCTCGTATATCTTCTCGAAAAATATATTAGAACTCTTTGTTTTTTTTCTATTATTGTTCGATTATTGTATTTTTAACCTGACTATGCTGCGCTAGCTAGTCTTATTATCCTTCTTGGCTAGTTGGTCTTCAACTTAGCGTGTTGCTTAAAGCTTGTTTTGAACATTCTTGAGAGCTTAGATGGTAAAAAAGAGAATATTAGTGATTTCAATATTATTATGACTGATAAATATAAGTAATTTATTAATAATAAGAATCATTGATTCTATAAGAATTTTGATTTTTTTTCAGCAACATTTCATGAGAACTGTGTTATTTGTGGTTTGGCTTGCCCCTCTACTGCCCTTTTTTTTTACACACTTTAGATTAATTTCACTGGGACCAACAATTTAACGTGGATTGTGAACCACAAGCAAACATCCCTGCCACCGCTACGATTCGAAGCTAAAACCTGTAGCACAAAAGACCAGACCTCTAGCCAATGGGCTATTAGGCCGCATGTGTTATATATGGAAGCGAATTTAACAATCAATTGATATTATATATTAAAATTTGAAACTAGAATTAATTAATAATTCATGTTTACACATAATAAATTTAAATTCACACAAGGATTTATTTTACTTGCTTATTTATTCCGTTTATTGTTATAGAATTATTATTCATTTATAGAGAAGAGTTAAAAACTATATAAATTGGTGAAGTGATATGATTTATATCTACTAATTCCTATGCCACATCATAGCACATCGCTGTGCCTAGAGCTGTGTTGCCCCTTTACAGTTTGGGGATGATGTGTGTGAGAAATTTGATTGGGCTCTGTAACGCTCTATGGTCATATGAGACAGGGACCTACTGCTTAAAGTAGATTCGGAAATACTACAAACATCCATGGCAACAACGGAAATCGAACTCAAAACCTGTAGTACCGAGCTACCAGGCCCCATGTCATTTATATCAATTGTTTGTAATCAAACGGTCAACTTGAGTTATTTATTATTTTGTTTGTAATTCGTTTCAATAGAATCTTACTGGAGACTGATGGCCGAGTGACTGCCGCTCTGTACCACAGGATTCGAGTTCTGACGATGCCATGGATGTTTGTAGTGGTTCAGAGTCCACTTTAAACCGTAAGTCTCTATCTAATAGGACTGTAGAATGCTGAGCGTATAAAACGCAACAAACGAAAACTCTACCCCGTAAATGTAAAACATCTTCGGAATTTGTTGTTTCGGAATTTACCAGTTAGCAAACCGTCTTGGTCCACTATGATGCTATTGCGCCATTCTAAAAGAAGAAGAATCTTATTAGAAAAAAAATCTTGCACATGGTGATAAGAAAAATTTAAAAAATTGCATACCTTTTAAAATTAAAAGGTTTCTTATATATAAAAATCCATAATTTATTATTTTCCCCGTACTACATCCATTAATGCACGTGTCAAACAATTCTCAACTTTAGGTGAACTGGTTGTCAATTTTGAAAAGAGTGCACTCGAGATTTGAAAGGATATTTCAAGAACAGCTTTCTCGCGCAGTGTGTCTTTTACTGTAGCTGACGTTTGATTCGAACTTTCTTCTTCTCAGTTTTGATTCGAACGCCGATGAATCAATTCAAGCATCACAGGGTAAAAAATTCAGAACCGTTAAATCTACAGCAAATGAATTCGCTATTTCGACGTTAACACATGTTCGGGGTAAGTCTCTAATCCGAATTTGAATTACAAAAGAGTTTAATTGGTTGAATCTTTCATAAAAATTCTGAACTCAGTTCTACTTTTTTTATATGAGGCAATATTTATTCGAAATTTTCACAGTTTTTGATGCTCCGTTAGGTTCTATATACGCTAACTTTGTGAAACATGTAAAAATTTACTAAATAAGCGTAATCAATAAATGAATGATCCTTTTTTTTTTCTTGCGTCTGTAAAACGTAACAACTCCTTTGCTGATAATTGTTGTATCGTCTTAGCCTATACTAACCTTATAACGGCTTCAATAGGAGGGCCACTTTCAGGTTCATGGGATCACTTTGATTTTTATTTACAGGCATTATTATATATACAAATACAGAACTCTATTTACAAAAAATGAAAATTAAAGATAATTTGATTTACAAGTGCAGTTCATTCCAAGGACGGAGATTTTTAGAATTCTCTAGTCTACGTCGAATCTCAAAACACGTAGTCGGCGGCAGACCTTAATTATCACACGACGTGATACATGAAACCATAAAGGCTCGTGCTCACCAAGGCGACAAGATGCAAGCGACCAAAATTTGACCTCACCGCGGTCGCCTGAAACCGGTTTGCAGTTCGCCGCGTGGAGTAGCCCAACTTTCAACTTCAAGCGGTCTTTCACTATGCATAATGCTATTTCTGACGTTTCGCTGTGAAGGGGTCGAAAAAATTTGGTCGCTTGCCTCTTGCATCTTCACGTCTCTCGCCTCGGTGGGAACGAGCCTTGGGCTCACTTTGTAAATTAGGCGGAATCTCCGATCTATTCAGTCACTTCAGAGGGAGGAAAAAAAAACAGCACTTCTGGTTGATTCGTCATAGAACTCTCTCTCTTCTTCATCAAAATTCTCCTCTTCAGAGAATCCGTCCAGAGGGGCGGGGGTCAACTTCTCTCACTTTTCATTGGAGTAGACCTTTCTCAACAGGTGGTCTATCACCAATCACGATGGAACAACTCATTGGGGTAGTTCATTGTGGATCCACGATGTGGTAACTCATTGTCAACTTCATATTCAATCTGTAGTTACTTCGACCCGTGAAGATCGCACAAATATTTGCCAATTTCCTCATTATACATGATACCGAATATCTGCAATCAGATGTGAGTGACAGGTTGTTCTCATATCACAAAACACTAATTGTATGTAATATAATTACCCACAATAAAGCTCGTCTGCTCTCAAATTTCAGTGATGGGTTATTATGCACTTGTCAAGAAACACATATTCATCTCTCCAGTTAATGAAATGCCTTTTTGTCTGCGCGACCTTCACAAGTCGAAACAATTACAGATTGAACATGAACTATACCATGAGCTGTTCCATCGTCATTGGGGATAGACCATGAATTGAGAAATATTACTCCAATGAGAAGTGAGGGAATAAATTTTCTTCTAGTGAGAAAAAAAATGCTACACTATTTATAAAAACAATTATTTTTTATTTTTGTACGTTTGGACTACTCTTTACATTCATCGTAAACCTTTCGAAATATCCTGCATATGAATTTGTCATTTAATAATACGACATCAACATCATAAACAGGGATAATCGATTAGTCTATGATTATAGTTTAAAAATAAGATCAAAATTCTATTGGATGAAAATGGTTTAATATTTATATTTATGTCTGAAAATTTCCGAACTGAGACATAATTATAACTCTACGAAACCAATTACATGTAGAGCCTTCGGCAAATTTGATTATAGCAATATTCAGATGAGATACAGGCTAACCAGACTTCGTTTGGAGTCGTTAAGAATTCGCGAGGATTTGTAGTAAAAGTTTTGAGAGGGATTTGAAAAGTTTTAAAAGTGACCACGCAATACACTAATCTCAAATTAGAAAAGAGATAAATTAAAACGGATATGATTAAAATAGTAAAGTTGTATAGTTTGGCAATTCATGTTCTTAAAAGTTTATGTAGTTCTTCAAATTTTAATTAAACATATTCATTAATATAGCTTTACTGCTAAAGTATAAAAATGTCGTTTTATTAAAAAAAGATCAATATAATTAGATTTCTTTATTATTATTAATCTTATAATTCAGTTTTTTTTCTTTTTTAACTACAAACTTAGATACTGCTGTAACATGCCATTACTTTAAAAAAATAAAAATTTTAATAAATAATTTTCAGATTAAATAATAATTTAATAATAATTTTTAGATTCGGCAGAATAATAAAACAAAAAAATCTTTTTTTAAAGATAAATAAATATTTCTTTGTCGGATTATTATTTGATGATATATTATGCTAGCACTACCTTTTTCAATTTAAAATCAAAAGCTTTTAGTGAAATTTATTAAAATTTTTATAGTTTTATTTAGAAAACAATAAAGATAAATCTTAGTGTAAAAGTAAATAAGCTAATATACTCAAAATTTGAGATAAAATAAAATTAATAATTCTATTTTTGTCTTATTATTTTTAACTTATAATTGCAGTTTCTATTTACTTTAAAAACCGTAATTTATACATAAATTTCTTTACTCTTAAAAATTCTTAATATCTTATTATTCTTAAATAAATTTCACTGTAAAACAATTCGCAACAATGCACTTAAATTACATAAATAAATTTCTAACATGAAATATATTTCCTGGGTATATTAAATAAATGGCCAACATTTATTTGATTTTTTTTTCAGATAATTCTATTAACCTTTCTATTCTATAATATAATAGCATTTGTTTATAAAGTTATTGAATATTTTAAACTTATATAGAATTTTTAAAAGGGATTTCACTGTAAAATAAATTCGAAATTTGACATGCACTAAAATTACATGCACATAAAATATGTCTTCAGTTGTTTATTTAATGAGAAACATTTATTTAATTTTTTTTTTCCAGACAATTCTGTTTTCCTTCCTCTCCTATGATATACTCGCATTTTTTTTCCAAAATTATTCAATAATTTTAATTTTATATAGAATTTTTAAAAGGGATTTCCCTGTAAAACAAATTTGAAATTTGAAATACACAAAAATCGCATAAATAAATTTCCAACATAAAATATAGTTCCTAGGAATAATTAATTTAAAAAACAACATTTATTTGATTTTTTTAAATATAATTCTGTAACTTTCCTGTTCTATAATAAACTCGCAATGGCTTCTGATTTTATTAAATATAGAAATTAAATATAGGGATTTCACTGTAAAAATAAATTCGAAATTTGACATGCACTAAAATTACATGCACATGAAATACATGTCTTGGGGTATTTATTTAATGAGAAACATTTATTTATTTTTTCCAGACAATTCTGTTGGCCTTTCTGTTCTATAATAAACTCGCATTTGTTACCAAATTTATTCAATATTTTTAATTTTATACAAAATTTTTAAAAGGGATTTCACTGTAAAGTAAATTCGAAATTCGAAAAGCACTAAAATTACATGCACATAAAATATATGTCTTTAGAGTATTTATTTATTAAGCAAAATTCATTTAATTTTATTTCAGACAATTCTTTTAACCTTTCTGTTATATTATAACCTCGCATTTGATTCCGAATTCATTCAATAATTTAAACTTTACATACAGTTATAGAAATAGATTAAGATAAATTCGAAATGTACATAGTACACATGTACATAAATATATAGGTGTTTAAAATATTCATTTAGGTTTTTTTTCAGATAATTCTGTTAACTTTCCTGTTCTATAATAAACTCGCATTTGCTTGTAAAGTTATTCAATATATTTAACTTCATATAGAATTATAAAAAGCGATTTCACTGTAAAATAAATCCAAAATTTGAAATGCACTAAAATTACATGCACATGAAATATATGTCTTGGGATATTTATTTAATGAGAAACATTTATTTATTTTTTCCAGACAATTCTGTTGGCCTTTCTGTTCTATAATAAACTCGCATTTGTTACCAAAGTTATTCAATATTTTTAATTTTATACAGAATTTTTAAAAGGGATTTCACTGTAAAGTAAATTCGAAATTCGAAATGTACTAAAATTACATGCACATAAAATATATGACTTGAGATATTTATTTAATGAGAAACATTTATTTGATTTTTTTCCCAGACAATTCTTGTTGGCTTTCCTCTCCTATAATAAACTTACATTTGTTTTCTACATTATTCAATATTTTTTTAACTATTTTATAAAATTATAAAAAGGGTAAAAAACCCCTGTAAAATAAGTAAAATAAATTCGGAATTTAAAAACGCACTAAAATTACACGCACATGAAATATATGTCTAGAGATATTTATTTAATGAGAAACTTTTATTTAAATTTTTTTCCAGACAATTCTGTTGGCTATAATATATAATGAACTCGCAATTGATTCATTCTGAATTTATGCAATAATTTAAACTTTATTAGTATATAGAATTGTACAAAGAGAGTAAAATAAATTCGAAATTTGAAATGTGTATAAAATATATGTATTTAAAATATTCATTTAATTAACAACATTTATTTAGGGTTTTTTCAGACAATACTGTTAACCTTTCTGTTCTATAATAACTTGCATTTATTACCAAAGTTATTCAATATTTTTGATTTTATATAGAATTTTTAAAAGGGATTTCCCTGTAAAATAAATTCGAAATTTGAAATGCACTAAAGTTACATGCACTTAAAATATATGTCTTGAGATATTTATTTAATGAGAAACATCTATTTGACAGACAATCTTTTTTTCAGACAATTCTGTTAACCTTTCTGTTCTATAATAAACTATAATTGATTCCGAATTTATTCAATATTTTAAACTTTACATATAATTATAAAAATAAATTTCACTGTAAAATACATTTGAAATTTGAAATATACTTTGTACACATATACCTAAAATATATGTGTCTAAAATATTCATTTAATGAACAATATTTATTTAGTTTTTTTTTTTCAGATAATTCTGTTAATCGTCCTGTTCTCTGGTAAACTCTCATTTGCTTCCGAATTTATTCAATATATTAAACTTTACATAGAATTATAAAAAGAGATTTCAATGTAAAATAAATTCGAAATTTGAATTACACTAAAATTACATGCACATAAAATAAATTTGTTTAGAATATTCATTTAATGAGAAACATCTATTTATTTTTTTTCAGACAATTCTGTTAACCTTTCTGTTCTATATTAAACTATAATTGATCCCGAATTTATTCAATATTTTTAACTTTACATATAATTATAAAAATAGATTTCACTGTAAAATATATTTGAAATTTGAAATATATACTAAGTACACATATACATAAAATATATGTGTCTAAAATATTCATTTAATGAACAACATTTATTTAGTTTTTTTTCAGATAATTCTGTTAATCGTCCTGTTCTCTGGTAAATTCTCATTTGCTTCCAAAGTCATTCAATCTTTTAAACTTTGGATAGAATTTTTAAAAGGGAGTTTACTGTAAAATAAATTTGAAATGCACATGAAATATATGTCTAGAGATATTTATTTAATGAGAAACATTTATTTAATTTTTTTCTGTCAATTCTGTTAACTTTCCTGTTCAATAATAAACTCGCATTTGTTACCAAAGTTATTGAATTTTTAACTTCATATAGAATTTCTAAAATGGATTTCCCTTTTGAAATCCACTAAAATTATATAAATAAATTTCTAACATAAAATATAGTTCCTAGGAATAATTAATTTAAAAAACAACATTTATTTGATTTTTTTAAATATAATTCTGTTAACTTTCCTGTTCTATAATAAACTCCCTCGCATTTGCTTCCTAATTTATTGAACATTTTTAAATAATTGGAAAAATGAATTTCATTGTAAAATAAAAATGCAATCTTTGAATGCAATTTGATGCGCACTAAAATTACACGCACATAAAACATATTTGTTTAGTATATTCATTTAATAAACAACATTTATTTAATTTTTTAGACTATTCTGTTAAACTTTCTGTTCTATAATAAACTCGCATTGACTTCCGATTTTATTAAAAATAGAAATTAAATATAGGGATTTCACTGTAAAAAAAAATTCGAAATTTGATATGCACTAAAATTACATGCACATGAAATATATGTCTTGAGATATTTATTTAATGAGAAACATTTATTTAATTTTTTTTCCAGACAATTCTGTTGGCCTTTCTGTTCTATAATAAACTCGCATTTGTTACCAAATTTATTCAATATTTTTAATTTTATACAAAATTTTTAAAAGGGATTTCACTGTAAAGTAAATTCGAAATTCGAAAAGCACTAAAATTACATGCACATGAAATATATGTCTTTAGAGTATTTATTTAATAAGCAAAATTCATTTAATTTTATTTCAGACAATTCTTTTAACCTTTCTGTTATATTATAAGCTCGCATTTGATTCCGAATTCATTCAATAATTTAAACTTTACATACAATTATAGAAATAGATTAAGATAAATTCGAAATGTACATAGTACACATGTACATAAATATATAGGTGTTTAAAATATTCATTTAGGTTTTTTTCAGATAATTCTGTTAACTTTCCTGTTCTATAATAAACTCGCATTTGCTTGTAAAGTTATTCAATATATTTAACTTCATATAGAATTATAAAAAGCGATTTCACTGTAAAATAAATCCAAAATTTGAAATGCACTAAAATTACATGCACATGAAATATATGTCTTGGGATATTTATTTAATGAGAAACATTTATTTAATTTTTTTTCCAGACAATTCTGTTGGCCTTCCTCTCCTATAATGAACTCGCATTTGCTTTCCAAGTTATTCCCCGGTGCTCCGGGCGATGTTTACCGTTGTCATCAAATCTGCCAGAGACTGGAAGGCCGCAAGAAAAGGCAAAGACGCGGGAAATAAACACCTGGTACCCTATTCCGAGGAAGCAGAAAGAACTTCTTCTGTTCGATATTCGCAAAAACAGCCAGGCAGCCACAAATTTTAATAAACTCCATCCCAAAGGAGCAGATGGTTATCCACATGCTAATGATTTCCCGCGCCCGCTACAAAAAGGAGGAGGGGTTGAGAAAGAATTTGGTATTCGATTTTGGTCGCTTTCGGACGGTGGAACGAATAGGAGTGAAGAAATGGAACGTCTGGTGTTGGAATCGAACGACAAGGCAGGTGGTGGAGCAATATCGTTTGCTTTCGACAATGGCGCGAAGAAATCGAATGCTGACGAACTTGGTTTGGAAGATGGGGATAATGTAAATAATACTTTCACAACGACAAACAAACTGGAAGAGAGAGTCATTGTTGAAAATTCGATGAAGAAAAATGATGTTGTTTTACTAAACAATTCCGATACTGAAATAAATTTTTCAATTGAATACCAGAAGGCGGAAAAAGCTTATGAAAACAAAAATAATTTCGTATATACACCTGATGCTGTCCAAGATAGTACAACAATGATAACGGTGGATAGCAGAAATCCGAATATTAATTCATTAAACATTGAGTTAACCGTTGAAGAGAATGATACTGATATAGAAAATAACTTTGAAAAACTTCTTGCTTTAGAAACAGCAAATGAAACTGATATAAGGGAAAATAACCATACTCAATTCAATGAAAATTTTAACTCGGAGCTTAAGTTTTTCAAAAATAAAAGCAATCATAATTTGAAAACTTTTGAATTATTACAAATAAACAGGGATCAATTGTCCATACTCCTTGCTAAAATACCTTTGAAAATAAATGATAAAAACCTGATACCACATGATGACAATGATGACAAATTTAATCAACCATTATTGTCAACATCAAAAGTAATTATAAAGGCTGAACCAAACCAAAATACAAATAATTTATTAAATTTATCCATTTTACAAGACATTTGCAAAATTATTCCTTGTATAGAAGAGGAAATTGATATGAAAGTACAAGACTTTGATGATGGACAACTTCATAAAATCTCTCCCCCAAAGATAAAACGGTCTTTACCACTTAGAAAAAGAAGATCAATCGATACTTTAAAGCATTCAGACGAAGACAGAATCCGAGTAAGAAACAAGACTTTCGAGCATAATAAACGTTACGAGCTTGCCACGGATTTTTCTGAAATGGTGAAATTGCATCACCAGAGAGAGGGTGCCGATTTAAAGAAAGAAGACTTTATAACGCTAAGAACATCTGATAACGTTCCTGTTGTGCCTGAATCCTGGAAATCTTATCAAACCGGAACTCCAGTACGAGACAAAGTTACAACTTCGCCATTACTACCGAATGAGGTACCCTGGAAAAATGATTCGGTACCGCGATCTTCCTACGAGGACCGTAAAAAATCTGAATTGCAAATTCACGAAGAAGAAGATTCGCTCGATAAAGACTTGGAGGTTTTGAGAATGGAAACCGGAATCGGTGATCAGTTAAGGAATGACATTAAGGAGAGGGAACCGAAAGGGGGACACTATATTTATATCAGATTAAGGGACTTTCACGGTTCATTGAAGGAGCTTGAAGAATTTGGGAACCAGAAGGAGAATCAGCAAAAAGAAACCCTCCTTGAATCTTCGAAAACTGGTGATTTAAGTACATCCTGGGCAATATTACAGTTAAAAAATAGCGAATCCAACAATACAGAAAAAGATTCAGTTGAAGAACTGAATGCTAAAATTTATTCTGTATTAATTGTTAGTAAAAATTGGACAATGCAAAGATATGGAAAGTTAAGTCATAGAAATCATAAAAGATTAACGACACAAGCGACAAATATAAAAACCATTGAAGATATATTGTATGGAGACGGACATAAATCCTCCATTCATGAAAAAAGGGAATTATTTGGAAAAAGAAATGATGAGCATAATCGAAAATTTGTTGATCAAATGCTGAAAACAGAAATCAAAAACTCAAATGCAGAAGAAACGAGACATAAATCTTTTAGAGACGAAGATATAATAAACTATCCCAATAACGTTAAACATCTAATAAATATAGATAGACAAAATCGCTCCAAACAACAGAGAGCCGGCATTATTTCTTCAAAATCAGAAAACGAGGGGGAAATTCTTCATGATTTTGCGTACCAAAAGAAAGATAACGAATTCAGTAAACTGAGAAATCGAATTCCTTTGATTTACGTGGAGAGAAAAAACACATCAAGAGATTCGAAACAGAAATATGATAACAGAGGACCTTTGAGAATTCGAAACAAAGGAATGCGGAAAAGTGGTTTGAACAATATTGCCGAACTAAATTCTACGGTAAACAGAGATTCTTTTTATGGCAAAGAAGAAATTCTACAAATATCAGAAGCACAAACAGGCAGAAACGACAAGCAATGCTACTTAAAAAGGAGGAAAACAAAATTAACAACAATAAAAAGCAAATCAATACTAATTTAAGGCGATCAACTGACATTTCAGTGGATAAACCAATACTTTCATTTTCCAATGAACGAAAAAGGGGTGACAGTAAAACTGAATCAATGCAATTTAGTAGAAGGTCAGGTAGATATTCATTTGAAAAATCATTAAACCCTCTCATTGAATTATCTATTTTTCCTCCCATTACTTATACAAGCAGAGATGAATCGATGAAAGATGACAGGAAAGATAAATTTCCACTTAAATCATCGAGCAAGATTCGCGATTTATTTAAAGAGGCCGGGTATAAAACAGATCGCTTTAACAAATGGAGAATACTGGGCCGTGCCGCGATTCCTGGAAAAAATTTAACTTTCTCATCCTATTCACAAACCACTGTAAAACCAGACTCTGGACAAACTGTTTTGCGTCGAAATAACAGACTGAAAGATTGGATTAAGGAAAATATCTACAAAGAAAAATCTACATTAAAAAGCTCTAGAACATTTGGAGATTCACCTAAAGGACAAGATATAATATTATACGTCATTTTATCACCTGAAGGTAGCAGTATTACAGAATCCATAATAAAAAATGGCACGGCAGTACTGATACCAAACATAGGCAATAAACAAGCTCAAAGAGAGTTGGAAGATGAAGAGACGTATATTGAGGAACCACCTATTAAAAGTTCATTTGTACCCAATTCAATGGTTTTTAGAGGCTCGCTATCACCGGGGCAAACAGGAGTCAGGAACAGAAATAAATTTAACATAGGTAAGAAATACGCAAGACTCCTGAATGATGAATCTTCAGGAAACGACACAGAGGTTGTTGATGTTAATCAAGATTGGCTAAATACTCAATGGATTTACATTAATTCAGTAGAAAATAATACCATGCCAACAACTACAATTCCGAGTCGTGCTAGGTTTTTTCCATTTTTCCCAAGAGCAACAACCACTACAGAAGCTCCTGTCATTACAACTGCAAATAATACTGATACAAATAGTTCTACAGAAGACCCAAATAATTCAAATTCAACTAAAAAACCAGAAGAAATACAGAATATGCCAACAACTGAAAAACCCTGGGATTCTTGGGATAACACTCATGACCCATGGGACACACAACCTTGGTATCCTTTAGAAAATCCCTGGAAAATGATTAAATGGGATTGGAATCCTCCTAAAAAATCTTGGAAAATGCCCATACAGACCTGGAATCTTCCAAACGATCCATGGAAAATGACCAAGCAGCCTTGGAACCATCCACATGATCCATGGAAAATCGAAGAACAACCTTGGAAACTACCAAATGATCCATGGAAAAGGACGAAACAACCTTGGAATTATATGACTCATCTATGGAAAATGACTAAAATGCCATGGAATCCTCCGAATGATCCGTGGAAAAGAGAAAAGCACCCTTGGAGTCCCCCAATGATTCATGGAAAATGACAAAACAGCCTTGGAATCCACCAACTGTCCGATGGAAAACGAAAACACAACCTTGGAATCCTCCGAGTGATTCATGGAAAATGACAAAACAACCTTGGAATCCTCCGAATGATTCATGGAAAATGACAAAACAGCCTTGGAATCCTCCAAATGAACAACAATGGAAAGCTACGAAAAAGCCATGGAATCCTCCAACAGATCCATGGAAAATGACAAAACAGCCTTGGAATCCACCAAATGAACAATGGGAAGTTGCAAAAGAGCCATGGAATCCTCCAACAGATCCATGGAAAATGACAAGACAGCCTTGGAATCGTCCAAATAAGCAAAGGAAAGTTACAAAAGAGCCATGGAATCCTCCAACAAACCCATGGAAAATGGCAAAGCAACCATGGAATCCTCCAAATAAGCAATGGGAATTCACAAAACAACCTTGGAGCCCTCCAAACGATTCGAAACAGCATTGGAATCCGCCGAATAATCCATGGAAGCATGAAAAGTTGTCAAAAAATCTTCCGAATGATCCTTGGAGAATTACAACTCCTTGGTGGGATTGTAGTGAATGGAATGCATCATAATCGTTAAAAACATTATATGAGACTTTTATAAATATTATTTTTATTGTAAACAACATAAATGAGTGTGAGAAATGAGGACTGACATTTGTGATAATGATGAACTGTTTTAAAGATGAGATGTAGATTAGAATTTTAAATATTGCAATACATTATATTATTATTTTTACTAATTTCAAAATGCGTGAATTTTTCCTTTGCTTAGTCTCAGAATTCTAAAAATGGACAATTGAGATAATATTTTCTAAAAAGGAAAAGATGTCATATGTTTCCAAAATATAAAACAACAACAATTTGTTTTTCACGTTTTAGCTCATAAAGTTACATTCTTTAAAAATTCTATATTTGTTTTAAATGGATTAAATATCTTTTAAGACTAATTAATTTTAAATTTGGAAAACATATTAGAGATATATTTTGAATTTAATATTCCTTTTTTAATAAGTTGAAAAATAATTATCATAAAATACTAATGCTATTAATAACATATAGCATTAAAATGATTGTATTTTTAATGTTATTTTTATTTTGTCAACATGTTTCTTATAGATAATAAATAAATATTTTGATAATATACTTGTGTGTTTACTATTTTTTAATGTCTTCTCTGAAAAAAAAACCTCTTCATTTAAAGGAATGAATATTATTAATAATGTTAAATTACAAAAGTGTTTATATGAAGCTTGAGCTTATATAAAACCACGAAATTTATATTTCAAATCTATTAATAAATGACCCGGATCTATTATTATTATATAATAAGATTAGATAGGAGAAATTATGATAGAAATTATAATTTTGTTTGAAAGAACATGCAAATAATTTATTAATAAATTTTTAATTAAATATTATCAATAAATAATTTTTTATAATATTTTAAAACTATTTTAAGTTTAAAATAATTTATTTTTAATTTAAATTACTGACCACAATTTTTCAAAAAATCGTCAACTATACGAATTTAATTAATATTATAGTCGAAATCAAAATTAACTATCAAAATTTAGAACTTATAGAAGGTACATTTTAGACTGTTTGAAAATTCCATATTTTTTAATTGATGCATTTCTGTAGTTAAGAAATATTACCAATAAATTTATGCAAGTTATTAAAGATAACCAAAAATTTATACACTTATAATACATGAATGGGGTTTTTTCTACACTCTTGAGCACAAGTATGTTACATGAAGTAAAATAAAAATTAATCCTTTAAAAGCAATTATGAATTGAACCAAAAAATGCATTCAGCTTGGATTTTCTTTTTACGTTCTTTACATTGAAATTAAAATTTGTTTTTCCTTTTAATTACCAACACGATTATTTTTAATACCTATAATATACAGGGAGGTTAAATAATGTAGATTTTTTTACAGAAAACAATATAGTGCAAAAATTTTTTTTTAAAAACCACATAGTTTGTGACATTAGAGATAATTGAGTTTATGTTCCTTTAATTGTGTTAAATACAATAAATAATTTTAATCTATTACTTCTAATTATTTAACCAATTACTAACTTTATGAAATCTTAGAAATAACGCCTTTCGCGGTTTCATTAATTCATCAGACTCCATTGAAAAACTATTAATTTCATTTTTTATTTAAAGATCAACTACTAATTATATTTTTATCGAAATATCGTCTTTTAATTCATTTTTATCAAATGAACACCTTCTAATTAAGTTTTTATCTAAAGGTCACCATCTAATTCATTAACTGAAGATCAACTAATAATTTTATTTTTATCCAAATAACACCTTCTAATTCATTTTTATCTAAAGTTCCACTTCTAATTGATTTTTTTATCTAAAGATCACCATCTAATTCATTATCTAAAGATCACCTAGTTATTTTTTATCTAAAGATCACCCTTCTAATTCATTTTTTATCTAACAATCACCTTCTAATTCACTTTTTACTTAAAGATCTGTTAATTCATTTTTATTTAAATATCACCTTCTAATTCATTTATCTAAAGATCCCCTTCTAATTCATTTTTATCTAAAGATCACCTTCTAATTCTATTTTTATATAAAGACCATCTTAAAACAATGAAAATATTTTAAAACAAGAAACACACAAAATAAATGCAATTCTTTTTTTTATTTCAAATTTTTTATGTACATACTTTTTATGTTAGAATCCTAACTCAGTCAGAGTATACAGTATACATATAACAACAGAAATACAATAAATAATCGGATATTTCGTCACAAATTTTCTTTATCGAACACATGTAGATGAACAAGACAAATTACTCAATCCCTTTTTTTACACAATCATGCAAAGACAACACTTGCATACTGCATGGTATTTCTATCAAGCTCATCCTATATTACAGCGGATTATTTTGAGAAAGAGGAGAAATTCAACACACGTTAGTCATTTACATAATCATTTCTGCAGCTTGCAAACGGAGTATCAGCTTGTACTTTACAGGCAATACGAGGTTAATGTGCTGTCAACATTGTGAGGAATAATTTGAATTTCCTATGAGCACCCAGTTCTGATAATTCCTTTTCAACAATTTTAACAATTCGTATCGTATTTTGTGATTATCAAGCAAAATTAAAACGTTCATGTTTTGCCAATTATGGAAGATTTACGTAATTTTGATTAAATCTTTTTCATTTATACCCGTAATTATATTTAAAATAACACTCAAAATTATTTTATTTCTCTAAATTTTGCATTAAAAATGCTGTTTGAAAGTTATTTCTGTATATATTTTGTTAAGTCTTTTAATTATGTGCAGCTGCATCTCAATAGAGATCTTGCCATATTTTTCACTGCAATAATATATCTGACATATCAGACACCATATTTTACAAATAAATAATTTAAAAAAATTATAGGTATCTTTTCACACATTTTTAAGTTATTAAATATGGGATTTATTATTTTAGTAAGTGATATTTTCGTAAGTTATGTTAAAATAATAATAAATTCTATCTCTACAAGAACTTTGTCGACATTTTACAGAAAGATATTCAACTTTCCCCTTGTTGTTTCAATGTTTAATTTGAAAAAGTTGTTTTTCATAGCAAGTATTATAAAATAAATAATAGAACATTATAATTATGTTAAAATTATACTGTATCAATTATATTTTCTGATAATTGAAGGCAAATTAAATTCTTATTAAAAATGAATATTCGCAATTGTATTTCAAATGAGTTCTATTTTAAGCAAGTTTAAATTATTTTTAAATGGCTATTAAATTTTATTATAAAGAAACTAGATTAAATGAAAAAAAAAAAAAAACTTGATATGCAAAACTTTCTCGGGATAATTCTATCAAACAAGACAATGTATGATAAAAATGAAAATGATTCAAGATTTTGATAAATAGATATAGATAAATAGAATATAAGATAATTTAAAATAACAGAAATGTTTTTGCACGTTATCAAATAAGATTGTTTTGTAGCTTATAATAGAAAAAAAAATCATAGAAATAATAAATAAATGGATAAATGATTAACTGTAAAAATAAATAACTTAATGCTCAAAAATTGATTTTCAAAGCAAGTATTATAAATAAATAATAGAACGTTATTAATTATGTTTAAAAATTATTGTTTATCAATTATATTTTCTAATGATTAGAGGTAAATTGAATTCGTATGAATGAATGTGAATCAATGAATATTTGCAATTTTATTTCAAGTGAGTATTATTTTGAACAGATTTAAGTTGTTTTTAAAGGGTCTATTAAATTTTATTTTAAAGAAATTACATTAAACGAATAAATTAAAACTTGATATGTAAATATTTATCGAGATAATTCTATGAAATAAAGGCAATGTATAATAAAAAATGAAAAAAAAATCAAGATTTCGGTAAATAGATAAAATTAACTTAAATTCTATTTACCTTTGACTGAAAATTTGTTTTGAACGTTATCAAGTAAGATTGTTTTGTAGCTTATAATTGAAAAAAAAAATTGCATAGCAATAATAAATAAATGAATGATTAACTTTAAAAATAAATCATTTAATTTTCAGAAATTGAAACTTTTTACGAAATAAAAAAGGCATTTATTTATTAGAGCCTGAATTAGTTAATAATTAATAGTGCAAAAATATTTGGTAGCAATAATTAAGTACACTTGTGCCTACATAATCACATCAAAAGTATACTTATGTGAAATTCCAACTAAAATGTTTATTTTTTATTCATAATTTTAGTTTGATAATTTCAAGTCCAAAACATGCAGAAATTTAGTAATGTTATTTTTATAAATAATATAATATAATTAGAATGTTTATTTCTTGTAATTTTTACATATACAAGGAACCATGATGCAAATCACTGCCGGATTATTCAGCATTTGCGTATATGCGTGCATTAATATCTTACACATCATAAGATTTGTGTAACTTTCTATAAACGTTCTCAATTTTCTAAACAATTTATAATTTGGTTAATATTTAGAATGCACATATTCTACATATTAATAGCATTTAAGCAACATTCATTTAATTATTATGATATTGATTTTCTTATCTAACATCTGCCTACATAATCACACCTTAAATTGAAATAGCATACCACATTTGAGATATATATATATATGCATATATAATAGATTTTTGTTACATATATTCTACATTAATTGGTCCCTCAATCTTTAGTATTTTATTTTAGTCAAATTATTTTCAATTTCGTGAACACATGCTACATGCATAGTCACTTTATTACATTTCTTCCGTTATATTCCATTTTTATTAATTGCATTGGAATGCTGCAATACTGCAATGTAGATTTTTAATCTTTAACATGATATTTAAATTATTCATTAATTACATCATATCTAAAAAAAATATGATGTTAGTTTTCATTTTAACATAGCTCAAGTTTGGGAATTCCCAATGTTTCGATATGCTTATGAGATAATTTCATGTATTTTAAATTTAAAAAAAAAAAAAAAAAAAAAAAAAAAAAAAAAAAAAAAACACCAATCACTTTATTTCACTTCAGCCAACGCCGGTCCGTGGCCTCTTTGGGGAAAAATAAAAATTATTATATGGTATTTATTAAGTATACATTGACTGAAACTTAAATATTCTAAATAAGATATTCTAGTTTTATAAAAAAAATTATAAGAAAACATCTGAAGTACTATATAATAGAAATTTTATCGGTAACTATGCGGGAACTTTTTATTGCAATTTTGTGAAGATGGTTTTCTTTATATATGTTACATTCAGGAAAAGTAATTTGTAGGTAATATACTCTGCTTTTGTGTATTTTGTTCCGTTCTTTAATTGCGAAAAATAAAATCTAATGCATTTTTGTAATTAATATAATAAAATTCCACAAGATTATGAGACCGAATTTTACACTATATAATGATAGGCTAATTTTCCTTTTTACCTAAATGGAATTTTATTGTTTATAAACCAAAATTTAATATTTAACTGTGGGGAAAATTTCCGGGCAAAAAGCAATAAAGATTATAAATAATAAATAACTAGTCCTTAATGGATTCAAATTCAATATCGATATAGAATACTCAATACCGTTTAAGTATAATTACACAGTTAAATTGCAAGTATTTCGTGAATGACAGGATAAATAATTTTATAATCCATTTCAAATTATTTCATATATTTAACTGCTATATCTGAATTTGAAATAAACAAAATTATTTGTTGGAAAAACAATTCAGACACTATGCATATAAATTTTCAGAAAAATAATTGGATTTTCATGATTCAGATTACATTTCAGGTTGATGAATCTTGGTGACACCATGTTAATAATTATCGTTGATTTTATATTATTGAGTACTGAAATTAAAAAGTAAACACAGCTCGAATCAAAAATGCTAATCATCCACATAAAATCATATAAGGGTAATAAAATTTTCATTGACGTAGTTCTACATGTAGAATTTTATGATTGAAAGTAATTAATAGAAGCATGGGGTCCCATATATTTTGGGAATTAAAGGCTTTTGCTTACAGTAATAATTGAACTCTTGTAATTTTTAACATGATCAATTATATTTCTTATCTATAGAAACTATGACTATCAATTATCCATTCAAACCATAACATATAAGGTACAATTCTGCACACTAAAATAATAAAGTAAAATAATTATTCTATCAAAATTAATCAAATTAATTAATTATCATCAAAAATTCTAATGGAATTAAAAATAATTGATAAAAAATACTATTATTAGAAAAGAAATTAAGCTCGACTTTAAATTCGTAGTTTTTCTACTGAAAAACAATTTTATGTTTTGATATGTAAGGCAGCAACATTATTTATTGGAATATTAAGTAGAAATTTTTAGGTTCAACAAATCTGAAAGAATATTTTAAAATAGAATTTTATTTGACATGTAATTTTATTGGTATTACAGTATGAAAAGTTTCCCTGTATTGAAATTAATCTTTTAGTTTACGTAACCTTTTAGTTTAGACAAGATATATGCATTAATTTATATTTGTTCAAATTACTTTCTTCCTAATTATAGTATATTGAAAATTTAAAATTGTATAGGAAATAAAATAACGTAAGATGTATAAACAAATTTTAAAAATCATCAATTTTTTATTGTTTTATTATTTTGTTTCCTAATTATTTGCAATAGTAATTTATACGTACTTTCTTAAAATCTAAATATTCAAGTGTTAATAATGTAAAAAAATCCTTAAAGTCAATTTCCTTAAAGAAACGTTAACGTCAAATTAACGTAATTATTTATCAGAATAATTTCACCTCACAGATATGTAGACAATTTTAGTTTTTCCAATATAATTTGAAGGGGATTTAGTAATATGATATGAATTTCAATTTAAAAACATTATAAAATGGTAAAAATTTTAAATAATATTTCAAAACCTATTGAAAACTGCTTTGATAATTTAATTTATATAGTAATATTAAAATTTTTACCAGTGTTATAAAGAAATTCACAATAATTCACTTCATAGAAGTAATAAAATTACTTGAATTTTAAAGTAGAAAATAGAGTACTGTATAAAACTGGAGATTTAAAAATGAAAATTCGATAGCAAGGAATCAATAGCGTTGAATATGTCTATGTTGAATCGATGTGAAATTCACAAGAGATTTTACAATTTTTGATTTATTTATTAAAAGAAAAACCAATAAAATGTCTAAAATCAAACAAATAAAGTTTTCAATTGAATAAATAAAATATAATACTAAACTCAAAATTAAATAAAAAATTTAAAACTGACTGATTCGTTCTTAATTTTTAAAATTTTTCCAATAGAAATCAAGCTACTCTATGTCTTATAAAAAATGTGCTTGTACCAAACACGTTTAAAATATAGCTTTTAAAACTCTACACACACAAATGTACAACATCACTCGCTCTGATCACAAATGAAAAAACAGGATCCTTAAAAAATCATCCCTAAAATAATTTTTAGAAAACTATTGGTATTACAATAAATACTAAATAAGCATCAATCACACCCCTTATACACTACTCCACTTTTGAGTATATACAAAACATCTTTTTTTTTTTTAAATTACATCACTTTAATTTCAGTACAGTTTATCAGTCTTTTTGTGTAGGAGGATAAGCGAAAGAAGTTGCCTGACCTTCAGGTTTGACTTCAGGTTTTCGTTTCACAAAAGCTTGCTTAGCAGGCAAATTAGTCAAACACGGCGGGGAAGATGATGTTGAAGAGCTATAGTCTGTTACACTAGGGGAGGTACTCAACGAACTAGTAGATGATGTTGATGACCTAGAATCTCTGTTACACCTAATACTTGTGCATGGTTTAACATGAGATTCGTCTTTGCCCTGGTAATATGCAGTGTCCTGAACAGATGGACCAGAGCTAGTTCCAACAGACGATGGTTCACAAGGTTCATTCAAGCTGCGATACCTAGTAGCGACACCGTTCATGTCCAGTGGACAATGGCGACTTTGATGAATGCTCGGTATCGTTATGTTGTTGCTGCCTGACATAGCACCCTTCGGTGGTGGTCTCGGTAATGGTCTCAGGCCATACAAATCTTCTGAACGCATGTAATCCGCACTGCTTGTGCTACCACTGCTACTACTACTGCTTCTGGAAATGAATGACAGAGATTCCATGTAGTCACTGATGTCAGAAGAACTGCAACTGCTGGTGTTGCTCCGATAACTATCCATGATAGGACCTCGCTCTAAAGTATGTGTATGGTTCCTTCTCAAAATTCCTATATAAATGAAGAAACTGTTATAAATAAAAGAAAAAACATCTTGTGAACATCTATAAATTAAAAATAAAATTGAGCTTAGTAAAAAATAGTTTTTTGATGTAAAATTTTTCAGGTTGATAAAATTTTAAAATAAGATGTTTCTTATGAATGCCTTTTTTACAAGTAGTATATATGTAATAAAGTATCTTTAGTTCTATATTAGTAAATAATTTATACAATTTACATTCTCAGAAAATTATATGAAACATATGAAAACGTATAACTTTTCATATGATATATTAAAAATAATTTGTATTTTCATAGCATTTTCTCTATTATAAAAAAGTGGTTTCAGAAAGATGGTTATTTCAAAATCCTTGAACTACTTTGACAGACAAAATGCAGCGAATTTAACAGTTTTGAAGAAATGATAATGCTAGATGAATTAAGCTTTAATATTCAGGCAGTAGCACTCTGACTTTTCAAATTAAATGAAGTATTTGCTAAATATAAGGAATAAATAAAATAAAAAAAAATTGATTTGTAATCTATATATCATATTAAACTAGATGAAAATAATGCAAAACAATTATATAATACATCCATCAATACGGTATTAAATTTATTGGCTTTTTATTATATAACATAAGGACATGAGAACAAACATATGTGATACTGTACATAACTGATTAAAAAAAATGATCTTGATTTTAGGATCAAGAAATTTTAAAGCAAACTATCATTACTGCATCTGCTTTTTAATACTAAAATAGCGATTTCTTGATCTAAGGTTAATACAATTTGCATCTCGGGTAACATCTTGAGAATTTATTTCAGTCATTTCTAGTTCAGTTTGGATTTATCTAAATATATGTTGTTTTTGTTTCTCATACTACTTGGCAGACATCTAGACCAAGCCCACGAACTCGTATAAAAGATCTAATCTTTTAAGACTTATTTTAAAGTTGGTTTTCTTTATTTTTTAAATCACTATATCAATTGGTATAAACAAAGCAAATAAATTTAAACGTGTCAATTCCTATTTATACAAGAATATCTGTTAATAAAAGAAAATAACAATAAATTGGTATGAACAAAGCAGATGAATTTAAAAATTTCAATTCCTATTCATACTAGAATGCATGTCAATAAAAGCAAAGTAAAAATGTAAAGTACCTTGCATTTCCATCACTGTATCACTTTCATCTAAGCATTCTTGACTATATATGTTATCACAGTTAGGTCCAACTTTATAAGAAACTCTAGGTTTCGATCTTTCATGACTATCAAGACTATATTTCCTCTGAGCAGGCTCTTGGGAATCCTCAGCACCTTCCGGTACACTTTGAGAAGCTTCTTTATTCAAGTCATTTAACTCCATTATTGTCCCATTAGTTCTCACTGGACTAGATATACTAACGACTGGCAGAGCAGCTCTACATGGTACACTAGAAGATCTCTTCATGGGTGAGTGTGTTTCTTTCTGGAGAATGAAATCACTGCTGTCAGAGTTGAGATCCTCATCCGAATTGGTGAAATCTTCGTTCTGCTTTAAGCAATCAGCAGACCTATGATGCCCATTCTTGTGAATGGTGTTCAAAGCACACTGATTTCCATTTGGAATTGGAAGAGGTAGATCGATTTCATTGGTGCTCATAGATTTTTCTTTAGATCGTAAGCTTAATTTGGAAAATAACGAATTTTTACGAGTCATTGATGGCCTAGGACTGCCAACTGGTGAGGCAGGAACAGATTCTACACCAGAATCTTTAGACTGGTACCCATTATTTTTACCATCTACAGAACTCGATCGCTTTCTCATGAGAACTTTTTTCTTCAGCTCACTTAACGAATTGGATCTCATTGCTCTCAAATGGAGATCTTCATTAATTAGTTGATTTTTTCTTAACATGGAATCGCCAGAAATATCTTCTGGGACACTGGTGCCCAGAGCTTCAACAATCGGATAGGAATACGGCATAAAAGGTCTGAGTGGAAGATTTTCCTGAACTTCGGATTCCCCATTTTGTATAGAAATAGAAGAAACCGGTGCAGTTTCAACGCTGCCTGCTGAAATTTGCTTTGATGGTGACGAGGACTTTTCATCTTTTATACAAAGCGGCTGCATCATTAAATAATCTTCATCATTTTGACCATACATCGGGTTCTTCTCGTAGCACATCATTTCATAAGCACTGCCACCATTCATTTGCCTGTCAACCGTCTTTTTAGGACTGCGATTCACAGAAGGTTTGCATTTGCACTTGTCTTCTTTATCCAAAGCATCAGACAATTTTTTGCTAGCATTCATGTGGCATCTAGGGGGAAGGGGAGGTTTATTAGGTACAATGGGTTCTTTCTTATCGTCAGATTCTAAGCGAGATAATACTAAATTAGAGTTTTCATATAAAGGTAAAGTTTCAGCAAATTCGATGTTCGCGTAGTTCACGGATGGGCCATCATCAGTCACTTTCACCGACTTTGATTCAGGATTTGATGGGAATTCAATGTTCGCATAATTCGTTTCATTTGTATCTTCATGCTTCGAAGAAAAAGAATACGAAACTGTACTAGCTCGTGGCCTCAAGGGGTTCCGCATTGTTTGAGAGCTCGCCATATCACATGGTATGTCTGCTGAAGATTCTCTAAGAATGTGCTTCGGCTTTCCGTTTTTCATGACAACTTCTGCAGTTCTGTGTGGTTCACTGCAGACAGCAGTGGCGTGGTTCATCCACTTTCTGGGGCAACCATCCGTGGAAAGAGACTTGGTGCACTGCCAGCCAGTCTCCATCGTTGCCCTCTGAGGTCCAAGGCAAGGAACCAGGCTGCCGGCCCACAGCATGACTCGTTGACAGGCACACATCTGCAGGCCGTCGTTCGGGTTGGAATTCAGAGGTCCATGTTTGTGGTTGTAGGAATGCTTGGAAGCCATTTTGAAGAGCTCTATGTTTTGAACCATTTTGCAGGCGCTCATACAGGAACAAGAAGGACCATTGGAAATGGTTTTCATCGCTGAACTTTTCTGCGTCATATCACAGTTGAACATCAAGTCCTAAAAGGAATGTTGGTATTTTAAAAATTAATATTCATTAAAGTACCAAGTTATTAGAAAAGTATAGTTTTTATTTTAAATTTTTAAATAAAATAGAATTTATTATATGTTAAATTAAATTGATCAAAAAATAGGTGACGTTTAGTTGTATTTAAGTTTTAAATTAATTTTTTAAAATAAATTTTTGAGAATTTTTTCAGAATCATTTAAATTTGTTCATATATACATATTTGTCTAGAGATAGTTGCAATAAAAATATTTTTCACGCCTTTGTATTATGCTATACTGTCATATTCTTAGGATTTCTAATACATTGACTTATTTACGAAATGATATGAAAAAAAAAAAAAATTGCATACATAAAATAAAATTTCATG
The DNA here is from genome assembly GCA_021605075.1 of Caerostris darwini. Lineage (NCBI taxonomy): Eukaryota > Metazoa > Arthropoda > Arachnida > Araneae > Araneidae > Caerostris > Caerostris darwini. Next base: position 139,928 of record BPLQ01005387.1, on the reverse strand, counting down.
ACTAGTCATTGTAAAAAAATAAATACTGTCGTTGTTTTTTATTTGTCAAACTGTGAGAGATTTAGTTAATAATATTATTTTCCTTGAATTAAATTTCGATAAGTGACAATGAAAGTTTTGATTCAAAATGTAAGAAAGATGTTCAAAGATGTTTAAGAATGTTCAAAGATGCTCATTGCCTTAGACCTAATTATTGCGATAAGTGAAAATTTTAGTAAATAATCATTTTCAGTACGTTTTATATGATTAAATGCTATCAATTGATTAGATCATGACAATTCATACATATCAAAATTAAGATCATTTGTGGGTATTTATACCCAATTCGAATCAGAAATACTAAAATAAATAACATGAATTTTGAGTAAATTTCTAAAATAATTTGAATTTTTCAAGATTTAAAAAAAAAAATTAATAACGAAGCACATTTTAATCATGACAAGAATATCAACAAACATTTATAATTACTTTTAAAGATAAAAATATTAGATATATATTAAATGCTCTCTTTATAAATATATGATAAATATTGCATACAATAGATTTTCAGAGAAGTATTGAGCAATTTTATTTATTTAAATTTATATTAAAAATAAATTTAATTGATAAAAATTATTTTACCGTAAATTTCTTAGGAACGTCATAATCTTCTGTTGGATCAGCTGCATGCGTTTTGACATCTTTACCACTATTTAGTAGCCCTGATGCCATTGATATATCCTACAAACATCATTAATTTATGAGTTGTGAAACATAATTTCATCTATAATATATGTAAATAATATTTCTTTAATACATTTTATTACATAATGGAACCTTTCTAATAAAATAATTTTGTAAAAACGACCTTAATTCAATTTAATTTAAAAACAAATTAATTTAAATTCTTGAAAATATGTGAAAAATGTTGCATATGAAAATTTTAATGAAAAAATACTTTTAATGTTGTATTGATAGAACTCAAACGATGATAGATCATGTTTCTATATAATAATATATTAATTAGAAAAGACATCACAGCTATTGTAATATATAAAGATTGCCTACTGAAAAAAGACAAAGTATGCTATTGATTTTTTTTTTTTTTTGCATTAAAGATTTGGTTTGGTTTGTCGCTCTCTATGATCATTTTTTTTTTTTGCACACTTTGTTTTAATTAGACAGGGACCTACTGTTTAATGTGGATTCCAAACCACTAACAAATATTCATACCTGGCCAGGATTGAAACCTGAAGCTGTGGTAAGCTAAAGGCCAGAGCGCTAGCCAAGTGGCCATTAGGCCGCGTGTATTAAAAGCTACATTATAATTAATTTCCAGGCTATTAATAATAGTTAATTTTATAAATTTCTAACCTTAAACAATTTTATAATTGAATAAATTATTCTTTTTATTATTCGAAAAGATTTCAATTTTAAATTCAGGACTACTGATAATTTTATTTAAAAAAAATAGTGCTTAGCAAGTCTTGAATTTACAAAGCGCTTTTTGGTATTTAAGAAAATAATTACGACATTTTGCATAAATTAATTCTTATAACATACTGCTTTATTGTGAATTGTATCATAGTTTAATATATTATTACATACGTTAAATTAACTGTGAAATATTCCTGTGAAATCTGCCTGAATGGCAAACTGACTGAAAGTCGCGAAAACGATAAAGTATGAGTAAGAAAAAAAGAAATGCAGCTTTTAATTTTTTACTTCAAAAACTTCGTCTGTTATATAGTGAGTTATATATGTCATATTAGAAGAACCCGGTATATGTTCTCCTACCAAACAAAATTCTTAAAAAAAAAAAAATTATATTGGAATATGTAGAATATATTCGCGATATGTATGTCTAATTTTCGTGTATATCGTTTGAACGATAAGTTTCATCAAATAAGTCAAGCCGTTTAAGAGGAATTCAGTGACAAATACACGCATTTTCTATGCGTGTATTTGTCCCTGATACACAATTGATACAAACTGATACACAATTTGTCACTGATGACACCAATTACAGTGCCATCTACCGGATCCAATTATGAATCTAAACCATTAAGTGACCCCCACTCAAACATACAAAAAATTTCATACAAATCGGTCGAGCCATTTTGCAGGAGTTCATTGACAAACACACTTACAGAAGAATTATATATATAAAGATGAATGAGGTTTCGTACACTTACATTGGGATGCATAGCAGCTGATCGTGGAACTGCATAATTCGCGTATGGATCTCCTTTACCACATGTACATGTTAAGTCACCGTCAAACATGCCATTATTGGCTGCCCTCATGGTACTAGCACCAGTGTTATACTTTGACTTCTTGGGGGAGGAGTTGGGCGAGGGATTGGCACTGGCACTCTTTCTGCCATTGATCATCCTGATGTCAACCTCGCTCCGGACAGACATGGACAGCTTGTTCCAGCAAGCGCATTCTTGGTGTCCGGCCGCCAGTTTCTCCTGGGAAGTGGACATCGAAGTGCTCATCCAGTCCTTGATGGGGTCGTGGCAAGGACACACCACGCAGTTGTCGGCTGCAGGGTGACCCATGACGGGTGCTTCAGTAGTTGAGTGGGTGCGTCGTTTTTCACATGTTTTGCCATTGGCAAAGCCATTCAAGGCATGTTGCACGTTCTTAGGCCTAAATGAAAGCAAGAACTTTTAATATTTTCATTCAAAATTACTAGTGATATTTTTTTTTAGTTTTGAAGTAATTCTTATTCTGATTCTTTGTCTAATCTTTTATGTTAAAAATAGTTAATATTCAAAATTTATAAAAGTACGCAAAATAAATGTGTCAAAGATAAATTAAAATTCTCAATATTAATCACACTGAGTATTTCTAAAATATAATATCTGACATGCATAAAGCAATCAAATTTTAAACATAAAACATTAATTTAATAGACATTAATTTCTTATTTTTCATTATAACAATTTCCTTGTTCATTAATATTTTTTTTACTCTTTTTTTAAGATTTTATTATTCGACTGAAGATAATTAATAAATATTTTTAATTTGATATTAGACAAAAATTATATATCGAAAAACAGATATGATCAGACATAAATAGGAGAAAGCTAATTGCATACGAGTTTAAGATTGCTTTTTTTTTTTTAATCAATTTTTGAAAATTTTCTAAAGTCACTAGAATTTTCCAAATACGCATATTTGTCCAGAGTTATTTAAAATTTGGAAAATTCCTACTATAATGTGCATATTTGTCCAGATTTATTTAAAATTTATAGCAAAAATTTTCCAAATATGCATATTTGTACAGATTCATTTAAAATTTATAGTCTCAAATTAAAAAAAAATGTTTTTATGTCATGCACAACGGACATATTAGAATTTCTAATAAAGAACATCTAATTTATGAAATGATATGAAAAAAAAAGCATGCAGAATAAAGTGAGCGGTATTGCGGAAAAAACTAAATACGGTGTTTTTTCGCCAAACTAGGCGAAATTTGGCATTAGAATAATGCTTTTCTTTGAAATATATTTCGGTAAGCGACAATGAAAGTTTACATTCAAAGTCATTAATAAATTAAAATTTTGTGGAGAGTGAAAATATAAAACATACTAAAAATAGTTATTACATGATTAAATTCTATCATTTGATTAGTTTTTAATAGTTTATAGATATTTAAATCATTTGTATATTAGAAAATAGTTACATTTCCGAATAATTTCCAAAAATTATGTAGAATCTGTTTTTAATGTAAATGAAATGGATGAATACAACGGGGATGGTATATGGATTGTAAAACGGACATGGTAGATGGTACATGAGTTGTACAACGGAGATGGTGCATGGGTTGTACAACGGAGATGGTGCATGGGTTGTACAACGGAGATGGTACATGAGTTGTACAACGGAGATGGTACATGAGTTGTACAACGGAGATGGTACATGAGTTGTACAACGGAGATGGTACATGAGTTGTACAACGGAGATGGTACATGAGTTGTACAACGGAGATGGTACATGAGTTGTACAACGGAGATGGTACATGGACAGTGCAACAGAGATGGTACATTGAGAATATATATGATTTTGATTTTTTAAAAAACTAACAAGTAGCAATGCAATTTCTCACTTGTCATACAAAGTGTCCATGAAATTCTTCGGCACAGAATATTCGGATTCGCTACTCGCGCTGGCGCTACTACTGTGACTTGCGTGGGAACAGAGGGATGCTCTATCTGAAGGTGGATTCATCAGCTGGTAGGCAGACTCTTTCTTGGACTGGTGGCCGCAGGAGGTGGAACCCACCAACGAGTCCATGGTCCACTGAGGACTGAATCCGTTGGTGTCTTCTGTCCCCGCATTCTCTGGCGAAGATGGAGCTTTACCTTTCGAGTTTTGTAGGCTGCCTCGACTGTAGAACTGACGACCACATTTAGTGCACTGGTTGAAAGGCCTGGTGGGAACAATGTATTCCAGTTTAATATTTTAAATATATTGAATACATGTTTTTCGATAAAGTACTACATGGAAAAATATGAAACAATTTATAACAAACTTCTAAATATTGATTAATATACAAGGTGATTCTGAGGTCATGGAATAAAGTTAAGGGTGGTTCAGGCTTTTAAAACATGTATTTTTTGTATAGGAATGTACAGGTGGAAGGAACGCATTGAGAAACGAACCTTTTCAAACGAATTTCTCACAACAGGCATGCACAATAATAACAATCACGCGACGAGTATCAACTCTGGCTCTTCCCAATGCAATCTCTATTTTATCCTTACTTTGCTTTGGCAACTGTATTTTCATTTACGGGACTACAGTTGATTCAATTGAGGACCCGATTTTTTTTTTTTTGGCTAGAGTGAAATACCTGGCATCTTTGTAAATGTTCGTCAATCCCTTCTTCCATGCTGCTAAGCAGGCTACGCTCCTTAGATGCTTTTGAGCATTTATTTGTAAACATTGAATCAAGATGATACATGAAAAGATAAATACAATTTATTTATAACATCACTGTAAAGTGCATCTTTTATTCAATGTTTACAACACATATTTAAAATTACGACTACCAACAATACTGGAGTGATTGGAAAACATTTCCAAAGATGCCATTTCGCAAACGCAATGAACGGTCGAGCAAACGAGATCCTTAATCGAGTCAATTGGAGTAATGAAAACATTGTAACAAACAAATATTAAGAATAAAATACAGCCACAGGACTGGAAACGCGTCACGTGACAGATATCAGTTGAGGTATTGTGCTTGGCTGTTGGAAATTTACTTGAAAATGTGTTCGCTCCTCAACGCGTCACATCCGACCCTGTATTCCTACACAAATAATGTTTTGGGAAGCTGCACCCCACCTCAAAACTTGACTTTTGTGGACTGTTATTTTTTGTTATTAAGTTGTACCCTCCCACACTGAATCACTCGGCTTATTATCTAAAATTACGTGGCTCAATAATTGGATTATCTGCGCACTGGTACAGTATACGATAGTATACAGGCGATCAAATTAATGAAATTTGCTCAAAAAACTAATAATAAGTGTGACTTATCTTTAGTTTGTGAATAGTTAAGATACGGAGCTTCAAAATTAAAGCTCATAGATATTAGTTTGAATAAGTTGCATATAAGACACTAGGCAGAAATTAAACATATTTCAAATTAATAACAATAATTCTAATTTAAATATATATTATATATTATTATATATTTTAATATATATTAAGCACGATTCTAATACATCATTTAGTTAAAAAATAATGTGATGTTAAAGAATGCCTTAGATTATTAAAATTTCTCTTAATCTTACCATGTTCCTTGGGTGTCACATAGACATGACAAGGATTGTCCATGACCATTAGTTTTAGACATGGTGGCTGCATGAGATCCTTGAAAATCACTAAGAATGATAGATACAGTATCCACACTATCCACATCACTGGCAGTCGTAGTAGAACTCTGGCCCCACCTAATGGATATTTAAACACCAAATTGTTAAATCTTGTAATTTTATCAAAAGTACAAAATCATTGATTATTTTTTTCCAAACGTGCTAAAATTTTACATTAATATGGATAATTAGATACCTTACTATATAAATACATTATTATTTTTAAATTTGAGGTTTGTATCTGATGAGATATATATTTGGAAAATGGCAGGGTTTCAATGAAACTTTAAGATAAAATATGAAAACTAACTCGCAAATTTCAGGATTAACGATTTCTAAAAATATGGGAGAATGAAGATAAATCGATCGACACAATCCTTTTTCTATTTCTGGGATTTGAAGTATGCTTGGATTAAGAGTTTTGCTTCCAGTATTTTATGATGTTACTGGTTTCAAGTCTTGAAAGTTCACATATATTAAAAATGATATTTTAGCATATCGTGATTTACATGTTTTTACAAGACTAATGTCAATATAATGGATATAACAGAAAGTAGAAATTGATTGAAAAATGACTATGCGCTATTTTGTGTTGTATACACTTTATGCTGTTTTGTAATCCCTTTTAATATATTGATCTCAAATTTGTTAAAATTTTGATTAAGATAAGTTTTGAGTTTAAACATCCCAAGTGAATAACCGTTTGATCCATGCAGTGGATAAGAGCTTGATCCATGCGGTGGATAAGGGCTTGATCTCTGCAGTGGATAAGAGCTTGATCCATGCGGTGGATAAGAGCTTGATCCATGCGGTGGATAAGGGCTTGATCCATGCGGTGGATAAGGGCTTGATCCATGCGGTGGATAAGGGCTTGATCCATGCGGTGGATAAGGGCTTGATCCATGCAGTGGATAAGGGCTTGATCCATGCAGTGGATAAGAGCTTGATCCATGCAGTGGATAAGAGCTTAATCCATGCAGTGGATCAGAGTTTAAGGCATGCAGTGGATCAGAGTTTAAGGCATGCAGTGGATCAGAGTTTAAGGCATGCAGTGGATCAGAGTTTAAGGCATGCAGTGGATCAGAGTTTAAGGCATGCAGTGGATCAGAGTTTAAGGCATGCAGTGGATCAGAGTTTAAGGCATGCAGTGGATCAGAGTTTAAGGCATGCAGTGGATCAGAGTTTAAGGCATGCAGTGGATCAGAGTTTAAGGCATGCAGTGGATCAGAGTTTAAGGCATGCAGTGGATCAGAGTTTAAGGCATGCAGTGGATCAGAGTTTAAGGCATGTAGTGGATCAGAGTTTAAGGCATGCGGTGGTCTTTTACCTGGAGAGGCACGAGGGCCACCTGTAGTGTATCCTGCAGGAAGACGCCTTCATGGAAGATGCGCTGGAGGAGTACATGAGGTCGCAGCATTGGTCGGAGGACCTCAGGATCTCGGAGCATGCGTCGCACGTACTGCCCTCGGATCCTGAGCTCGCCAGGGGGTGGTCGGAGCTCTTGCTCGAATCCAGGTGGCAGCGCTTGTGAAGGGGCATTCGAGAAGACGTTTCCAGCACTAAGCGAAAGATACACAATTATCCAACTTTGTATGGTAAGTCACATTTTTTTGCTATAAGTAAAAATTATACAGCTGAGTAACTGCAGGTTAAAAATTGTTTTACCCAAAATCAGAATTATTTAAAATTTCTTATATTTTTGAATATCACATTATGATTGTGGAAAATATCGCGATCGATTCCTTAAATTTATATCATTAAATGGTATGTTACGAAACGAAGCATAGTATCTAAACAAAATGCGAGTGTGATTAAAAATCTATAAAATTAAAAAAAAAAAATCACTATAGTATCTTTAATTATAAAACACTTTATAGCTAACTTGACAGTACAGTATAGGATTTACAACATGATATATTTACATCACGTATTCGATTTGAAAACAAAAATCATTGGAAAATGAATTGCCATGCAGACAAAATAAATAATAGCCAGAACAAAATATAAAAATTGTTTTCAAACAATTTGCAATCAAAATTAATTCTTACTTTTCCTCAAATAAAACAGAAAACAAGTCCACATTTCACGAGAGATTTCATGAAATATTTTAAAAGCAGCGTTCCATAGAATACTTTTAATCTCTAACTGTTCCATGAAACTCGTTGAAAGATCCCAAATTCAATTTTTTTTTTTTTTTTAAAAATGGGAATCAATACAAAACCAAAGATAATTCTCTCGTATTTCGGAAGCATTTGTTTTATACCCAAACAAAAAAACTACAGAAGGTACAGAGAATGGAAACTGGGGGAAAAAAAAAAAACTGCAGGGAAACTCGAGATTCTCAAAGATCTCGCGGGAGATAAGGGATGTAGGGGGTTTTAGAACCGCTTTGTATCCACGGTCTGCAATATTTTCAAATGATACAGAAAACAATGGCGAAAAACTAGTACGGCGTATCGCTAGGGGGACAACAGCGGAAACTAACTGCATTGAACTGGTTCCCACGAAAGCTGCTCAAAATCCACTGAAGAAACAATTCAATTTAAACCTCTTGTGTGGTGTGGGATTTGACTTATTGAAAAGCAGGGGGCATATATGTAATTACTTGAATTTTTTCTCGATAATGTTTTTCTTTTTCCAAGCAGCTTTCCCTTAGAAGCCAGGTCCATCGCTTGAGACAGCTCTGCGCATTGGTTGGTAAGTAGAACATGCAATCCTTCACCTGAAAACAGAAAAAGGAGTCAATTGATTATTTTTGAAAAATAATTAATAAAATGCTGAAATGGATCATCAAAACATTGTTTATTAATAAAATGCTGAAATGAATCATTAAAACATTGTTTATTAATAAAATGCTGAAATGAATCATCAAAACATTGGTGTTTATTTATTAAAGTGCTGAAATGAATCACAAAAACGTTGTTTATTTACTAAAATGCTGAAATGAATCATTACATTATTGGTGTTTATTGATAAAATGCTGAAATGGATCATCAAAACATTGGTGTTTATTGATAAAATGTTGAAATGAATCATCAACACATTGGTATTTATTGATAAAATGCTGAAATGAATCATCAACACATTGGCGTTTATTGATAAAACGCTACAATGAATCATCAAACCATTGGCGTTTATTAATAAAATGCTGAAAGGAATCATCAAAGCATTGGTGTTTATTGATAAAATGCTGAAAGGAATTATCAAAGCATTGGTGTTTATTGATAAAATGCTGAAAGGAATCATCAAAGCATTGGTGTTTATTGATAAAATGCTGAAATGAATCATCAATCCATTGGTGTTTATTGATAAAATGTTGAAATGAATCATCAACACATTGGTATTTATTGATAAAATGCTGAAATGAATCATCAACACATTGGCGTTTATTGATAAAAGGCTAAATGAATCATCAAACCATTGGCGTTTATTAATAAAATGCTGAAAGGAATCATCAAAGCATTGGTGTTTATTGATAAAATGCTGAAAGGAATTATCAAAGCATTGGTGTTTATTGATAAAATGCTGAAAGGAATCATCAAAGCATTGGTGTTTATTGATAAAATGCTGAAATGAATCATCAATCCATTGGTGTTTATTGATAAAATGCTGAAATGAATCATCAACACATTGTTTATTGATAAAATTCTGAAATGTATCATAAAAATATTGGTGTTTATTGTATTAAACATTTGGGCAGATAATAAATATATAGACGTAATTATTAATAATATGAAAAAAAAATTTCAAACATTAATCCAAAAGTCCATAATAGTAAGAAGGGATAAGAAGGCTGTTTAAAAGGGTAAATAAATAGAATGCCTTTCATTGCAAGTTAAATTTGTATTTCATTTAATATAAGTGCATGAAAGTATATTAATAACCTGCAGCTTAAAATACAAATTAAACTAGCTATGAAATATTATCTCTTTCATAATGTTTATTCCCTTCCGAAATATGATTAGCAAAAATCTAGTTTTGCAATCTGAAAGATAGGAAAAGAAAGGAATTAAAAATTGCTATTTTTATTTTTTTAGGAACTTTTGGTTTGGTAGCCATAAATATCCCTGATTTAATGATACGAAATGACTTTTCAACATATCTACCATTAGAATTGAAATAAACTTCAATAAAATAAACTGTGGTAATTTTTTCAAAGCGATATAAATTTTAAATATTCAGAATCCTCATTTTTCTATCATTTATTTAAAAATTTATTTTCTAATTCATATCACTAATTCACATCGCTAATTAAAAAAACGCTTTTTATTAAATTTATATACATTTTCTTGAACATTTAAAAAAGATTAAAAAGTTATCGGAGAAAAATGTATGCATCTACATTCTGATAAATTACATTGCATTAGATTACTGGACATTGTTTTCTGTCAATATCATAAATATCAGAGACAAAATTAGAAAAACAATACAATAATTAAATATTGAAAAAAATATTTTAGGTGCATAGATTAAACGAAATATTTTTCCATGCAATAATAAAACAGAATACATTTTTAGACTTGATTTTCTACACGAACAATGTATCAGAAATAGCAAATTATAACTATTTTATTAAACGAATAATAAATAAAGTAATATTTCGATTCAATTTATAAATTAATCTAACAACTCGTAGAGGCAATTATTTCATTTTACATTATAGATAAATGTTCACTCATTTTCATGCAAAGTGAAAGGTGATACTCGAAGATCGTAAATGTTGAGACACCGAAATTTATCTCTCATTTGGGGGGGGACATAAATCAAATGATTACGTTTATTCTGCTTAACATATGGTACATTAGAGACTTGTACAAAGCGTTTGATAAACTATGTTTCGAAAGAGGACTATCAAAGTGGTCTGAAACTCTCAAAAATTGGTGTTTGGAGACGTTATTTATTTGCTGAATAGATTATGTTTGGTTAAAATTTAGTTTGATATTTGATAAATTAATTGATAATGCACCATCGAATCATTACATACAAGAATATTACAAACAAGATAATTTAAATATAAAATTATAATTTCTTAAATGTTTTTAATTGCATTTTTTATTAATTATTAAATATTTTTTTTAAATATTTGTGGTTTTAATAAGATGAATAGTTTTAATATTCTTATTACTAAATTGATATTTACTTTTCATTGCTTAAAATTTTATTGCTATTCGAATTTATTTTTACTATATTTTTTTTCTGATGCAGCTGGCAATACAGAGACAGTTATCTTCATTCCATAAGCAAGGGCTGCACCTCTGTTACTCATTTAACACTACATAGGGGGCACGAATAGCTTGAAGATAGGCTACGGACGCGAGTAAGACCGGTACCTACGGTTTAAAGTGGATACCGAACCACTACAAACATCCATGGTTCCACCGGAATTCGAACCCGAAACCTGTGGTACCGAGCACCAGAGCGCTAGCCACTCGGCCATCTGGTACATTTTTATTATATAGAGTTCATCATAAAGTTTTAGATATGCATTTGAGTTAGTGATAAACTACTCTTTATTTTACTCTTCATAAAGTTGAATCAAAGAATAAATTAAAGCCATTTTAAATATAATTAATAGTTGTTTATGCCCAGTTAATCTCCGCAGAAAGTTTAAAAGTTAATACGTGATTGATCATTGAGAAGCCAGTATCAGTGCAGTTGGCAGCATATTTCGAGTCCTTCAGTAACTTTAAGCATATATTGTTTCATAAACCTGTTTCGGAAATTATACCTGCATTTAACCATTTTTGTTCTACATCGACAGAAATTTTTATTTTTTAGATTTGCTTTATATGTTATTATTTCCTATTTTGTTTTGAATTAATTAACCAACACTTCAAATTTGTTTAAACCCTTTGGAATCATTGAAAAGCGATGCTTCGAAACTAAATATATCGCAATAATTTAATTTGATGGTTTTTTTAGATAGTCCCGCAAATAATACTAATGATTACTGTCTCGCATTTGCAGTCCTCGCCATAATTATTGAATTACGTTTATGATGATGACTACAAGATTTCTGATACAGAAACAGCCATCTTGCCGTTTCAACAGATCAATTTAACAGATATTCATTCAATTACAAAAATTTCAAAGTAACTACCCACGCTAAAATCAAATTTTTTTTGTTACAAAAATCGAATTTTAACGTGGAGATCAGACTATTAACTTTCGAAAATAGGTTTAATTTTGGATGTAGAATTATAAGTCAATGTAGAGCCTTTTAATCACAAGTTATGTAGAATACTCAATTCATACGTCAAAAACTGAAATACTACATTTTTTTGCTACACTGAATCCTTATGACAGTAATAATCACTTTCAGAATCTAATGAAATTTCAACGACATATTTTTAATGATATTATATATTCATTGAACTAAAAATATATGAATAATTGACATTTTTGTTAAAAACTTTCCTTTTTGTATTTTTGTTTTAAATGAATCGAATGGCTGTAAACTCAACTATATTTTAGAATGATATCCCTTTTTTTTTATTTAGGAGTGTATACGGAAAATTAAAAATACACTTTTGTCAAATTTTAACAAAGTTTATTCATGCACATATTTTAATTTTGATGATGCCAATGTTTTAAAATCTAGTAATTTAACAACAGCATTTCTATAAAGCCTTATTTAAAAAATTTTTGTCTTGAATGTGGTTGGCTACCTTAAGATCACAAAGTAATATTGAAGATAAAAAGACTTATAACGTTCTAGAAACACTATAAAAATAGTTATGAACACTAAAAGTATAAGTTTCTGTCTATAAGGAAAATTAAAATTTCAAAATAAGGTGGTGGACACTTACCTTTGCCACAAAGAGATCCTCCCTCAAAGCAGAATTTCCCTTCCACCACACCAAATCGTCTGAGCTCTTTGATGGGCCATGTCCCCAAAAGTCTGGGCGGAACTCCAGACACCAAGCAGAACGTGTGGTCCTGCAAGTGCAGTCGGCAAGGTCCGCAGGGAAGTTTGCTTTTTGGTGGGACATGCGCTATCTGCACCAAGAATTGTTGTTCTGTAGAAAAGAAACAAAATATCTAATTTATATTTACTTTTTTAATGGAATATGCTGTATTTACCAGCAGTTGTTGGTAGTTTTCTGTAGAAATTACAAGGCAGTTCTCACATTTTTGTTGTGGAATATATATATATATATATATTCTTCTGTACTTGTGTTTGTCACTAAACTCTACCTAAACGGCTGGGCCGATTTTGACGAAATTTTTCATGTGCGTTTGAAAAAACATTGAGAATGATTTTATGTTATCTTCTTTGCTGTAAGTCGCCACCAGATGATGCTGCAGTCTATCAACTTCTATACCGTTCAACCATTCGCTATGAAAATTGGTAATAATATGTATGCGAGTATAGAAAATAGGTTTGCGCTATCCACTTTATTGTGACTTGCCACCAGAGGGTGCTGCAACATTTCATCTTATCTACCGTTCAAACGATGTACATGAAAATTAGTATGCAGAAATATTGGATCACGGAGAATAGATTTGCGATATGTAATTTTTTTTTCCAGGACAATGAATGCCGGGTTCTGCTCGTGACACAACATGTGCTACAATATGTAACTCGTTGTAATTTAACAAAATTCAATTTCAGTATTTTTGGAAAAATTTCGTTGTTCTTCATCAAAATAGTTTAAAGAACAGTTTAAATATTTAAATTTTATGTGTGATAATGACTAATGTCTTTCTATTAAATTTAATAATAAATTATAAAAAAAAATTAGTAAGGCGATTTTTATATATATTAAAATGAAACTTTAAGAATTTATATAATGATATTAAATTTTATTGTTTTTATTTACAATATCTAGCATTAATATATTCACAGAAAATGATGCAAAAAGATATTTTTAAAACAATTATTGTTTTGTTTCATAAATCTGCTTAAAGAGATTGTAGCATTAAAAATATCAAAATGTTACTAATTAACGCCAAGAATTTGACATTTGAGATATTTGTAGAATAATAAGAAAATATTAATAATCTCTTTGTAATACGAAATGCATCTCGTTCAGAAAAATCAGCCTAACAAATAATTCGCCTTAACAGAGTTTCCCAATCTACTTCATACTTTGGATTTTATTAGTAATTTTATGCATAATGAATTAAAAATCATTATTATAAACTTGACTTTACAAAAAGCATTAAAATTCTATAAAATAATAATTAAATTTTTCGCCAACACATACTTGAGCAAGAATCCATACTGAAGCTAAAACTTAATCCTGAATCAATTTTGAAAGTCAAAACAACCAGTACCAAAGGCAATAAACACGAGCTTAAGGGTTAATAATAATACTGCAAGCTAGTATTTTTTTTACTCCGAAGCAAAAGCACAACCGCAAGACAAATCAGCGTTCCTGTAACTACTTGGAAATCAGATTTATTATTCTTTAACGCTAATTATACCCATTAGCGGGGGGTCCCTCGTCGTAAAGGAGAGAGATCTCCGCACTAGTCATTAGGATGGCCACTGAAATATTCATGCGTAATTGGAGAGGATTTGGGACTGGATTCACTTTCTGCGATGTTTGAAAAAGCTTCCGCGGATTCACAATTAGTTTAGGTAAGCTCGCATTATAATGGGCAAAACTGGCTGGATTTTGCAATTTAATAAGCTGTATAAGTAAGCTGACAGCGGCGGATATGAGATTAAGGAAAATGTAGAATTATTTTAAACATTGTTTAAATCTGATTCTTCATTTTTTTAAACTATAGAAATCGTTCAGAAAGAGGATAATGGATTTAATAAACTTATGATGTATTAGCTTTAAACCAGTAAAATTCACGAATAAAGTCTTAGTTAAGGAAAATTATTTAGCATAATATTTATGGTAATTGAATTCCTCTGATCGTTAGATTATACTTATTGTGAGAGAGGTTACCAGATATATTGTTGTGTATACTTATTGTGAGAGAGGTTACAAATATATTGTTGTGTATACTTATTGTGAGAGAGGTTGTTAAAAGAGGTCATAAATAATAAAAAACATTCGTTGGGAATCAAACTTAATTTATCAAAACTTTTCCTGGACCATCATATATAGTTTGACTGGTGCTAGCTATCATAGGTTTCGGGTTCGAATCTCAGCTGTGCCCTGTGCATTTGTAGTGGTTCGGAATCCGCTTTAAACCGTAAGTCCCGATCTAACATGATCGTAGAGCGTTGCGGGGGTATTGTTACTCAGCGTTCGTAGCTTATCTTCCAGCTACACGCACCTCCTGGGCAGTGCTAAGTGAGTAACATCGGAGCAGCGCTTGCCTAAAGGCATCCTACATAATTGTCTGAGTGGTTGCCAGCTGCATTAGAACAACAAAAAATATTTTTAAGTTGATCCTTAACTTGTATGGATTTTGAAGACCTTAGTTTTAGCAGACACAGATTCCTAATTTATTGCATACATTGGATTTTGTTAGTAATTTTTTGCATAATGCATTAAAAAGCATTATTATAAATTTGACTGAGTTCTATAAAATAAGAATTAAATTTTTCTCCAACACATATTTGAGCAAGAACTCATACTGAAGATAAAATTTAATCCTAAACCGATTTTGAAAGTCAAAACAAACGGTACCAAAGGCAATAAACACGGAGCTTAAGGGTTAATAAAACTGCAAGCCAATATATTTTTGTTCACTCTGCAGCAAATGCACAACCTCAAGACAAATCAGCGGCCCTGTAACTACTTGGAAATCAGATTTATTATTCTTTAACGCTAATTATACCCATTAGCGGGGGGTCCCTCGTCGTAAAGAAGGGAGATCTCCGGACTAGTCATTAGGATGGCCACTGAAATATCCATGCGTAATTGGAGAGAATTTGGGACTGGATTCACTCTCTGCAATGCTTGAAAAAGCTTCCGCGGATTCACAATTAGTTTGGGTAAGCTTGCATTATAATGGGAAAAACTGGGGCTTACAATTTGTGTCTGTAAGGCGACTGCAGCGGATATGAGATTAAGGAAAATGTAAAATTGTTTCAAACATTGTTTCATTCTGGTTCTTTATTATTAGAACTATAGAAATCCCTTTGAAAAAGAATAATGGATTTAATAAACTTATGATGTATTACTTTAAATCAACAAAATTCATGAATAAAGTCTTAATTAAGGAAAATTATTTTGCATAATATTTAAGGTAACTTAATTCCTTTGATAGCTAGATTATACTTATTGTGAGAGGTTTCAAAAAGATTCCGCGGATCCGAGATTCACTATTAGTTTGGGTAAGCGTGCAATATAATGGGCAAAACTGAATTTTGCAATTTGTGTTTGTAAGGCGACTGCTGCGGATATGAGATTAAGGAAAACGTAAAACTGCTTTAAACATTGTTTAAATGTGGTTCCTTTATAGAAATCGCTTTAAAACAAGTAACATAAAAAAAAAAAAAAAAATTAAAGTCAATTCCTAGTTTTTTTCGCTTTATTGCAGAAAGTCCTTTATAAATTATTTTCATTCATTTTTTTAAGTTTATCTGGCGCTCTCTATTGGTAGATGCATGCAACTTAAATCTAAAAAAAACTAAAATTAATGAATTAAATTTAATTACTGAATTAATATTTGAAAAAAACTGTATTAACATCAAGTTCATCATCATCACTACAAGTTCAAAAAAAAAATGTATTTGACCTTGAAGGGATGAATAAAAAGTATTTTATTAACGATTGAAAATGTGAACAAGATATCTATAGGGAGAGTGTGAGCTAATAGAAGGAATTGGAAAAAAGGATGATGAATTTAGTAAACTTATGAAGTATGAATTCAAATCAATAAAAGTCATGAATAAAGACTTAATTAAGGAAATTTATTTTGTATAATATTTACGGTAATTTAATTCCTATTACTATACTTATTGTGAGAGGTTACAAAATATATTGTTGTGTATACTTATTGTGAGGTTGGCTTGATTTCGTTTGGTTTGGTTTGTTTGGCCTCTTGTGCACCCAAGTTCTAAACAGACCGGGACCTACAGTTTAAAGTGGATTCCGAACCACTATTCCACCCATGCCAGCGTCAGGATTCGCACCTGAAGCCTGTAATACCAAAGGGCATAGCACTAGCCACTTGGTCACCAGGCCGCATACTTATTGCTAGGGAGGTTACAAAATATACTGTTGTGTATGCATATTGTGAGAGATGTTACAAAATATATTGTTGTGAATAGTTATTGTGAGAGAATATATAGTTGTATATATTTATACAAATATATTGTTCTGTATACTTATTGCGTTGTTAAAATAGGTTACAAATATTTAAAAATATTCTTTGGGAATCAAAATTAAAAAAATATTAATCATCATAGATGAGTTATTAATCATCATAGATGAGTTATTAATCTATATAGCAAAGATAATCACGAATTGCGGAATTATTTCCTTTAAATTTCCTCTACTTTGAATTGGCTATTTAAAAATTTTATTTTTACTTTAATATTTAAATTACTTTAAACATTAAAATAATTTAAATTAATGAGTAGGTAATTAATTAGTTTTGATTAAAGTATTTTAATTATTTCTGAGCTAAGTTTATTATCTTTTTTTCATGGAATACGTCCTGTAAATACATTTCATGTGTTTATTACGGTTCTACTTATTATTTATTCCGATAATTATATTTAGAGAGCATAATGAGCTAGTTTATATAGCTAGTTATAGCTAGTTAGCTAGTTAGCATATAGCTAGTTCATGCTAAAAATTTGAAAAACTGAAAAATGCTGTGTTAATTTAAGATTCCAATCACAAAGGCAAAACACTGAACTTCACTGTCGCATGACATGCTAAAAAAAAGCAAATGAAAAGACGTGTACCGACTGTGGATTCCATCAATATCACATTTCCTCCATCACAGAAAATCATAACTCCGGCTGCAGGCTGGAAATTACGGCAAATTCCTATTTTCAAATTTCAAATCAAAAATATAGTACTTTCGGGTTGCTGCATTATTTTCAAATGAATATAGATTCTTCAACCTTATCTCATTTTAAATTATTGGAAGAACACACACGCAGTATATAAAAACAAAATTTTCGATGAATATATATGAGTTGAAATATAGTTAAGACAAATATGCGTGAAAATAAAAATAGGTAACAAATGTCAAAAATGGAAATAAGTCTGGGATACATACTATGTTGTGGATAATTGAAAACTATGGTTTCATATTTCATTTCGTTTCGTTTACTACTACATCCCTGTGCCTAGATCCGAGTTGCCCCTTTACAGTTTAGGAATGATGTGGGTGAGAAATCTGATTGGGCTGTGTGACGCTCTATAGTCATTTGGGACCAGTACCTACGGTTTAAAGTGGATTCCGATCCACTACAAACATCCAAGACACAGCCGGTACTCGAATCCGAAAACGTGGCACCGAGCGAGTTCGGCCTAAATCACGATGTAGATGAGCTCGGTTCATTAATTTTGCTAAATCACAAACAGGGAAATTTGGTTGGTCGAAAATCCCAATGCAGTATTAGATCAGTTCTTTTTGATTAAGACAAGCCAACAGCATTCCATTGCAATACAAACTGGCCAACGATCAGAATACTGTAGACCACTTAGTCTTATAGAAGGTTGCCCACTAGGGGGTAGATCTACATAGCAACCTGGAGTTGATTGGTGACATTTTGATATGTTTAATGTTGAAATGCCTTCAAGCAGATATTCAAAATACAACAATCATTGTTTTAAAAATCCCTTTTTTGCATCGTTTCTGTGAATACATTAATGATTGATATTATAAATAAAATCAATAACATTTGATATTAGAAAATCTAAAAATAAATATTTATTTATAAATATATTAAAAACATTTTGAATGAAACATATAAATTCGACCATTCAAGTCCCTGTGGTTTCATTTAGAG
Organism: Caerostris darwini; assembly: GCA_021605075.1. NCBI lineage: Eukaryota > Metazoa > Arthropoda > Arachnida > Araneae > Araneidae > Caerostris > Caerostris darwini. The sequence continues at coordinate 121,175 of BPLQ01005387.1, read as the reverse complement.
ATTTTGAACTTTAATTGTCTTTAGAGATTGTGCATCGAAGTTTGTTATCATGAGAGACAATCGAAAGATCATTTGTGTCAGCACTCACCCTCCACTAAGTTGGCCCTGATCTTGACCTGCCACTGGATGAGCAGCTCCCTGTTGTCGAAGGCCAGCACCACGACCAGCTCCGAGCAGACGAGGGCCAGCGTGTTGCTCTCCTTGTCCAGCGTGAAGCCCGTCTCCAGGCCCAGGAAGTCCTCCAGGGACAGGGAGGCCTTCGTGGGACCATTCTTGCAGCGCTCCTTGCTGTCGCGGTACAGCTGGATGTGTAGGCAGTCTGCAAGAGAACAGATATCTTTGTTAACATGACAGTGATTATCGCATCTTGCATATTTTTTTCAATTTGTTGTTTTAAAGAAATGAATCATTTTTAGCATAGTTAAAACAGAACTGAATTTTAAATTTCCTTTCTACATAAATGTTATTCTCAAATAGATTTCTTGAAAATAATGTTTAATTTGCTCAATGCAATAAAAATATGCAAGAAACGTCTACATATATAAAACAACAGTCATCTTATTATAACATACTTAATTGCTTCAAGATATAAAATTCTAGTTTACATAAAAATATAAATGCATTACTTTTGATTTTATGCATAGTACACACACACACATACACACTAGTTTGTCACTGTACGGTCATTTTGTGTATACCTTAGGCTAATTAAACCCGGAACTACAGTTTAACGTGGATTCCGAACCACAAACAAATATCTATGCTACTGCGTATTCATACCTAAAGCAAGTGGTACCAATGGCTAAAGCGCTAGGCAACTGGCCATCAGGACGCATAGTATACATACAATTCATATGCATAGTATGCATATAATTCAGTCCCCAAACAGTACAATTTTCAAACAGATAGTAAAAGAGATCCTCCAAGTCCAGGTCAGTGCAAAGGGACCTTTTTTGTAACTTGTGTATTTATTTTGTATTAAATTGTATGTATTAAAATTTATTTTCAGAGTGAGCCCCCTATGATGAAGTCATTGAAGCTGATCTGGACCTCACTCAGCAAATTATTTAAATCAAATATAAGATACAGTGAAGACTGAATCTGAATACTGATTTGAAATCTGTAGCATTTTCAAAAAAAATTCAATTATTTAAAAAGGATTTATGAAACCTTTCACTGTAACGACCCTTTATCAATTTAATATTGAAAAGAAATTTTCCAATACAATGCATATCATACAATAGTGAAAAGGGTACGACATATAATTTTGTTACATTAATTTTGGGATTGTTGACGAATGTTAAAAAAAATCATTGTATTCAGAGTTTAACTTACTTAACTTGTTCTTGGAATTCTATTATCATTACATAATTTATACCAAAAGCTAACACAGTAAAACAAACAAACAACCTTTCCCCATAAAACTAGAGTCACTTAAACCAATTCCATCTACAAAAGAATCCAAACAATAGATGTGCACCTCAAAGTTTCCAAGAGACCTTACCTCCAACCATCGCTTTACTGGAAAGGCAGCCTGTATATACCTACACGAACCGGTGTCGCGGCTGTCGTAAATAATTAACTGGGTAACCAATACAGAGGGTTTTGCAGGGCACGTTAAGTACGTCAACCGATGCGGGAGTAACAATTTTATTTGGCGCGTCTGAGGCGACTCTCAGACGTGATTAATCACCCACCTCTCGAAAGCCCTTCCCCGGTTTGGGATGCTACCAGGACCGCATCGCAAAACTCTTTTCCGAGTTGGGATCAGGGGACCAATTATGTGGCGCGGGTGTTTGTTTGCCGGATGTTTTTGCACACTACCTCTACACTTCATCTGTGTAATTGAGCACTGTGCATATGTATGGGATTTAATATCCAGAAGAGCAATTTTGCACTTTGCACATACATTATGTATCTGGTAAGTAGTTCCGCGAATAAATATCACGAATTTATTTTCTGGACGAGGATTTCCAGAGCATATAATGCTCCAAATTTAATACGTATCTATTGAAATACAGTTCTATTGAGTATATATTAATATATTAAAACGCTGTGATATAGCGATACAATTGTATTGAGGCATTGAGACATACATTTATAATGAGACATCGTGATATAGCGATATAGTTACTTTAAGACATTGCGATATAGTCGTATTGCGATATAGTTATATTGAGACATTGCGATATAGTCGTATTGCGATATAGTTATATTGAGACATTGCGATACAGTTATATTTAGGTATTGCGATATAGCGATACAGTTATATTGAGGCATTGAGCCATAGCGGTATTTTTATATTGATGCAATGAGACAGCGGTGTTTTTATATTGATGCAATGAGACACAGCGGTATTTTTATATTGATGCAATGAGACATAGCAGTACACTTATATTGATCCACTGAGACATAACGGTACAATTATATTGATCCACTGAGACATAACGATACAATTATATTGATCCACTGAGACATAACGGTACAATTATATTGATCCATTGAGACATAGCGGTACAATTATATTGATGCACTAAGACATAGCAGTACAATTATATTGATGTACTGAGACATAGCGGTACATTTATATTGATGCACTGAGTCATAGCTGGTTTAAACAAAGTACACACTTTTATCTTGATGTTGGAGAAACGTTGCTTTATGTCAATGCCCATTGCCCAAATTTTATGCCACACATTTTATATCTAGAAATATATAATTAATAAAAAAATAAAAGAGAAAAGTAATGAAATGAGAAGAAACTGCAACATTAGAGGAAGGACCACCATCCGGTGGGTCTTGCAGTAATGGCACTTCAGATGAAGGAATGAGGGGGAAAAACAACGGATTACATGTTAAGAACAGTACGCTGTCTTTTTCTATTTCCAACAAAGAAATATTATGCCTAGGAAGAGAATTTAAAACAGAATTGCAAGTTTGAAGAAGATTATTGAAGAAATTTTAAGTATAAATTGGCGAATGTTTGGTAACTTTAGCGATTGTCTAATATTCTGAATCCTGAAGTACCAAGGTGTAAAAATTCTCAAGAAGGTAAATATAGATATTGTTAAAACTGGGCCACATCTGCTAGTTATATGGGCCACATATTAAACATGCTCGTCCGTTCTTATTGGCGAAAAATATCCGGAATAATTAATAATTAGAAATGAAAGAAATTCTTTGAATAATGAACTAAATACATTTCTCTGTCTCATATTTCTTTATTCGTCAGATATAATTGAATGTTGGGATTTCTATAAAAGCATGTCATAAAGCATTGACATTGATTTAAAACATTTGCTATAAAAAATACTTTTCATGTAATTAAAAAATAGCGAATTATGAGTGAGTAGCACGAGTTCTAGTAGTGATTGGGTACCATGAGTTCTGTTAACCAAGAAATGAGTATGTAAAGAATACAGAGAAAAAATTGCATTTCTAAGCGCTAATAATTATCAATTCATGAGAAAGAATCATAAAACCATTATATCAGTACAGATAAATATTTATGCATAACATTAAACGGTTAGTTTGAGCGTCAAACAAAAATACATTGCAAGCCATTACTTTCGCAAACCATTGAAAGTACCCATTTTTTACTCTTGGACGCTCCCCTAAGGGGAGAATATAAAAAAAAAATCTCTTTAGTATCTTGCGCAGACATTCTACACGGCCAACAGAACATCGCAACTTTCTGCTTCTTTTTTTACGCTAAGTACCTGTTAAGGGCAATGCCAGATAAGTTCCATCCTCCACAACCCCCTTCTTTCCAAACTTCTCCCACTTTCGGAATCGTTTGCTCTTTCCGCACACGATTACGATGATGACTGTGAGCATTAATCGAAAAAAATGGGAAGGGAATGGCCACTGCTTAAACCTATTTTGATGAAAAAAAAGTGGAAAGATGATAGAAAAATAGCCCCACGATGATCGATGAGCATCAAGATATTTTGTTCTAAAAGAGTGTATAAATCGAAATTTAAGAAATTTAAGAAAGAAAAAATTTTGAAATTGAAAATCAAATAGTAAAACGTAAAATATTGTCTTTTGAGCTACAAACTATCACTGCTAAATTTAACTCAGATTGAACAGCAAATTTAAACCTAAGATAATAAAATATCTAATATATATACAACAAATGTTTTCTTCATTTAGGTGAGCAATGATCCTATTTTTTTTTTTTATCAAGAAAGCAGATGACATTTGGAATGTCGACAATATCGTATAATTAGAACATTTTATCATCCAAAAAAAAATTTCCGAAACGACTTAGTATTATTGAAACCTTTTATTTTACTTTTGTCTCAATTATATTTACCTATTAATTGGATAAAATTAAAAGAACATAATTAGCATAAAAGTATACAATTTGAAAAGTTTTCAAGGTAAGAATCTGATGTACCCTACATTACGTTTGTCCAAAATAAATTGAAAATTATATTCAACTAAATGTCTTTTCATGTGATAGTTACGTTACTGAAAAGTACGCGCCAAAAGAAAATAACATTTTAATGTAGCCAAATTAAGTTAACTTAATTAAATGAGAGTTAAATTGAAATATAACTTTCCATGTATTATTTCCTGGCAAAATTGTTTTATTTCCACAAAATTCTAAAATAAGTTTTTTTTTTCCTGTCAGACTTTGGATTAGTGGTGAAAAAACGAATAATAGTGGCACAAAAAAAGATCTTTAATTGATCTATTAATGAACACACAAAATATATATCGAGAATCAGCAACTACATTTGATCGTGTAAAATATTTGATTATATTACACACACACACACACACACACTCAAATAAATTTGATTTGCAATTTGTTTAATAAATTATATTTAAAGTAATAATAACGTTTTTTACTAACTAACATAACTATATTCTTTAAATGATTTTGGCCATTTTCATAATAAACTTCATTAAAACCTATATTCATGATTTTAAAATAAAATTGAAAGCCTTTAACCTATTTTGATGACTTAGATGGTTTAATTATCTATTAAATTATTAAAGGGTTTCCGAATTATTATAACAATTCAGATTAAAATAAATTGGTATAAAATAAACAGTTATTAATAAACAGTATGATAAAACATTTACGAAATGTGATATTACGAAATATGCAACTTAATGAAAATAAAGTTATTTTAGATAAAATATTATCATTAAATAAAAATAATAAAAAATTACAATGTCATTTCTTACAAATTTACAGCTATTTATAAAAATCGTGAAATTATACGTAATCTAATAAAAAAATCTAATTAGAACCATATTTTTCCCTTTTACGATAAAGTTTTATAATTTCAAACGATCAAAACAAACTTCGCATACCAATAGTTACAGATTTAACGATCACTTTAACATGTAACAATCTAAAAAGTAATCACGATTTTCTCTCCAACGCATTCACTTTAAATCCAAAATTACTTTGTAGAAAATTAAACAAAAAGCAGCAAAAACCTTTAAGAAATATATATTCTGGTACGGAGGTAATGAAGAAATAAAACTAACACGCGCATTCACTACCATCTACGACGAAGCAGTTCGGCTATGAAAAATCCAATAATTACAGCTAAACAGAAAACAAACATCCTGTAATAAATGGTAGCGGAAGTTATAGTTATTCAATAAACTGGTCACCTTAAGTCTTGAATGCGATTCAGTTAAATATAATGAGTTTTCTCATTGGAAGGGAGAAATGGCAAAAAATGAGCATTAACTTAATATCGTTCACGTTTCACTTGGTAGCCCTAAAGGATCTATGTCAGGGAGCGCGACTGGCAAGTAATAGAACTATTTTTAGGAGAAGAAAAAAATAATAAAAGAGGGGAAATAAGATGTTATAAACGGGTTATGGCACTAAATATTGATTGTACCATTTTCTTCCAAGTAGAAGGGGGACCGTTGTAAAATAAAAATCTACATAGGAAATAGTTAATTTCCTGAAACAAGACAGATTTCTTTAGATTTTAAACATTGAAACGTTAATTTCTATTGTTCATGTTAATTAAATAAGTTTGTGCATACTTAAAATGGGAAGTACTTTTCAAAATAAATTTAAATAAAATTTATTAAGCGTCTTCCTTACAAATAAATATTTATATTACAAGAAAATTATTAAGCATCTCTCTTACAAATAAATATGAAAAAAAATTAAGTGTCTTCCTTACAAATATTTAAAAAAAAACATTATGTGTCTCCTTACAAATATTTAAAAAAACATTATTATGTGTCTCCTTACAAATAAATAAATATTAATATTACAAAAAATTTATTAAGTGTTCCTGATACAAAGAAATATTTAAATAAATATTACAAATAAATATTTATATTACAAAAAAATTATTAAGCGTCTGCATTACAAATAAATATTTTAAGAAAACTATTAAGTGTCATGCTTACAAATAAATATTTAAAAAAAATTTATTAAGTGTCTACCTTACAAACAAATATTTAAAAAAAAAATTATTAAGTGTCTACCTTACAAACAAATATTTAAAAAAAAATTGTCTCCTTCACAAATAAATAGTTAAAATAATTATGCGATATTTTTTATTCAGACCATATTTTTCTTTTAAATTTTTCGACTTTGGTTGTCCATTCTTAAATTTATGATATTTCCTTAACTATTATCTCATAGAAGAAAACTTATGTTTATTGAGTAATAATTATTTTACTATTGTTATTAAAAGCATATAATAAATCACATTTATACATTATAATGAGTACGAAATACGAACATAATTACACAATTAACTTATCGTTGAAGAATAATAGTTATTGTGCTAATAACGTGGTCATTTATCTTACATTTTGGAAATGAAACAATACAAAAAAGTAGTTTTATTAAAATAATTCTAAATTTATTTATATAATTAATGCATATGCTCGATATATTTCTGAAAAATTATATAATTTTTAATTCGATTTCCACTGGTTTATGTAAAAAAAAATTCATAAATAACTATTATTCTACAGTGAGAAAGCAATCACTTAATTCATAAAAGCATTACAAGTGAAACTAAGAAAAATAAAATAAAACAACGCATTACAATAATTACTGAATAAAAATAGAAATTGTTTAATTACATCAGTTTGTCTATAAAAGTCTTATATGATATATTTATTGCTAACTCCTAGAAATTAGGATTTAAAAGCCAGTATTTGGCTTGGTGAAAATGAAAAATAATTCATATTAAACTGACACAATCAAATTCAGTTTCAAACAACTATATTATAAACGCGAAAAAAAAAACAACAACTATATTATAAACGAAAAAAACAACTATATTATAAACGCGAAAAAAACAACAACTATATTATAAACGATAAAAAAACAACAACTATATTATAAACGATAAAAAAACAACAACTATATTATAAAAGATAAAAAAAAAAAAAAAACTATATTATAAACGATAAAAAAAAAAAAAACTATATTATAAACGATAAAAAAAAAAAAAAAAAAAAACCCAACTATATTATAAACGATAAAAAAACAAAACTATATTATGAACGATAAAAAAACAAAACTATATACACTGTGTGAAAAAAGTAGAAGGACAGTCATTTTTTTAGTACAATATGCTTTTATTTTACTGCTTTTGACCTGATTTTTATAGAGAGTTGTTTTGTTAGAGTTTTAATTTACGTTAAGTGAAAGTTAAATGAGATTTTTTTACTTATCGCTATTTTAACTTAGGAATGCAATACTTAATAACTTTGGGTGTGTGAAAAAAGTAGAAGGACACGTCCAAAAAATCTATTTAGAAGCTGTTGGAAAGTTTATAGGTAAGTGTTTTTTTTTCTTTTAATTCCTTTTTAACAAGAATAAAATATTTAGCTAGAAATTCATAGTTTTTGTTGGTTTTAGGATGCCCAGAGGAATACCCTTAAGTAAGTCTCAGAAAGGCCAAATAGTTGCCTATAAAAATGAAGGCAAAGGTGTGAGAGAGATTGCACGGCAGGTACGAATCAGTCCTAATACTGTTTCAAACTTCATAAGAAACCCTGAAAGTGACAGAAGAAAAAAGAAGACAGGAATACCAAAAAAACTCACCCAACGTGATCAACGAAAAATCATTCGTGAACTCAAAAGGAAGTGTCGGCAAGGCGCAATTTCAATCAGGAATTACACATGTAACCAAAAGAACTGTCTATAACTACATAAAACGCTCAAAAAAGTTCGTCTTCACAAAAAGAATGCACTATCCGAAGTGGAATGAAGGATACATGAAGAATCGACTGCAGTGGGCTAAAGACCACATGTCCTGGAGCTCAGAATGGACCTCAGTTATATTTTCCGATGAGAAAAAATTCAATTTGGATGGTCCAGATGGTTATCAGTACTATTGGCACTGTCTTGGTATTGAAGAAGAAACTTATTCTACTCGACAGATGGGAGGAGGTGGTTTAATGGTATGGCTAGCAGTTGGCTATGGAGGCAGGACAAGTTTAGTCTTAATAAATGGTAGACAGAACCATACAGACTGCATCCAGACTCTAAACTCAAATCTTCTCCCGTATGGCACTGAGTTAGGAGGAGATGACTGGATTTTTCAGCAAGATGGAGCATCAATTCACACTGCAAATGGTGTTAAAGATTGGTTTGCAGCAAACAATGTTCGATTTTTACATTGGCCTGCTAAAAGTCCTTATCTCGACATTGTACAGAACATATGGGCAATGATTGTATGTCGTGTTTACGAGGGTGGAAAGCAGTTTAAATCTGTAGCTGAGCTGCAGAAATCATTAAACTTTGTATGGGACAATTTTTGCCAAACAAAAATTCAATCTTTATACAATTCGATGCCAAATAGGATCTTCGAAGTAATTCGAGCCAACGGGAAAAGAATTCCATATTAATTTATATAGTACACCTCTTTTTTAGAAGTGTCCTACTTTTTTCACTGATCATCAGATCGTCAAAACCAATTTTTTTTAATAAGTATACTTTTTTTTTAATTGTGTACTTTTTTGTTTTGTCTAGATACAGGTATCTGCATGTAAAAACGTTGTGAATAAATTAATTGTTTAAAAAATGCGTCATTATTCATTTATCAAAAATAATCTAATGTCCTTCTACTTTTTTCACGCAGTGTATAAACGATAAAAAAACAAAACTATATATAAACGATAAAAAAAAACCCAACTATATTATAAACGATAGAAAAAAACCCAACTATATTATAAACGATAGAAAAAAAACCAACTATATTATAAACGATAGAAAAAAACCTAACTATATTATAAAGTATTAAAAAAAAAAAAAAAGTTATATTGTAAAGCATACTATAAATGATAAAAATAAGAACTATACCATAAATGAAAAAAAGAACTATAAATAAAAAAAGCTAGAATATAAATGATAAAAAAATGATAAATAAATGATAAAAGAACGATAAAGTAAATGATAGAAGAACTATATTATTACAGAATTTTAAAATCTGTAGCTTAAAAATATGACAGTTATGAGAAACCTCTACGTGCATTTACAATTTAAACGTAAATAAGCCACACATTACATCAGTACAAAGAAAGGTTTATTGAAGAATACAAGACAGAAATTCTGTTTGCCAAGAAACAAATTATGACGCCCAAAAGGTCACCCCTTTAAATCAAACACATTTCGGCCACCTTACCAATACTCGATTGAAATATTCTTTGGAAAAAGAACAAATATCCCAAACGCGAATAATGGATTTTTCCATCCCAGCTTAATTCAACATCTGATAAAGCTTCCACCCTTTTTGCCGAGCAGTCAGCCGAGCGGACGGAATAGACCCTCGCGTTATTACGTCAAGGATCAATAAGATTTCCAGTCCGGCAAACTTTCCTGGCGGTCTGGCAGGACCGAGAGGGGTTTCCGGATAAATCCGAAAGAGGATTAAGATTTGTTGACTCATTACTCCCTTGATCACCCACACTTTGTCAGCTTCCGCCGAATATATAGGCCGTGGAAAGAGACCGGCTAGAAGAGGAAGGATGCAGAAGGTATTTTGTCAGCTGGGAAGAAAAAGTTCTATGGTAAGAATAGAAGAAGGTACTCTTTGTCTGGAGATTTTCATTGTTTGGACATCATCTAATCGAAGGAATATCTTTGAAGAAATATTATTTACAACTATAAGTATATATATATATTTAGTTTTGTAATTTCAGTAACAGTAAAATTTACTAAAAAATGTACATATGTATGTATAAAAATTGAATGAAAAAAAAAATCCAAACATTTAAACAACATACGGTCCCTCATTGATTTTATATCATTATAATACATTGATGATAATATATAGTATATGGGGAGCGCAGAAGATCTACCTCCCCGTGGTGCACATGGTAACACTTTTCAGTGGCTAAAAGATCTGCAAACTTGGCATTATTGTTAGATTAATGAACTCTGTTTCAGCATGTTTTGTTGTATTATTTTGTTATTGTTGTACTATTTTTTTTCGTTGTTCTTTTTTTGCTGTAACTGTTCATAATTTGCCATTGGAAATAAAAAAAATAAAAAAAAGTATATATATATATAGTATATTAATATATGTCATTATAATATACTGAAGATAATTTATAGTTTTATACCATTTTAGATTTTATATCATTTGTTTATGCATGGGAAATTTGATTCTAATGAGGAAGAAAACAGTAGCCAACGGCCAAGTGCTTGCAAGCGAATGTTTATATTAAAAATATGTTGTTCTAATGCAGCTGGCAATACAGAGACAGTTAATCTTTATACCATAAGTAAGGGCTGCACTACTGCGACTCATTTAGTACTAACCGGGGGCACGTATAGCTTGAAGATAGGCTACGGATGCGAGTCACACTACCCCCACAACGCTCTAAGACCCTATTAGTCCGGGACCTACGGTTTTAAGAGGTTTCCTAAACCTCACAAACATTCGTAATGCAGCCGGGACTGGAACCTGAAACCTGTGGTACCGAGCGCCAGAGCGCTAGGCATTCGTTCATCAGGCCCCTAATTTGATTCTAATGATGAAGTAAACAGTAGCCAATGGCCAAATGCTTGCAAGCGGTTAATTATTTAAAAAACATAAAATAAAGCAAAAGTTTAAATTGAATTGATTTTATTTCATTACTTGCTTAATAGCAATATCCGTTTTTTCAAAGACTCAATATCCATCATATTGAAACTGAGTATGTATACATATACATGAAACTGAGTAAAAATTCCTCTATTATTTTGAAAAAGAGTAATGAGATTAGATCGCAACAATCTACAAAAAAAAAAGCATTGAGAACAAGTATGTAATACTTTTAAAACATACTGGCTGAAAGTTCAGAAACTACAGAAAGTTCAGTTCATTAAAAAGTTTAAAACAAAAGTTATATTTGATGTTACTCAATTGTTTTAAAATAAAACGTTTTCAACATAATTCCTTACAGAGCATGAAAAATTTAAATGTTATGGATGAGTTGAAACCTCTGTAGCTGTGTAGAATGTTATGATGATTACGTTGACCACAAGTTTAGAAATAAAGAGCTATGTGCACAAAAACACTCAATACTTGGTGATTTCGTTACATATTTGAATTAAAAAAGGTTGAATAGAAATATTACATAATACTAATAACCATTATTAGCATTAAAAAAGGTTGGATTGATTGGATAATATTAACATTTATTACGTTTTTTACACTTTCTTATAATTAATGCCAATGCCTTTCACCGGAAACACTTTCAATACTTTTTTCCTGCCAATACATTTTGGAAACCTATTTTTGATGCTAACACTTTTTTTGGCAACTGAATTTATTCGATACTATTACTTTTTTGTGATTAGGTGATTTTAATTTAAGCTTTGTGGAAAACAAGTGAATATTTTCTGCTCCAAGTAATAATAAAGTCTAATATTTCTCTTGTAATAAAATTATAACAAATTTAAAGAAATAAAACCTGACAAAAAAAGCTACAACGTTTTAAACATACTCACAACTCCACCATAATCACTGGATAACTAGTCCTAAACAACTCTGCCAACTCGCACAAACCACTCGGAATTGAAATAACTAGAGACGCCCGAGATTCCGGCCCTCATGTTACTTTGGCAGTCTTCAAACTCCGCCTGACACAGAAGGGGCGGAATTAGTGACTGCAGAGGGAATACGATCTTAATTTCCCCGTGTTTGTGTGCGAACTGAAAAGCTCATTAAATCCCTGTGTCCGGCCTGCCTATTTACATGGGCCGCTCTCTCACTCCCTCTAATCAGCTCGCAATTTACTTATTGACCGCAAACTCGAATCTCGCCAATTAGCGTCGCTTGGACGAGCCACCGGAAGCTGAGCAGCTTGCATTACTTTCTCTTGTAAGGGTCTTGGTGCCAAAGAAACAATATGGAGGTGCGTTTAATTACCGTACATTGGTCAATTGCATTATTTCTTCCACTGACTTTTAGTATAAATATTAAATACAATCAAATAAATATACAGGTATTGGATATATTACCTTTAATCTACATCATTAGTATTTATGTGAAAACTTATATTTATAAAGAACGATGCAATTTAAAAAAAAGATCTACAACGTACTCTTTACAGATTTGGTTTGTCACTCTACGGTCATTTTGTGCACATGAGGGCTAAACAGACCGGAATATACAGTTTAAAGTTGTGAATTACAGAGTTTTGTCTTTAAAATATACTGTTCAGTGCTGTTTGATAAAAAAGAATGGACAATAAAATGGCATTTTTTAATGAATATGATTTCGTGTGAGAATGTTTTTATAATAAACAGAACATTGGAAGTAATATATGGTTTTCATATTTGTTGTCGTTTACATAATTTTGCATTTTTCATACACTGAAGATAAATGTTTTTACAATGGTAGACGTATGTTTAATAAGTTGGAATGAATTGTTGATAAGTTCAAACAAATTCAATCAACAGATTTAAAAGAATAACTGTAAATGAATTTAGATGCAATTTTTTTTATGGGTATTCTAAATAATATAGACTGGGTAAGTAGTATTTATGTACGTATTTGACTGACAGATTTAGTGAAAAGATTATTCTGAACGATGTAGTACATGCACATTTCTTTCGAAAAGTATGTGTATGTACTACATGTGAACAATATAGAATCAAAGACATTTCTATATTGTTCATATAATGTATACCTCATTTCGTAAACGTTTTCACCTCGGCATTGGCGAGAGCACTTCTCGCGTCATCTTGATGTACCGTAGTAGTAGTAGATTGTGACAGTGCAAAGTATCTAGTATCAATAGTCAGACTGTCTGGTGGGAAGTTCCTCCCATACAACACACAAATCCCTGGTAAGTTTATCTCTAAACAAGGTGAAAATAAGGCATTAAGTTCCCCGTAAGGCATTATCCTTACCTCATCACCGGTCGGTGGGCTGTTCGTGGTATACATGAGGCTCACCGACGTTTCAACCTCATCTTTATAACATGACCGTAGATATCGGTATAAAGAGTGGAGAAAAAGTATATATGTTTATAATAAAACAATACATAAAATATCGTTAAAATAAACACAATGAATGATAGATCGACTATGTTAGTCGAGAAACGTATAGTGGTTTGCAAAAAATGTACTTAATTTCTCAAAATATAATTTCAATAGTTTTATTTCGTTGACTCTATTACCGAAATCAAACAAATCCCAAATTGGATTTTATTTCTGCAATTATTTCGTCAACAATGTTTAATCCATTTAATCGATATCGCCTAAATGAAGTATGAAGTATCCTCCGCACCAGCATTGAATCGCGAGGATGAATGCAGCATCGAACGTGAAAACTTGTTCAGAATTCCTCGAACCCCAATCAAAAAGACGACTGGAAACAGTGCTGCTATCTCTGGCCACTCGGTGAAGATGAAATCAAATTAAACTGCGTGCTTTATGAATACTAATGATTTCCGCTCCTTCCAAGTGCAGATCCCACGTACAAATGATCTCAGACATCAATGTTTACATCCAATTTGCAGGGATGCTTTACAAAATGCAATTACAAAACGAATGCACCCATTAAACAGCTCATAATTTTATTGTCCCGTTAATGAGCACTGCTGCCAACTGCGATTGTTAAGGGGGCTGATAATGAATTTCGTTGAAATTCGCAGCTTCCTTTTGTGCTGGAGGATGAGGTTGCCACAAAGCCTATTATCCTTATCATCGGTGTAACGAAAACGAGAGAGCACAGTGTATAAATAACTGGAATTTCAGATAGAATAGGGTTAAAAGATTCAAATAGCGCTACTGAATGAATCAAAACATAATATACATAATTTTATTTATCGTGATTTAAATCCGATTTAATATATATTTATCATCCTAAAACGAGCAATGGTTTTGGATTAATGATTTTAATTCAATTCTTCTGGAAAAAAAATGTGATAAAACTTTATCAAAGCTTCACAACTGAGATTTCTTTTGTGCAAGGCAATGAGATTGCCATAAAGCCTATTATCCTTATCTTCGTATAATCAAAACGAGAGATGATAGTATATAAATAACTGGAGTTCCAAATACAATGGGTTAAAAGATTCCAACGGCGCTATTGAATGATTTGAAACTGCACTATAAATTTACATAATTTCTTTATCGTAATGAAAATCTGATTTAATTTATTAATCTGATTAATAAATTTATCGTTCTAAAAATGAGCAATGTTTTGGCTTAATGATTTTATTTTTTTCTGGAAAAAATTATGATGAACCTTTATCAAAGTTTCTCAACTCAGATTCTTTTTACGCAAGAGGATGAGGTTGCCACCAAGCCTATTATCCTTATCATCGTGTAACGAAAACGAGAGAGGCCAGTACATAAATAAATGGAGTTCGAAATAGAATAGGGTTAAAAGATTCGAGTAACACCACTTAATGAATAAAAACTGTACGATAAATATACATAATTTTATTTATCGTGATGTAAATCTTATTTAATATATTTATCAACCTATATATTTATCCTCAATCTGTTTTTAATATATTTATCATCCTAATACGAGCAATGTTTTGAGTTATTTGAGTTCATTTCTGCTGGAACAAAATTGTGATCGAACTTTATTAAAGCTTCCCAATTAAGATTTCTTTTGTGCTAGAGGATGAGGTTGACACAAAGCCTATCCTTATTATCGTATAGCGAAATCGAGAGAGGACAGTATATAAATAACTTGAGTTTCAAATAGAATACTACTGTGATCAAAAAGTAAAACCAATTTTAAATTTACCGGGCATATGGAATTTCAATTTATTTTTTAGGATATGGTACTGTCCTTGACATCTGTGTGAAATTTCACGTCAAAATATTCATTACTGCTTGAGTTACGTTTGACTTCGTGAGACGCTAAAAGTGATTTCGGCTATTTTTGAAATGCCTGAATTAATTGAGCAAAGAATTTGCATTCAGTTTTGTTTACGGAAACGTATAGAATGTTGCAGAAGACATTTGGTGAGCGTTCCTATATCAGAAAGAAATGCTTACATGTGGTATAAACAGTTCAAAGAAGGTAGAGAAAGCGTTAAAAACGAAGAGCCCTCTGGTCGACCATCAATCTCAACCGACGAAACTCACGTCCAAATAATTAAAGATTTGGTGCTTGCAAACAATTAGAGACCTTGCTGATGATGTTGGAATTTCATAAGGATCGGTCAATTATATTTTAAAAGATGTTTTAGGCCTCAAACGAGTCAAATCTCGATTTGTATAAAAAACACTGAATTTTTTGAGGAAACATCGTCTCGTTGAAGTAGATGAAAGAATGCTTTCTGACTATCTGGACAAGTTGAATTGCATCATAACTGAAGATGAGACTTGAATTTATGATTACGACCAGGAAACAATCTATCAATCGAGCGAATATCGTAACAAAGGTGAAGCAAGACCGAAAATAGCAGACCAAAGAGCTCAAAAATCAAGGTTATATTGACTGTTTCCTTCGATTACCGTGGTGTGGTGCATTTTGAATTCCTTAGTAGAATAAATAAAAAAATTTTGAAAAAAGTAATAATTGGTCTTACTTCTTGGACACAAACGAGCGATGGTAGTATGGTAAAAACGAGAGATGGTAATATATAAATAACTGAAGTTCAAATAGAATAGAGTTAAAAGATTCGAGTAGCACTACTGAATGAATCAAAACTGCTCGATAAATTTGCATAATTTTATTTATCGTGATGTAAATCTGATTTAATTTAGCAAATTTTTTTTTCATATATTGTCGTCCTAATACGAGCAATGTTTTGGCTTAAGGATTTGAATTCGTTTCTTCTGGGAAAATTGCAATGAATTTGTATGTAATTACCATACAACTTAAATAAAGAGTAAAGAGTATGGTTTTAATAAATCATTCAAAGGCTCACTTCTCAACTTTTCGACTACTTCAATGGTTAAAAAATGAATTTCTGCAGCTTTTAGAAATTTCATAAAATGTCTAACAACTAACATTCACGATAATATATATATTTTTTATATTTCACATTAATTTTTAGAATGTTGTAAATATACTTTGAAATAACTTTTTATCGAAAATCAAAATATTGTTGGTTCCTTTACGTAGTATAAATAAAATTTGGGGAATAATAATATTTACAGACATTTTTTATTATTTTAAGAGAGAATTTTTGGTTGAGTAAATTAAGCTTATTTTATAAATAAAACGGTTATCATTTGACATCGAGATGTTATGCATTACATACATTTGTTTTAATTGAAACTTTTAAAAATATGAAATTACATGAATATTTTCTTTACAAATAATATAAAGTGTCCTAGCTCCACAACCAACAAATGAACTATGCAGATGTTAGACATATGCCAATAAATTTAATATAAATTAAAAGTTTATGAAAAAAAATGAATTTTGAAGAAAAATTAGTTTTTGTTCATTATAACATATTACCTAAAACACTTATGTTCTAACTGAATAATAGGCTCGTAAATAATTGAATGAAATTGATTTAAATATCGTGCACAAACATTTAAAATATTTTTCAGTACTTATGCATTTTTTCGTTGATGATCACAAAATCAAATCTAAAATCAAAACAATAAAAAAGGATGAAAAACATTCACTCTTATTTTATTTTTTGTTAAATTTAGAAACCAGTCAACAATACATATAAAAATCTTAAAGTAATAAAAAGAAAATATTTTGGTACATAAAATCATATATTGCAAATTTTAGTAAATATTACATAAATTAATGTACTACGAAATCCAACATAGTTTTGTAAGAAATATTAATCCAGGAAAAACTCCTTGCGTTTTATGTATAATAAATACATTTATTCTATATTTTTCCTTTTTTTAAAAATCTATGGAGTTGTCTCAAATTAAAACATTTAGTTCAAATAATGAATTAGTAATAACATAGCATTATATATGTGAACAATAAATACAGTTATCCTAAATTTTTACTGTTTTTTTTTTTTTAATCTATAGAGTTGTTTCAAATTAAAACATTTATTTCAAATAATCCATTTGTAATTAACATTATTTATGTAAACAATAAATATAGTTATTCTAGATTTTTAATTTAAATCTATAGAGTTGTTTCAAATTACAGTATTTCATTCAAATGAAAATGAATTAAAAATATTTCAATTTTCACGTTTAGTTAATATAAACATAGATTAATAAAAAAAAATACATAAAGCACATTTTTCTATACGAAATATAAAGACTTATAGGAGTTAAAATCCATTTAAAAAAAACCCTTTATATACCGGAAACTAACATACTGCTAAAAGTATTCATGTAACATTCCAACCCAAACAACATTTGCTACAACCATTCTCTTTACGCTATAGATTAGAATTCGGGAATAAAAGTAATGCATAAAAATAATCAATTTTTAATAGTGCCTGCATAATAATCCATCCTTCTTACTATACGTAGAAAACTTTTCTGGAGGGGAAAAAAAAAAAGGATATACATTCAATTTTCCGTCCTGTCAAATCAGAATGGAAAAAATATACCACCTGCCTCTCTTACATTCAAAACAATGGCTACGCATTTAATTCATTTCAAATCTATAATAAAAACACGAATAAAAAAAATCTCGAAAGAAATCGTTTGGATACTTCCTCGCCAAAATAGTTTTCAGCATCATTTGCATATCTAATTCCAAGTCAAATCTATCTCCCCCACCCTCTATCCTTGCTTTTCTACTACTCGCTTCATCCCAGGCTAGATTAAACGATTGGGGGTTGATCGCAATTTTTCTTCTTTTTTCCTTCCCCCCATCACCCCTCTATCCCAATCCATTTCGGAGTACTTGAAACCAAGAATTCCGGTAGGAAAGTACATAATCTAAAGGTGGAGTTAGAACAATTGCAATCTGGGAAACAGTGACTCAAAAACATGGGATTTAAATTGGAACCTTCGATTCATATTTTGTAAGTATTTCTTGCAGTTGAAATTGTTTGATGGAGAATTCCAATGAATTCAACAAGAATGCTGTACTTTGAGATTTAATCACGTAAGACATTGGTTCTCAAACTGTGAGGCGTCTACAAACTGAAAGTGACAAATACTGCTAGTAAAAATATAGCCTAAAGTGTTTTACATAGATTTAAGTCCTCGGGTCACGTGTAGGGAAGATAGAGATTGTTAATTCCTTTCTTAAATTAAAATTTTTTTTTTAAAGTTTGAATATATTCTTAGAGCAAAATAAAGATTTTTAATGTAAAATGATTTTTTTTTCATCTAAAAGTAACTGAAAATAATTTTTAGTTAAAACATTTTCTTTTTTGTAATAAATTTTTACGTTCTGTTTTGCATTGTAGGTCAAATATCTCTATAAAGGGGATGCCCATATGAAAATCCAACCTCAAATCATCATATCTCACAAAAGATTAAATTCATAGATAAATTAATGTAAGTGAACAAATATATTCATCAAATTTATAGTTGTAAAGAATTCATTACAAGCGGAAAGATTGGTGTAAATAATTTGAAAAAAAAAAAGTGACATTGAGAAAAGTTTTATTTTTGTAGGTCTACAACAAAATACGCCCTTTTCTTGTTATATGAAGGTACTACTTTGAAATGTAGAAAAATTTGCAAAAGAAAAGTCAAACTACTCAAATAATTCCTTAAAAAATTCTAATGTTCTAATTTTATACTACAGATGATTAAGTTATGGCTCATATGTCCGCAATATCTACAGAAATATCCCTACTACCACCATTTCTTGTTTATCATCTTTTAAGAAATAAAGTCCCTTTACTATTTTAGATTCAAAATGTAAACCGAAATTATAATTATTAAATCTAGCTATACTGATGCAGCATAAAACAAAACTTTGGTTACTAAAATAATTTAGATTTACTTTCCTGAATATTTAATTCAGATGGGACAAAAGCAAATACTGATCAGTATATATTCAAAATGGCACCAAGATAATTCAGAATAAATGCGTCAACAAGTTGCTTTAAAAATTAACTTATGGTAGAGATAACTTATGATATCCATGTTTGTAACTATTTATTTATATATATATTTATAAATGACTGACATGAGGTAATAATTCTGCTTTATCAGACGAAGGAAGAATTCCACTAATTTTTAACATAAAATATTTCCAATATTAGTCATTTGAATCAATGACTCATAACCAGAAAAAGAAATTTTAATACATGCTTCAAATTTAGAAATAAAAAAAGTAAACTAAACAATTATAATTGAAAAATATTGTAAACATAATTCCAGAATTATCATGACCATCCATTTCATGGAACAATCCTCAATGTCACATTAAATTCCCAAATTAATGTTGATCTCCGAGAAACCTCCCACGAATCATTTATCGAAGGTTGTTAAAACAAACCTCCAACTCGGAAATGACCAACAATTATTCTTAATGGCACATCCAGCTTTGTCCGGTCATTTCCACCCACACCCCCCACATCCCCTCCTCTGCGCACAGTTACGCAGGGGCTCGCAATTTTTAATGACCGCATTAATGACCCTGCTCAGCTGTTGCCGGGGCGCACCTTTCTGCAAACGAAGGAAGTGAATTCTTTAAAAATTTCTCCCCGGATTTATTATGTATTTTTGCGGGGCAGCAGATTGCGCCCTTCTTCCAATTATTTGCCACTTCGCCCTGTTGCTATTAGCATGAAAATCAAGGGGAACGTCGACCAGTCAAAAAGTGGCACTGAAAAATTAGTAAATTAAATATTTCCATTGAATTTCTTTCATTTAAATTTGTTTTTGTTATATCTATTTGAGCATCTTTTTTCCTTAACCAGAAAATTACTTATGGGATGATCTTTCTTGCATTTGATTCATCAGTAAAAATTGACATTATAATAAGTTAAAGTTCATTCTTAAATAAAAGTAGCATATTCTTCATTAAAAGTGTACATTTTTTTCTCAGATATTATAAATTAAAAAAAAATATATATTTTGTGATTTCGAAATATTTTCGTATCACAATAAACTAAACAATGTAAAACACCAATTTGTATCAAGCAAATCAAGCAGTCATGTATCAAGCAAATGTGTAGGACATGGCTAATCAAAAGCAGACGACGACATTGCCACCATTGGTATGCTTCAAGAATATGGCAAAGTAATTGATTACCATCTTGATGTGTTTAGCTTTATAATATTTTTTTTTTTTTTTTTTTTTTTTTGGAAATTGTAAAAGATACATGATTGGCAACTTGTATATTTCTGACGATTTTTAATTTTGAGACGTGACTTCTAAAATTTTATTTAAAAACTATATAATTTTTGGTTAAATGAATAAATTATACATAAGAATTAACAAATCTTCAATGTATTAGGAGATGAAATAACTTTCATCTTTTTGTAATAAAAATTTGCGGTTGCTATTTAATACTTAGCCATCAAGTTGATCACAACCATAGTAGAATTTTAACAGATTACATGCATACAAATTAAATTTTAATGCAGTTCACAGAAATGCAACGAAACTGTAAAACAAAACCGCCATATCAGTCGCAATACAAAAACACTCCAGTACCTCACATTCCGACACCAAGAGTAAAATTGTTCAAGATTCGAAAGGCACATTATGTGACAATCGAGGTGGTAAACGGATCTGTGGCAATCGAGGTGGTAAATGGATCTGTGGCAATCGAGGTGAACGGATTCGTAGCTTTACTTTGGTTTGTCGCTCAACGGTCATCTTGTGTGCACGAGGGCTATACAGACCAGGACCTACTGTTTAAAGGGGATTCCGAACCACTACAAACACCCATGGCACCGCCGGGTCTCGAACTCGAAATCTGTGGTACAGAGCATCATAGCGCTTGCCACTTGGCCATCAAGCCCCCGGATCTGTAGCAACTGAGGGGAATGACTAGTACGGAATTTGCATATCAAAAGTGAACAAAAATATTTTTAGGTGAATAACAAATCCAAGAAATCATTAGAGTCCAAAGAAAATTAATTGTAACAACTGAGAATATATATCGAAAGTATGTTTCACAATAGAAAATGTTAAACAAGACAACAGATACAAAAAATTAAATTTATAAATACATTAAATACGCTTAAGAAACTGGATAAGCCACATAAAATAAAAAAATATTTGAAAGAATTCATTTATCATCATTTAGGAGCAAAGCCCGACAGCAAATCTCTCTCCAACGCAACTTGAATATCATCCCTTATTCTGGAAATCCTTTCTTCACTTTAAAACGCGGCCTCTATTTATTTATTCATAGCCCCGTAGCTAACACAAAAGACCCGACTTGGAGGGAATAGCGGGCCTTAAAATAATTTTGCGAAACGTGAGACGACTCATTTTAGCGCGCAAACAAAGATTAATTCTTGAACAAAGCAGTCACGTCTTTTAAGTCTTCCCACGCTACGCACCTCCCCCCTCAAAGTCTTCAGTGTTTACCGAATTTCGGGAATTTTGAAGACTTAGACTGATGAGAAGGTAATTTCATTTGTTGTTGTTGTTGTTGGTATTTGCTTATCTTAAAAGTAACATAATGCGAAAAAGCTTTTTGATACTGTGAAAAAATGTTTGATTAAAAATATTTCCAGTCATAAAATATTTTTTCTTTATTAGAAGACTTAAACACTTCTTCTGCAGCTAACATTTTTCCAAGAAATTATTATCTTACTCAAAAATTTCCGGAAATTTTTAATTGCAAATCTTGATTTCAGAAAACTTAAAAATGATTAAATTTAGATGTAAAACAACACCAAATTACAGAAAAAAATTGCTTATTAATTAAAAATTATTATTTAAAAGCAGAACAAACCGTTATATTTAAACTTTCTTTAAAGTAAGCCCTTAAAAAATTTGTAATTTCTTTCACCTTAAATTTTGTTATTCATATTAAAATGATTATTTTATTTAAGTGAAACGAAAAAAAAAAAAAACATTTTAAATATAAAACCACATTTTGCTCAAATACCAGCGAAATCATTAATTAGCTATTTAAAACAAATTAGTTTAGAATCAATGAAATCCAGACAAATAATTGTTCAAGTCTCAGATGGTAAACGAGACAGTTTGAATAAGATTAATTGTTAAAATATTCAGATTTTTCTAATAATCATGCGAAAGTTATCAAGTAATCCAGTTTTCCAGGTTACATATTTTATTAGTTTGATATATACATACACGTACACACAGGCACACTACACATACACGTACACACAGGCACACTACACATACACGTACACACAGGCACACTACACATACACGTACACACAGGCACACTACACATACACACAGGCACACTACACGTACACACAGGCACACTACACATACACACAGGCACACTACACATACACACAGGCACACTACACATACACACAGGCACACTACACATACACACAGGCACACTACACATACACACAGGCACACTACACATACACACAGGCACACTACACATACACACAGGCACACTACACATACACGTACACACAGGCACACTACACATACACGTACACACAGGCACACTACACATACACGTACACACAGGCACACTACACATACACGTACACACAGGCACACTACACATACACGTACACACAGGCACACTACACATACACGTACACACAGGCACACTACACATACACGTACACACTACACATACACGTACACACAGGCACACTACACATACACGTACACACAGGCACACTACACATACACGTACACATACACGTACACACTACACATACACGTACACACTACACATACACGTACACACTACACATACACGTACACACTACACATACACGTACACACACACGTACACACAGGCACACTACACATACACGTACACACAGGCACACTACACATACACGTACACACAGACACACTACACATACACGTACACACAGACACACTACACATACACGTACACACAGACACTACACATACACGTACACACAGACACACTATACATACACGTACACACAGACACACTATACATACACGTACACACAGACACACTATACATACACGTACACACAGATACACTATACATACACGTACACACAGACACACTATACATACACGTACACACAGACACACTATACATACACGTACACACAGATACACTATACATACACGTACACACAGACACACTATACATACACGTACACACAGACACACTATACATACACGTACACACAGATACACCATACATACACGTACACACAGATGGCTTTTCTATCCACCTTTGACACATTACATTAGATATCTTATGCTTAACTTAATTTTGCAAAATGCAATGAACAATACATTTTGCAGCACAATTTATTAAAGGAGGAAAAAAATTATCTATAAAGATTTGTAAACTTCTGCTGGAAAAATAAAGATTGTTTTAATACAGATAAAAGTTAAGCAGTCATTTATTGAAATGGTGGCTACAATGCCTAAGAAAAAGCAAACTAATTTCACTCTGTTATAGAAAAATTGTTTGCTCTTGAATTCCGCGTCTTAATAGCACATCCTATTGTTAACAAGAATATTCTTATTTCGACTTCTAGAGTAAAGAATTCAAGAGCCACGTTTAATCCCAGCGCTTTCAGTGTTTTAAATTCTGTTCAGTAATAAAGACACTTCGCAAATCTTTTGTTTAAATACAATAAGGAAGAAGGCAAACAAAAATATTAAGCTTTAAAATTATTTTCTGTTTCTACACAAATGAATAAAAGTGTTTTACTAAAACAAATAATGTTAAATAGATGGAAGAAAATATCCATTTCTTTAGACAAGAAAATTAATATGAGAACAGTAAAACGATTTTTAGCAATTTACTTTAAAATAACACATTTTTAAAGGATAATGATATGATATAAAGGATATCTTCATAATTAAATATATTATTTAATTACAACCAGTTTAAAAAGTAAATTATTTCAAGTTTTTTTTTTTGTTCTTCAAATAACTTTTCTGTAGAATCAAAATATGAGATGTAAAACAAAAAAAACTTAATATTAAGGGAATCCAGCTTCTATAAAATAAAATTTTATAATTAATTTGTGTAATTATATGAGAGAAATCAACCAAGTTACAAAGCGCCTATTAATACATTTTTTTCTTTCTAATGCAGCTAGCAAACACTTAGACAGCTTGGTCTTGAATGCCTTAAAGGCAAGCGCTGCACAGACGTTACTCACTTTGCATTACCCAGGGGTAGAGTGTAACTTGAAGATAAGCCAAGGACGCGGAGTAACAATGCCCCCGCAACGCTCTACGATCCTATTAGACCGGGACCTACGGTTTAAAGTGGGTTCCGAACCACTACAAACATCCATGGCACCGCCGGGAATCGAACTCGAAACCTATGGTACCGAGCGCCAGAGCGCTAGCCATTCGGCCATTCAGGCCCCTCCTATTAATACATTGAGAGAAACAAAATACTCAAAATCCTAAGCGAATTAAAAAATCTGCATATTTCAATAACCCACAATTGTTGAAACTGCACACTATATGAAATAATGAATATTAATGAAGGAAAATGTATTTAAACAAATACCGAAATTCATAAAATTAAATAAACTCAAATATTAATAATTTAAACTTATATTTAATTCAATATTTACTCTTGTAGAAATTTATTACAATGAATAATTAGCTACATGAGAGCGGCACTTGGACGACTACTGATCGATTTACAACCCCATCGTAGCCCTCAATTAAATTTAATAGCCTTGTGAAATTTACTGCCATATGTCTGCCGTATGATCGGTGGTCCTAGACCACCGACGTAGATTTATTGAATGAGATTTCCGGCAACAACAGGTATACAAAGATTCGAATTAAAAGGAAGTAGAACTATCAAGTAGGGAGCTCTGTAACTGTGGATAGTTTCATGCTAGTTGTTATATTGCTAAATGTTATGCTTTTTAAACGAAAATACTGTATAAAATGTGCATTAAAAATGACGCAAAACGAACAACCTGGTTTTTTTTCCTTCTAATTTCCCTAGACACTCCAACTTTTACACCACCATACCTACATATATATTCTCTCTGAATTATTCTTATTAACTTTTTAGTAAATAAAAAATATTTAAAACACTAAACATTCAGATAACACATTTCAAATAGAAATAAAATTCAATATATCTTTAAATTAACCACTTTCATCAATAAAAAATATGTTATTGATGCATCATTAAATAAGCAAGCGTTACACATTTCATGTATAACACATTATTATGTTACGTTGACAAATACTAGTTTTCGTAATACTATCATACATTACAGAAATACATTACAGAAAAACAATTATCAGAAATAGCCATCTAAATCAGATATCCCATCGCCAAATTGTTATTTAGAAAGAAAAAACACTTTTAAAAATTCAACTTTGTATGCGATATTAAATATTTCTCTTTTCTCAATTAAAATTAATTTAACTGGGCAAAAAGAAAAGAAATTTCACTAGGCAAAAAGAAACAAACCGAATGCCCCGTGTGTACATATTAAACTTTCAAAAAGATCACTACTATTTCGCTTGATTGCAAATGAATAAATTATCAGATTCACATTTCGATCTTAAATTGTTTCTTGCAATATTTATTGTTGGAATTTACAATTAAATCCACATTTAAAAGTTACCATTCTAGAAAAATAGAATTTAAAATAAAGTTACGAAATCATATCCATAATTTCCAATCTTTCAGCAGAGGTTACAACAGAAAGAACTGTGAATTGATTAATATAGAAAAGATTGTATTAAATTTCTTCGACATTCAATAGTTGCTTTTTAATATGTTTCAATGAATCATTTTTGGCGGACTCATATTTGCATTATATCAGAATGCTCGAAGAAAATTAATCTTGCATTTAATCAAAGTAAAATAATATATTAAAATCTTTTTTTTAAACAAAAACTTCGAGCAATTTTGTTTAATTAAAAATATTTTAAGTCCCAAAATAAAAATTGCTTTTTTTGTTCGGTTATTATGAGTGAATGATTTGTTGTAAAAAAAATTTCATATTTAAAACTATTGTACATAATAAAATATAACAATGATATATGAAATCTGAGAAATAAAATCCATTTTTTTTATGTTACAAATGTTCGTTGTGTGAAGTTTTTGTAATAAGACAAATATCTAATCCGTAAGCAAGTTATCTGTTTTTTAATTCATTGAGTGTTTTCAGCAATGGCATTTTATAAACAAGTGATTGTGATTAATTCGTATGAAATTATCCATTATTCCATGTGATTGCTTCTAATGGAATAAAATTAAAGATCTTGTTCATAAAATGACATTGATGAAAACACTCAATGAACTAAAAAAAACAGATAACTTGCTTACAGTTTAGATGTTTGTAGAAACTCTTCGTTTGTATCAGCATTGTAGAAACTCTTCGTTTCTACAATGCTGAATTGGACGTGTGATTTGCAATTCTCACCAATTACCATTTTCGTTTAGGTATAGCCCTGCAATTGTGGAAATAACTATATTTGTAGCATGTCCAGGTAATTGCTATCTATAACAGTTTTCTCTGCGAAAAAAAAAAATGTGGCAGAAAAAACATTCCCTTTTGGAGAATCACACTCCAATTTCACAATATCTCCCTCAATATACAATTTACCCATATTCACTTGAACATTAAGATTCCCTGATCTTCCACCATGTGATTTCTTTTTATGCACTTACATTGAAGACCTTGTTCGTAAGCCACCATTGCCAAACACATTAAATTAACTTACAAAACGCATCGTGTTGTGTTAGGAACCATCACCAATGTAAAACAGCAAAATGTGTGGAACAAATTTGATAACATATTACATGTTGGTCGCATTACAAAAGATTCGCACATCTAAAATTAAGGAAAAAAAAGCATCAACCCAGGAATGTTCCATGTTTCCATGCACCAGAATTTATAAAGTATAATTGAAAATATAAATTCTTTCTTATCTTTCATTTTATTGTATTTTCACCACATTATTTATTTCCATAATCGACAGCTTACCCCTTACTTTCGTTAGCATTATGTAATAATTTTGCTGTGTCTAGCTTAACCTGAATCAAACCTGTTACATAATATTATAAATATATATAAAGTGTATGTCTTTTCAACTATTCCCATGTGAATTCTGAGACACGGTTCAAACAATGGGCTTAGTGCTTTCATAGAAATATACCCTCACCCTTTTGTTTTCGGTGAAAATCTGATCACAGCCAGGTGCATTTATCCAAGAGCTGAAATAGGATAGGGTCACCCTGTGTTTGAACTCTACCTCAGGAGTTACATACTAGGAATATTTGAAAACACATACACTTTATATATTTAAAATATTAGTACGTGATACATTAATGCGCGATGCGCGTTTGAACTAGCTATAAGCGATATACGTTTGAGAAATTAATACGCGATATACGTTTGAGAAATTAATACGCGATATACGTTTGAGAAATTAATACGCGATATACGTTTGAGAAATTAATACGCGATGTACGTTTGAAATATTTATATTCGAAATTAAATGGATTTCGAGTATAAATATTTCAAACGTATCTATATATTTCGCGTATATTATTTATACGCGAAATCCATTTAAACTATTGATATGCAATATAGATTTAATTATTAATACGCTATATACAATTGAAATAATAATACGCGATATACAATTGAAATAATAATAATACGCGATGTTTTAATATTAATAGCAAAAAAATGCGCACGATTTCCGTTCAAATATTAATTACATGTCACCACAACAGCATCAGATCGATGTTTCAAATAAAACTTTTTTTTTTTTTTTGTAAAAGTTTGATGTTTTATTTATTCACAGACAAGTACAATACTAAGGAAAAAAAAGTAATAAAAAAATAATAAATCTTTGTTTTTTTTTTTTAATCAATCAAGAAAATCAATATATCAAATAGCTCAAAATTTTTAAATAGGGAAACATTCATCATTCATACCGCTTCTGATTATTTTTTCCTTCTCCATTTCTTAATCAAGATCAATACAGTTGACCCAGCATGGATCGAATAACCAAATGCAGCTCGTTTCTTGTTACCCAAGATGGAAATTAAACCCATTCTTCAGCATCAACGCAAACGCTCATCCTGATATTCTTCCGGCTTACATAATGGCCGCGTAAAGAAAGGCCCACAGCAAGGCCCTTCCAGGCCTTTATTAACGGTCTCATTACTCGGTATTTGTGCTTCATACATTATGCAGAATAACGGGCGATGAGGAGACTTGGGGAAAAGTGGCACGTTCCCCGTGCAACATCGGATATTCTGTAGCAGGCCAGAAGTACGAGACAAGTGTTTCCTCTAATTATCTGCCACCCTATCCTTCGCCGCTGTCTCATTTCGCCCCCAAATTTATTACCTGATGGAAATCATAAGAGTATTTCTCACGAATAATGGTTAAAAGTTAATAAACCATCTTGTACATGATAATTTTGAATATTAAAGAAAAAAAATGACAAGAAAAAATAGCACAAAATTGCAGTTATTTTGAAGCACTACACAAATGAAAATGTTCAAAGCGTCTTTAATGACTAAATTTTTTATCCTTTTTATATTTTCAGAAGTTTCTTTCCTTCTTTATTTTTTCTTATTTCCATCAAGTTCAGTATTTTACAACAATTAAAAGTTTACATTGCTCTTTTAACAGAAATTTCGACACAATTTTCAGTACTTATAAAGCACTTTTCTTGTAGTAGCAATAGTTGTAGTTTGGATTGGTTTGTCACTCTGTGGTCTTTTTGTGCGCACTTTGGGCTTATTAGATCAGGATCTACAGTTTAAAGTGGATTCTAAAACACTACAAACACCCATTCTACTTCCAGAATTCGAACCTGAAGCACCAAAGACTAGAGCGCTATACAATTGGCCATCAGGCTTCCAATTTGGACGGTGTAGGATATATCTCTTAAAAATTTTGAGGATTTCTCAGAATTTATAATAAAAGACAAAAATAATTAACAGTAATTTACATTTGAAATATTAATACGCGGTATACATTTGAATTCACTAGCCAGGCCAGAAGTGCGAGACAAGTGTTTCCCCTAATTATCTGCCACCCAATTCTCCACCCGCTGTCTCATTTCGCCCGAGTTTATTACATAATGGAAATCATAAGAGTATTTCTGATGAGTAATGGTTAAAAGTTAATAAACCCTCTTGTACAGAATAATTTTGAATATTATAGAAAAAAATGGCAAGATATTATAATAGTTTTATTTTTTTGTTTTAATTCTTGAAGAAATTAAAAGAACCTCTCCCCCCTCAATAAAATTGCAGTTATTTTGAGGCACTCTACGAAATGCAATGTTCAAAGTGATTTTAATGACTAAATTTTATATCCCCTTTTACAGTGGATAAAAAAAGTATTGGCAATTGCCTATAAATGATCATATTTGCTAACAAAGTATGTTTACAAATTTTATTTTAACATAGCGATTACAGAAGGATAAAAGTCAAACAAATATAACGAAATTTTCATTTAAATAGTTTTTTAGTCAAAATCTACGTGAAAATCCAAAATTTACATGATAAAAAAAGTATTGACAAAATTATGAAATTGACAAAATTATGAGCGAAAACAAAATCAGTATATGTTTAGTACTTTGTATGCATACCTTCTGCATCTATAACAGCTTGTAATCTATTTCTCATAGAGGAAACTAAGGTCTTTGCTGTACTGTTGGGAATTTTGTGCCACTCTTGCAAGAGTACACGTTTGAGGTCGTCTTTACTTGAAATTTTATGTTTCTTGATTTCTAGATCCAGCAGGTGCCATAAATTTTCAATTGGATTCATGTCAGGCGATTGAGGTGGGCGATGGAGGAATGAATTTTAATTGGGGAGGAGCATTGTAGAGTAGCCATTCACGGGTGAGATTCGCTGTATGCTTGGGGTCATTGTCTTGTTGAAAAACGAATGATGTTTCCAAGCCAAGATTTTGGGCACTGATTTTTAAGTTATGGCGCAAAATGTCAATGTATATACGTGCTGTCATAATACCATCAATAAAATGCAGGTTGCCAATTCCATTAGCTGCCATACAGCCCCAAACTAAGACGCTGCCTCCACCATGTTTTACAGTAGCAGTTAAATGTTGATTTTCCAATTCAGTATTTGGCCTCCTCCACACATATCGTCGTCCATCACTACCGAAAATGTTAAACTTTGATTCGTCGGAAAAAATAACTGTGTTCCAAAACTCTTCAGATAAATCAACGTGGGATTTTGCGAAATCTAACCTCTTTCTCCTATTTATTTCCGAGATGAATGGTTTCTTTCTAGCTGCCCTTCCATAATAACTTCTCTCGTGTAAAACATTCCGTACAGTCTGTACGCTGAAAGTCTTCTGCGAAGTGAAAGCAACATCTCTAGCTATCTGGGTGCACTTATTTTAGGGTTTTTCTTAACCTTGTTAATAATGACATGTTCTTCTCTTGTAGAAAATATTCGAGGTCGTCCACTTCTAGTCTTATTTTCCGTTGATTCTGTTTCCTTGAACTTTTTTACAACACTTCTGACAGTAAATAAACTTATATTGAAATGCACTCCTATAGCACGATAAGTTAAACCTTCATTTCTGAGCCTAATAATCGTGTTTTTAACACTAACGTCCAACTCCTTCGATTTCGAAGTCATTTTACTGCAGTAATCGCAAAATAATGCATAGACACTTTTGGAGTAGTTTTGCAGACTTTATACCGGTAGAGTTTCTTATCAGTCGAAACACGTGACTTCGATGTAACAAAATTTGCATAGCAGTTAAAAGTTTGCCAATACTATTTTGACATGCAAATTTTCGTTTTTAAAAGAAAAAATCGTAGAAAAAGGCAAATTAAAATAAAATTTTTATTATTTTTATATATCTAAGATGTCTTGTATTTAATTACGACAGCTAAAATTGCATAACATTTTATTTATTTGTCAATATGAATAAATTAAGGCAATTGCCAATACTTTTTTTACCCACTGTATGTTTTCAGGTCTTTATTTTTCTTCTTATTTTCATCAAGCTCAATATTTTAAAATAATAAAAAATAAGTCGTAAAACCCTGCTAAAAGAAAAATGCCAACTTTTACAGTATTTATAAAGCACTTTTCTTGTAGTAGCAATGGTTGTAGTCATCTTTACACAGTTAAACTGAATATTGAATAAAATAAAATAAATAAAATTGAATGGTTAAAAGTTAATAAACCATCTTGTACAGAATAATTTTGAATATTAAAGGAAAAAATGGTAAGATATTATATAAATATAAGATTTTTTTTTAATTCTCGAAGAAAAAAGAAAACCCTCCACTAAATCGCAGTTATTTTAAAGCAATGCATGAATTAAAATGTTTGAAGCTTTTTTAATTACAATTTTTTTTTTCCTTTTTATATTTTCAGAAGTTTCTTTAATTCTTTATTTTTTCTTATTTTCGTCAAGTTCAGTATTTTACAACAATTAAAAGTTTACATTATTCCTGTAATAGGAATTTCCGACAGATTTTTTAGTACTTAAAAAGAATAGTTCTTGCAGTAACAATGGTTATAGTCATCTTTACGCCGTAAAGCTCGAGAAAATGTGACATAAACTATAATTTTTTAAGGTTTATGTTACCCGTAAACCGTAACCCGTATCAAAACATAAATGAAAGGCAGCAATAAAAAGTACAACTGATTATTAGCTTTTTCTAAAATTTATTTATATATAATTTTTAGTTACTTAACTATGGAATATTGTTTCAACAACAAATCCTTTTCTTTCAACTAACATTGATAACCGAAAATGCTTACAATTGTGCTATATAAAAAACATTTATTTATGCTCAGCATCACCAGAATTAAAAATTGATGAATGCTCAATAAAATGTTATCTTTTATTAACCATTTCAGTAAATTAGAGATACTTCTTTTAAACAGAATAGACTTATAATAAAATAAATAAATATTGATATAAAATAATTTTGATATATAAAAATAAAGATTTGGAAATTTTTTTTTCCGCACATTGCTTTTTCTACCTGAAAAAATTGTGCACGAAAAATATGTTTAAGAAATTAATTACTAAATAAATATTTAATTAATTAATAATAATTAATTTTCGAAAACCAAATTAACATACATAACACACCAAAAAGGATTGTTCACTTATCAAGTGTCTCACTGTGGAACAGAGGTGAAAGTAAGGATAACCACGTAAGAGAATTCATGTACTCTTTTCATAGGTTAAATATTTTTAATTATTTTAATCATATTAATTTATTTTGAAAGCTGAAGAAAATTTATTTCATTAGAAGAATTCTCTCAAGGCTAATTTTAAATTTAATTTTGCAGCCATATTAGTTCTATTAATATTCATTAATTTAAATGTGGATTTAATTATAAATTAGTTTACATAGGCACTCTGTAAATGGAACGTCTATTGCCCTTGTTCCTTGACATTGGCTATTGTACAGGCGATGAAATGCAAAGTAGAAGCAGTGTTGAGTTTGGGGAACAAAGGAAACATCGACCATGTTAAGGATGAATATTTTTAATCATCTTTAGTAGGCATTGTCTGGTTTGAGTTCAAGATTCACCCTTAAGTGAAGATATATCTTATAAATACTTTATTAATTCTATCTGATAAGGTCATTAAAGTTTGGCTTGAAAAATGAATGGGCTAATGTTAAACGCAAGTTAAATATTTGTTGAGTACATTCCAGAACTACTACAATTGAAGTATCAAACTTAGTAGTATAATCAGCATTCATTACTTAAGGAAATTTTTCAAAGAATAAATAAATAAATACTACACCAAATATTGAAGTATAATAAATTCTAATGGAATAAAATGGAAATAAATAGTTTTCATTCAATATGAAATTTTCTTATTTTGGTTTATTCCAAGAAAAAGTTCACCATTGGTGATCAAGAAAGTCATCAATGTTGAACAAAATTCAAATACCTCTAAATATAAAACCTATTTGAGCATTACTATCCTTTTATTGCTGATATAAAATATACTGATGTTAGACATGATACTTAATCGTAGGAAATGGTAATAATTACTACTAAATATGTTCTCAAAGAAGATCAAGAAATATTGTTCATAAGAAATGATAAAATCAAAATTGATTAAAGAATCATTTTATTTTCCCAAAGAATTATTACTATTTCACATAAATCACTAATCAGGAATCCGATAAAAATAATTACTATCCAACACTGTCTGCCCAATCTTTTTACCCATAAAATAGTACTTATCCCTCCAGTTACCACGCATCAGTCTGAGAACCATTCAGACAAGATCGAATCTTTCCTGGACAAGAAATCTTCAGACATGGTGCACGGGGGTGTGGAAGACGATGCTGTTCAATCAAGCTAATGGTACCAGAAGTATCTTTCGAATACTACAGGAAGAAAAAAAGAAACC
The DNA here is from genome assembly GCA_021605075.1 of Caerostris darwini. Classification (NCBI taxonomy): domain Eukaryota; kingdom Metazoa; phylum Arthropoda; class Arachnida; order Araneae; family Araneidae; genus Caerostris; species Caerostris darwini. The sequence goes on along the minus strand of BPLQ01005387.1, from coordinate 87,337 downwards.
TTCATGTTCCTTCCCTAGAAAAAACATGAACACCTCACACGTAGAGGTAAAAAAAACTGCACCAACAAGAAGAAACAGTTTTATGTAATAACAATAATACGGAAAGGCAACATTTTGGGGCCCAGGCAGGCACGCTGTGTTTAAAAATGCATGACGGCCGAAACATTTCGTCTTCGTCCCGACATCTTACCTCGTAAGACAGAGTGCTTCCAGTGGAACCGGAAGAAGCTTTAAAAGTGGTTCCTCAGCAGAATGCTAAAGTACGAGTGGGAATGGTTAGCGCAGGAGATAAAAACGCCCCAAGAGTTCTTTGAAGGAAGAATTAGTCAACTATTGGTTATTCGTGATTCCCATAAAATTGACATCCGATTTTCTGTATTCCCTTTTTACAAGTCTTGATAAATTTGAAAACAAACAAAAAAAGATTTAAAGTCACTCTATTCTTAGTAAGGATTTTTCTAAAATGTATGGAAAATATTATTTCATTTCATTTAGTGCCCATTCCATCCTTTGGCGTTTATTATCAAAAGTGAAATTAAAACATTTGGTATAAAACTAAAAATTTATAATGATTATTTCTATTTTTATCTACAAATTCATTCGTAAACGTTTGAATATTTTATTTAAAAAAAAAACATAATAATTTGTTATTTTCCTATTATTAATGATATTTTGTTTAATAAAAACAAGTTTGAAAACTTTTTAAGTCAGGAATAAATTATTTTAATAAATCAGCAATGAATGTAGATAGATTACAGTGAAATAAATTGTAATTTAAATATACTGCAATGAAAATTTACAGAATATAGAAACTAGATTATTATTATCCAAATTACTTCTAACCAAATGATAGGACGATCTATGAATAGGACGTTAGAGTAATGAAGAAAAGCACAAAGCTTTTCATTTCAAGATTAGTTTATCACTACACGATACAAATTTGTTTAAATAATTTATAACATGCGAGAAGGCAGACATAAATTATGTGTTATTACACATGAAATACACATTTCAGCAAGTAAAAAAACCATAATTATAAGTGGAAACAAATTGCTTATATAAAAACAAATTGTGCATCATAAAAATATTTATATTCGATTATTTTAAAAATAAATGCTTCTCTGAGATGCTGATAATAAGGTACGGCTCTTTGTTCAAGTTTGGCTGCTGGCAAGTTTGGCTGCTGGCAAGTTTGGCTGCTGGCAAGTTTGGCTGCTGGCAAGTTTGGCTGCTGGCAAGTTTGGCTGCTGGCAAGTTTGGCTGCTGGCAAGTTTGGCTGCTGGCAAGTTTGGCTGCTGGCAAGTTTGGATGCTGGCAAGTTTGGATGCTGGCAAGTTTGGATGCTGGCAAGTTTGGATGCTGGCAAGTTTGGATGCTGGCAAGTTTGGATGCTGGCAAGTTTGGATGCTGGCAAGTTTGGATGCTGGCAAGTTTGGATGCTGGCAAGTTTGCTGTTGTTCGGCTCTTATAGTTTCTTGGAGATTTACAGTATTGAAGCTTGTTAGAAATTTTCATTGAAACATTGCGAATTGCAAATTCTTCCTTCGGTGATATTACGCCAATAAGTGATCTACTGTTTTCGAACGTGTATATTTAGGTTAAGACGACAGTTTCTGAATCAAAGAATAACATATTAAGCATAAATTCTTCAAAGAGTTTCTTTATGACTATCTAAAACACGCATTTTTTCCAATAAATTTTTTTTTAAAAAATCGTTCAATAATATTCATTGACATCAATTTTCATCCAGAATATTCCAGAAGATAATTAACATAAACTATCCGGGCGCTATCCAGAGCACTTCCAGTTCCCATTCTTCCTTCAATGATATTACATCAACAAGAGCTCCAAGGCTAAAAATTCATGTTCGAAAACAGTAGAAGACAGTTACTGTATCAAAGAATAACATATTACTCAAAATTTTTCAAAGAAGTTCCTTATAACTATCTAGAACGTGCCTTTTTTTTCCCAAAACAGAAATTTAAAAAACACCGTTCAATAATTTTCAGTGTGAATCAAATTTCTTCCAAAATATTCCGGAAGATAATTAACATAAACCATCCTGCCTCTATAGAATCAGAGCAGAGCAGAGCAAAATTAAAAGCACAACCAGTTTGCACAGTTAATTAAAAGCGCGACCCAACAGAGGCTTTTAATCATCCCCGGAAGAATGCTACTTCTCTTCGGAGGAAGGGAACATTTTAAATAGTGACGTGCAGGAACAATTACTCTGATTTAAATAGTTCCCCGGAACAATTCCGCCGTTTATGACGGAATCTTTAATTGGAGCCGAATCACTATTTGAATCCAGGACCTGGGATGACGCATTTCTGGAATGAAGTCACGTGACATGCGACGTATAACTTCCAGTGGCATTTCTAGGTGACTCCCCGAACCCATGAATTAAATTGAATCCAATCGGCTTTCTGTCTAATGCGAAAATGTTGCACCTGTAAGTGAAATTCCTTCGTTCGAAATGAAATATTTTGAACATAAATTAATTCCGCCTTTAAAATATCCCCCCTCCACGTTTTAGATTTGAAATTCAAGATGAAACACTGATTTCAATTATGCGCTGTTCGAATGTTCGATCTTTTCTTCTCAGAGAGGAGTACTTCGAACTGAATACATTCCATCTATAAATAGCTTTAAACTGGAATAGTAAATGGGTCTGTGTCCAACTGTCAGAATAGTTAATATACGGAATAAATAATTAACCATCTCCGTACATTTGAATGAAAATTTTAATAGAATCCGCAATGTAACACAATGATGAAAATATTGGAGATACTGTTTAGAAATTTTGATACTAAAAATCTAATAGCCATTTTGTCTGTAATAATTACAGTTTAAAAAAATTAAATTATTGCTGCATGTAAAACATTACTCTTTAAATAAAATAAATCTGTCATTCTACAAATTACAATAAAAATGTTCACAACACAAATGTTTTTATTTATCTCAATGCGTAAATAAAAAACAACACTTTTTAATAAATAAAAATATACACTTCTTTTATTTGTAATGTTTACAATACAATTTTTTTATTTATCTCAACGCATAAATAAACTTTTTAAATTCATGCCTTGAGTTAAATAAAAACATTTGTATTCCAATTTGTAGAATGAGAGATTTATTTTATTTAAAGAGTAATTCCCTAATCGATAGCTGTAAAATTTTTTAATAATATTTTTATTATAATAATTCATAATCATTTGTAATAATTACTAATATCTAATTTTCTTACTGAGCCATATATTTCTTTGACATAAATGAATATTCAGTATATTATAAAAATTAAATTAAAATATATATATATGATTGGAAAAATAACTAATGAAATATCTAGATTAAATCAGTCAAAATCTAGCTGGATTAAATCAGTCAAAATCCAGCTGGATTAAATCAGTCAAAATCCAGCTGGATTATATCAGTCTAAATCAACCTGGATCCACTTCCAGTGGCATTTCTAGGTGACTATCCAAACCCATGAATTACATTGAATCCAATCGGATTTCTGTCTAATGCGAAAATGTTGCACCTGTAAGTGAAATTCCTCCGTTCGAAATGAAATATTTTGAACATCAATTAATTCCGCCTTTAAAATATCCCCCTCCACGTTTTAGATTTGAAATTCAACATGAAACACTGATTTCAATTATGCGCTGTTCGAATGTTCGATCTTTTCTTCTGAGAGACGAGTACTTCGAACTGAATACATTCCATCTATAAATAGCTTTAAACTGGAATAGTAAATTGGTCTGTGTCCAACAATCAGAATAGTTAATATACGGAATAAATAATTAACCATCTCTTTATATTTGAATCAAAATTTTAATAGAATCCACAATATAAATGCAACATAAGGATGAAAATATTGGAGATAGAATTTTAGTATCACAATTATTAAACAGTAACAGCCATTTTATCTGTAATAATTACAATTTAAAAAATACGTGCAATCAGGTAGAAAATTACTCTTTAAATAAAATAAATCTCTTCTACAAATTACAAAACAAATGTTGAAACAGAAATGTTTTTGTTTATCTCAATGAATAGATAAAAAATAGATAGCTTTAATGAATAAAAACACATTTTTATTTGCAATGTTTACAACCCAAATGTTTTTATTGAGATAAATAAAAACATTTGTATTGTAATTTGATTTGTAGAATGAGAGGTTCATTTTATTTAAAGAGTAATAATTCATTTACATTATGCTATTTTTTATTCTAATAAATAATTATCATTTGTAATGATTACAATTTATTTAATTTTTATTGAAGCATATATTTTTCTTTAGGCATAAATAATGAATATTCAGTATATTATAGAAATTAAATTAAATATATATATATAACAGAAAAATAATGAAATCTCAAAGGCCAAACCCATTATATGCATTGCATACCATTTTAGGCCATTATATACCTTTTATACCATCTTATTCAATTATATTTATTGTATACTATTTTATACAGATTAAATTTTGTTTATATTTCTTTATGTCCCCATCCCTATTTCACTATGAATCGAAATCTTAAAATCTAGCATTGATAGAATCTCTGTAGTCTATGAAGAAAAAAGAAAATTTAATAAATAAATAAATAACGCAAGTACTTAAATCTCGGAAATGGTTAATAATCAAACTATTTAAGAAGTGCTCTCTAGAGAATATCAATATTTTAATCTCAGAAATGCAAGAAATATTGAAGTGAAGGTTAAATTCCATTTCATCTCAATACGCTTCCAAGAACTCCAACTATTTTCCCTAAAAAATTAAACAGAATGATACTTTGTAAAATAAACTCTTTAAGTACCTCCTCTCAACTTTCCATCCCAAAAGTACAAAAGTTGTTTCATTATCCAAAGTACTCCGAGGTCAAGATGGTGCGGCACCATAAAAAGTGCCGTACTGCTCCAGTCAATGGTTATGATATTTTTCTCTATCTTCTCTTGGCTTCTGTGAGAAAGAAAGAAAAAAAAATCGCCAAGGCACTTTCCAAGAGATGAGACGCAGAGAAAAAAAAAAACGGAGGTACAGAAAAACAGCATGGCTGGCAATTTAATTAGCCTGGCAAGTCGATTTAGCTGTTAGCGAGGGTGTAGCTGAAGAAAGCACAAAACAGTAAGGAAATCATTAGACGGCATTGGTGCTTTTTTTTCTTTTTCCTTTTGTTGTATGCAGATAGCACTTCACGAAGGAAAGGCTAATTGGCGACTGTAATCTTGTCCAAATGGCGTCGATTGAAAGTGTCTCGCCAAGATGAGGCGGAAAGTTATGCAATCCTATACCGTATTTCCGGCTTCCTAATAGATAGCAATTTACGCCAACAAGTCTATGGGGGGTGCGATTCCATAATCATGTGGAAACACCACAGATTTATTCCGAGTATTGGAGCGTTTAGAATTTAAGTGATATTTTCCAAGTAAACAAGTTTTAAATAAAATAAAACAAAATAAAAATTAATTTAATAATTTAAATAAAAAATATCTATTAGAACTATGATGATTGATTTGAATAAATAAATCTATAAAATAAATGCCGCTACAACTATTATATAGTTTTTTTTTCAGTAAATGTTTTGTATATTCAATATAAAACTGATTTTAGATGATGAATCATAATAGAAACTATAAAAGGCATTCAATACACAAAAGCATATAGTTTTTATTTAAAATCATTTTTAATGGAATGACAAACCATTTCTAAAAAGTAAAACATGTTAAATTTCACCGCTGAAAATATACTATTTTAATGAGGATCTTATGCTTTATAGAAATAAAATATACTACTTTCCAGCGCAAGTTGATCGTGAAATCTTTTACAATTTTCTTATTCGTATATGGAAAAAGTATCTTTCTTTATTAAAATAAATGTTTCTATTAAAAAAACACTTTTTGATATTTTATAAAAACGTTGATATTATTCAAGTGTATGAGAAAATATATCGTCTACTTTAGTAATTCGTTTAAAACATAACATCCAATTCTTAACATACATTTTTTCTCTTCAAAAAGATACATTTCACATTTCTGCTCATTTAATGATATTATTCAAGTATCAAAATACTGATATTATTCAAGTGTAGGGAAAAATATATCGTCTACTTTAGTAAAGGGTGATTGTAGATAAATTTTACATTTCTGCACATTTAATGATTAATAATTAATTTAAATCAATTTAAGCGAAATAAAATGATGATTTCTAATCAAAGATAAAACTAGACTTTTATTTGCCTTCTAGAACACACACAACAACAATAATGATAATAATAACTATTTTTATTGAAAATGTGCAGCTTGCTGTTTAAATTTATCCATTGGGACTTAAATTAATAAATTAATTTTAAAACAATCGTTGTTGCCCGCCATTGTCTAAAACTGTTTCCTGCTAAGTTTTACGTACTATGCCCACTTTTAATACATAATACACGTGTATATCCTACAGAAAATACTGTTAAATAAAATTATCAATTACGAAATTAAATGATGTGTTATAAATAACTTTTTCAATGGAATGGCAAAATTTTGCATTTAAAACAAACATTTCAAACCAATTGTTTTCAAAAACAATTTTCTCAAGAGTGAAAAAAATTATTAACATTTTAATGATTTACGAAGGGCATATTTAAGATGTCAAAATATCTTTTTCTGTTCCTCAACCTTGAATAATTGAATGATGATTTATAAATAGAACTAAACTTATAACTAACTAATAAATAAAATTAAACTTATAATAAAACTAAACTTTTATTTGCCTTCTACTGCACACACAACAACAACTGTTTGTGTTGAAAATGTGCAACTTGCAGCCTTATTTTTAGTCCCATTAGATAAATTTAATCTTTTTATGGTTAAAACAATTTTGCCGTACACCATTGTCGAAAACTGTTTCCCCTCTAAGTTTTACGTTCTGTGTCCATTTTTAATACATAATACTATTCTGATATATTAGATGTAGTTTCTGTATCAGATTATCTACAGAAAACATTACTAAATAAAATTATCAATTGCGAATTTGAATAATGTTTTTTATAAATAGCTGTTTCAATAGAACATCAAAATTTTGTTTGTTTTAAAAGGAAAATGAAGCATTTCAGACCTATTGTTTTCAAAAACAATTTTCTCAAGAGTGAAAAATAAAAAAAAAAATGAACATTTCAAAAATTTGAGAAAGGGATATTTAAGATGTCAAAATATCTTTTTTTTTCTGTTCCTCGTCCATGAATAATTCACAGTGTCAGCACCCAGTTATTGAATGTCGAGCACACGACGACATCATTATTACTTAATAAATGTCATTTTAATTCTTAGACCCAGTGGGGGCGTTTCCCCTTAGAACAAAAGAATTCTCCCCCTTTTCCCTTCTTCGGAGCAGCAGACGAACAACTGGAAAATTAAACTTCCGTGTGAGTGACTGGATTAGCGATAAAATAATAAGCCGTGATAGGAACCGAAAAAGAAAAACAGCAGGAAGCAGAAAGGGGAAGAAAGATGGGATATGATTAAGGAGAGGCACACCATGGTTGGCACTTCATTCTCCTTCCATGGAAAACATTAGAATGATACAAGGCATAAAAGACTAATCCATTTGGATGCAACTTCATTCATGTGAAATTCCAACAGTTGAACGAATTTGGGGATTTTGTACATAAAATTGTTGAGAATAAAAGAAGGTACAATTTGCAGACATATTGCTATTGCTTTACAAGCATTATTACAATTATTTAAAAAAATTTTTTTCTTTTGTAGAAATGTTAACACAGTTATTATTTTGAAATATAAACATAAATAATTTCAAAATAAAAAAAAATCTAATCGACTGGGTTACTTATAAAGTTTATAATTTATTATAAGAGCAAAAATCATAACAGCAATCTTAAATAATTAAAAAAAGCTATAGAATTCTAAAAGATTTTCTTTTCTTGAAAAATCTCACTTTCATTTAAAAAAAATTATTTTATTGCAGCTTTCACCAGACGATCTTTTAGAACAATTTTATGTTAATTAATTATATAATTTTAGCATGTGAAAGAAATTTAAATAGACCAATAAGAATAGACCGTGAAAGAAATTTAAATAGACCAATAAGAATAGATCGTGAAAGAAATTTAAATAAACCAATAAGAATAGATCGTGAAATAAATTTAAGTAACCAATAAGAATAGATGGTGAAAGAAATTAACCACCAAGAAACTTGAAAGCTGTCAAGGAAAAACAAAAAACAGATCAACATGAAAAAAATGATCAAGAAAACGAAAATCAACGACCCTGAAGCAATACCCATGATTTCATGATTGATAAATGCATTGTTATTAAAAGTTAATAAATGTCCAGTTCATAAATTATAGAATGTTTCTAAGCTACCAAAATATATTTGCTAATATTGCTTTTGAAAATTATTAAATTGCAATATCAAGGAATAAATTGATTGTAAATCAAAATTGTTATTTCAGAATGCTGGCATATTCTTCTGCTATTTTACTGGTTCATATTCATAGATAAGTAGCACATCCAGCATTATCTAAGATACACCAAAGGGAACCTTCTACACTGCACACAGATCATAATTTTGAAGAAACACTCAAAACTGTCTTCTTGATGGGGCATCATCCTCTCCTTTTCTTTTTTTTTTTCTGTAAAAGGACATTCCAATCTACATATTTAATAAGGTCATCTTTGGCATAAACAAGGTTTGAATATAAATTATATATATATATATAATTTGGATTCAAGCCTTGTTTATGCCAAAGATGACCTTATTGCATATATATACCAAATTATACCAATTATTATATTACCAAATTTATATATATATATATATATATAATTTGGTATTTCACAATTACCAAATATATATATATATATATATATATATTTGGTATTTAACAATTACCAAATATATATGTATATATATATTTGGTAATTGTTAAATAAATACCATGAACTATACACTAATTCGTATTAATGAAACACACTGTTTGAAACAATACATTCCTCTTAAGTTATTAAAGACTTTGTTAAAGACCATCAATTAAAAACAAATCTAGCTTGACGCCTATTAAAAATTGTTATACAACATTTTCTTTTCCAAGTCAACTCATTCATAAAATCTGCTGAATTCATTGCGTAAAAGTCATCATTACTCGAAGCATGCCGTCCGCATAAATCTCGCTGGCATCTCTATTAACCACTTTACTGCCAGCAATCCATTTTAATCAATTGTTATTTTAAGATGGCCATTGCGTTATATCCGAGACCTTAATCACAATGTTCTTCTTTGTGTTAACCCTAACGAAGTTTTACGTCCTCGGTGCTTGTTAATACGTCTTAATTGGATGCAACCACCTTTTGCCCTTCTTGGATCCAGCTGCCGTTTCGCACGCAACATGAAATTAACCCACATAATCACACCCACCAAAGAGGAAAGAAAAGAAAAAAATGTAATTTTGCGAGGAAATTGGCAATGGAAAGGCGATAAATCACCCATTCTGGGGGATCTCTGGGTCCAGACCCCCCGATAATGAGGGAATGACTACACCACGCAGGGCAGATGACGGCAGCACGTTCTGTCCCTAAGTAAATGAAATATGGGGGGTGGGCGGAATGTAAGGTTACACACATACAATTCATCATCTCATAATCTGTTTTCCTTCTTTTTGGATCAAATGCACATTTTTCATGTATTTTTTTTCACGAGAGAGGGGTAAGACATGGTGAGGGGGAAAAAAGAGAAATACTTAATCAATCCTATGCATATGCAACAAAAAAATTAGCATTTGGGAATTTTTTTTCCTCTTCCCCCCTGTTCGAGTAAGGGCTGTAATGTGGGGTAGTTATGGGCGATCCTTCTTTTATAATTGACGAAATAATTGGAAAGGTATTTTAAATAAGTAAAATTTTTATCCGTTTTATCATTAGGTGGATGGCGAGTTACTCGCAGATGCAGTTTTTCCGAGAGAGTTTTTTTTTTTTCCCCTCTGGATACTTAATAACAATGAAATTTCTGAAATAAGAGAAGTTCGTGACATGCAAAATATATGGGGTTATTACCATAAATCGTATTATCGTAATATTTTAAAAAGCTAAGGCCTATGTTCGATAATATATTTTGCTGAAATTCTGAAACATTTGGAATTCTATATTGTTCTAGTTTTTAATAATGCCACTAGTATATATTGAACGTAGTAATAAATAGATTTAAATAGTAATAATTTGTGTGTGTGTGGGGGGGGTAGTTATGGTAGTTATTTAAAGTGTGTGTGTAATTTAAATGATAGCTGAGAGTTTAAATTCTTGCCATAGTTGATTCATTTGGCTATGAATATTTTTTCATCTTAATTGCATGTCTTTTGTGGGATAGCTTAGCGAATTATATGAAAAAACGTATTTAGATGTTAAGTCTTTAAAGATAATATAAATTAAAAAATCTAACAGATGAGTTAAAATAAATAGTGTTCAATAATAGTTAACAAAAAATGTTAATGTTAATAAATAATAGATGCAATAAAATAATAGTTTTCCTGTTGGAATAAATCTTTTCTAGTCATAAAATAGTACAGCATATAAAAAATTGAAGTAGTTTTGTAGTTTTAAAACATTATTGTAAAATTTTGTAATTGATCATTCAAATTAAACTTTTTTTATTTAAAGAAATACAAGTGTTCATCGACGAAGCAGGTGCCCATTAGAAATTACAAGACAAACTGAGATATAGAAATATTATAATTACATTTTAGCTATTATGATTACATTCATTTGAATTTCTCAAAGCCGATCAATGATCGTAATTTCTTTTTCTTATCAACTGAGTTTTACGTTTTTTTAATAACTATTTTATAGATGGATCAAATGAGGAAAAACGCTATTCAAAAGCTTATTGTACTCAATCTTGTATTTATAGTAACTCATATTTAATATGTTTATTTCTAAATTGTTCGATATTCGATCTTTTTTATTCTCAAATGCAAATAATGTTTAATATATATTTTCTTTATATAGGTAGATCAATGGAGGAAAAAAATCGTTGTCAACAATAAATTTTTCCACAAACGATTTAAACAATTTTAAAACATCTTTTAAGAATTTATTTAAAAAAAATTCCCACAAAGAAAGTGCTTAACTCAACTGAATTAATTATAAAAGAACCTATTACTTTTCATTACAACGAAGCAATTTTCTAAGTTTTCCTTCAAAGAACACAAGCTATTTTACACTTGTGTTGTTATTTTTATCATTTACATGTGATTAAGCTAAGCATCATTACATGAACAAAACTATACACACTATACCGAGTATGCTCAAAAATACAATACACTCCTTAGCCACATTTTCATTGATACCCATCTTTTGTAACAATGTATCCAGAAGAAAATCATTGGTACAATAATTACTCATCATACTAAGCTCCACTCTAACAATGCACAAAAAAAAATAAATTCTAGATAAATAAATAAATGGAAATAGTAAATATGATCACCGAATGAATATCTGCACCGAATTGGACTCCTAATGCCTGAATGAGGGGGAAAAAATGTCTTTTTTTATCAAATGAGTTTTACTTTTTTATTTAATATTTTATGGATGGATCAAATGAGTGGAAGACTATTCAAAAATTATTATAAATGCAAGATTGAGTACAATAACTCAACATTTAACATGTTAATTTATTAATTCATTTTCAATCTCAATTGTAAATAAAGTTTGATAGATATTTTCTTTATAGGTGGATCAATGGGAGAAAAAAATGTAAAAACATTGTACTAAGTGTACAAACACTCTATACTAAGTGTACAAACACTCTATACTAAGTGTACAAAGTGAAATACAATACAGTGCTGAGCTAGATATTTATTCCCATCTTTTAAAACAGTATATCTAGAAGAAAATCATTAGTATAATAATTACTCATCATACTAAGCTCCACTCTAACAATGTACAAGAAAAATAAATTCTAGATAACCAAACAGATAGATATAATAAATATGATAGAATTCTTCGAATCGAACTCCCAATGCATTGAATGAGAGGGAAAAAAAATATCCGCTGCCTTTCCCTATCGGATACAATAAAGTGATGTACCCTCATCATCCATTGACTGATGGTACTAAAAGAAATAAAGATGAAAACGCGATATTACTGGCCATGCGAGGATGCACCAACAGCAAAAAAGAAAGATGAATGCATATTGATGATTAAAAACAGATTGTAGAATGATCAGGGAAAAAGGGGGGGGGGAATCTTCCTACACCCTTTATCCTGAGTTTATTATTTCTTCTCAATGAGTTTCATTTCGAAAAACCCACTCTTTATTTATGTTTTTAACATGTATAAGTAATGCAAGCTACGTATTATTGCCAAGAAAAAATAACTGGGCCAAGGTTTGGTTTGACGCTCTATGGTCATTTTTTGTACACTTTAGGCTAATTAGACCGATATCTATAGTTTAACGTGGATTCCGAACCACTAACGAACATCCATGCCACCGCTAGGATTCGAGTCTGAAGCCTGTGGTACTCAAAGTCAGAGAGCTGGCGAATTGGCTTTCAGGCCGCCATTGCCTTTAAAGAACATAAGATATTTTACATTTGTGTTGCTGGTTTTATCATTTACATGCGATTAAGCTAAGCATCATTACATGAACAAAACTATACACACTGTACCGAGTATGCTCGAAAACACAATATAAACCTGAGCCACATTTTCATTGATTTCCATCTTTTATAACATTGTATCCAGAAGAAAATCATTGGTACAATAATTACTCACATTACTAAGCTCCACTCTAACAATGTACAAGAAAAATAAATTCTAGATAAATAAATAAATGGAAATAGTAAATATAATAGAATATATCTTCCCAGAATCGAACTCCCAATGCATTGAATGAGAGGGAAAAAAAATATTCGCTGCCTTTCCCTATCGGATATAATAAAGCGATGTACCCTCATCATCCATTGACTGATGGTACTAAAAGAAATAAAGATGAAAACGCGATATTACTGGCCATGCGAGGATGCACCAACAGCAAAAAAGAAAGATGAATGCATATTGATGATTAAAAACAGATTGTAGAATGATCAGGGAAAAAAAGGGGGAGATCTTCCACCACCCTGTCTCTGAAAGGCATCTGATATTTTTTAAAAGATGATTCACTAGATGAATTCAGATCTTCGAATATCACTTGTTAAACTAATGGATTTTTCTGTCCAGATGTTTCGGTAGATAAGAGTGGATTGATGACTGTATCCTGTTTTCGTGGGCCAGAGACGTATTGGAGAGGAAGGAATGAAAGAGTGATTTCAATTTATTGGAGAGTTGCCTCTTTTTTATTTAGAGGGGAAAATGCATGTAAATTCCCGCTTGGGTGATTTTATTCTACCTAATGATCCTTTTCCAGTCGGAAATATCTAAATTCAATAACAAATGTATTATTTTAACATGAACATTTGTGGCGAATTTGGTAAATTAAGGCAATGGAGTCATTGCCTTTTCTAACAATGTTTCAGTAAGAAATATTAAAAAGAAAATTTCATATAAAAGAAAGCTATTATTCCCAGACAAATTAAAAACAAAAACACTCAGATATAGACCGATTGAAAAAACGTTAAATGTGATTCTGTTTATAATAATGTTTAATATTTTTAATGATGATTTGTTGATGCTGTTAAAACCTATGGAAATATCTTCAACAAAGATTTTTATGTAACAAAGATTAGTGCTCCATATTTATACATCATTTCATCATATTTAATTGATGTATCGCATTTTATCAATATGTATTCTTTAATTTAATTAAAACGTAAATTGAAATATTTTAGTTTTAAATGAAAAATATTAGCTACTTTTAATAAAAATACACACAAAAAGTATTCGTATTGTAGAAGAACATTGGTGGATGGAAACATTCATTTAAAATCATTAATAATTTAAAATTGTTAATTGGTTATCAAAATTTTAAGACAAAACGTAACATAATATACAATATATTCATAATTTAAGGTAAAGGTTAATGCAGAAGCTTGGCACATGGTAAAGGCCCTCATTTTTTAAAAAAAGTTATATGATAATATATAAATCCTATCATTTTCTTGGTATAAAAAAACCGAAACCATTTATTCCATTTATTTGTTAAATTACAACAACGTAGCCAACGTTCCTGGAGCACACCAGCCTAGCATTCAATCTTCCAGTACGCACCAACCTAGCATTCAATCTAAAGTACGCACCAACCTAGCATTCAATCTTCCAGTACGCACAAACCTAGCATTCAATCGTCCAGTACTCACAAACCTAGCATTCAATCTTCCAGTACGCACAAACCTAGCATTCAATCTTCCAGTACGCACAAACCTAGCATTCAATCTTCCAGTACGCACAAACCTAGCATTCAATCTTCCAGTACGCACAAACCTAGCATTCATTCCTCTAGTACACCAGCTTAGTATTCGCACCTGTAATATGCCAACTTAGCATCCTTTCCCGTAGTAATCCAATTAAGTGTTTGGTATACTACATGGACTCCTATCTCCGAAAATAAACAATATTTGTTCTACAGCAAGCATAAAATATTTATTAGAAATTCAAATTTAAGAGTTTACATTGTATCATCAAATTCGAAATGTGTAACCAACAGAAACAAATCTCCGATATATACATGTCAGCGGGACTAGGAGTAGAAACCACACCTAATGACACAGCTTTCCCCTTGACATGTTAATGAAACCCTCTCTTCCGAACAATATGCGGTAATTACACAGCAAAATTGCACTGCGAGACGAGAACCGTGCCTCATAAATAACACGGAGGGAATAAAATATCGCTCCAATAACACAGAAATGAAAATACCGTAAATAAATGGCGGGTTTGTTAGTTTTGGAGTTACTTTTGTGAAAGACGAATGGTTCTCGGTGCGGAATTAAGGGAGAGAAAAGAAACTTTCGAGCACACTTTATAAGCCAATTGCAGTTTGGAAGGGAAAGTAAGACTGCTTGCTCTTTTTTTATGGTTTAGCTTAGTTTACAGTTGACTGGATTTATGAAACGATACGTTGCATAGAAAAATAGTATTTGTCTATCTACTTTTTCGTAAAAAAAAAATACCACTAAAATAAATATTTAAAGTCGATATTAAATATTCCATTTAGTATTAAGTTTACAAAGTTTCTGTCAAAGTTAAAATTTATATCCATGATCTAAAATTAATTTAACAATGAAGTTCATTTAATGAAAGGACTAAAATTTTACTTTTTAAAATATTCTGAAAAATGGTGCAATTTATTTATTTAATGGATCAGGCATCAATATATTTACTATCAATAAAAATAATAAAAAGAAAACATACATATTTCAAACAAATGGTTTACAACATAAAAGAAATAAAGCTAAAAAAATCTAAAAATAAAATAAAAAATTTAACAATACTTTTCGCACAAATTCATCAACCATAAAATAGTTAATGAGGAATATTCATGACAAAACATTTAACTAAGTAAGGATTTCAGATAAAAGAAACAATATTTACAATGATTTCCATGTTCAAAATATTTTCGTTTTATAAAAATACTATACTCAAAAATTAAAGTTTACAGCATAGATCTCAGCTTTTTTTTCTTTTCTGAAACTAATATAGGATTTGCGCTGCAACATTCAAAACAACCATAGATAAATTGCTATATACAAATGCTTTTCTTGAACAGTTTATGCAAACTTGCGAGATTGATTTTGAATAGAAACCAGAGAAAATATGATATCCATTTTAAAGAAAAGGCATCGTTTTGTAAATTTCATATAGTACAAAAACGTGATATCATATATTGTTCATGTATTTAAATAAAAAAAATTTGTGAAACGATAGTTTGTTAAGTATGAACACCATTACATTTCTTTTGTTTTACACATATAAGTTAAATTGTTAATACGAGGATTTTCCTTTGATTGCATAGAAACCACAGGAAAGTTCATATCAATTTTAAACAAATGGTATTTTTTTTATAAATTTCACATTGTACAAAACGTGATATCATATACTGCTCATGTATTTAAACGAAGTTTCGTGAAACGATAGTTTGTTAGTACGAACACCATTGAATTTTTTATTGTATTACGCAGTTAAATATATAAATAACGTGATCTAAAGATTTTCCTTTTATATCTGTTTTGTAACAAAGATATACAAATATAGATAATTAAAATTATTATTTAATGAATTGATAAATCTAAAGCATCAAGGTATTTAGAATAAAGTAAACTATGATATTTGCACATTAATTTCTGCCTTTTTTTTTTTTTTTTTTTTTTTTTTTTTTTTTGATGTCTGCTATTTATACCCCACCTTAAAACAATCTATTCTATGCTTTGCAAAAAAAAAAAATTTAAAGCCAATGAAATATTTTTTAACCATTTTTAGAAGTACTCTAGACACACTCCCCTCGCTATTTCCCACAAAGTATACTTGCTAATATAACACCACATACCACTCCCAACCCTTGAAAACTTTTATTACCCCATTTACCCCACAACGCCAGAATTCGAACCTGAAACCTGGGATACCAAAGGCCAGAGCGCTAGCCAATTGGCCATCAGGCATCACAAAATAGATAAGAGAAAATTAAAGGTTAATATTTAATGAATTTCTGAATCTTAAGCATCAAGGTATTTAAAATAAAATAAACTATCATATTTGCACATTAATTTCTATCTTTCTGTCTTTTTATTTTTGATGGCTGCCTTATATACTACCTTAAAGCAATCTATTCTATGCTTTTCAAAAAAAATTCGAATTTAAAGCCAATGAAATATTTTCGAACCATTTTTAGAAATACTCTAGACACACTCCCCTCGCTATTTCCCACAAAGTATATTTGCTAATATAACACCACATTCCACTCCCAACCCCTTGAAAAACTTTTATTACCCCCTTTTACCCCACAAAGGAAATATCGAAACTGCATTGTCGGAATCGAACACACAATTCCGAAACACTTCCTCCAGATAAATCTGTCTCAGCAATCTCACTCAAAACACATGCAACAGCATTTGCCTTTATTTTCTTTTAAACTCCATAAAAAGCAATAGAATATGCATGTCAAGTCCCCTATCGCATTCATGCACACAACATTCTGGGCACAGAGAAAAAACAATAAAAATGAAAACTGCTCGAAAGGTTGCAGCCAGAGAAGTCCGTGCCATTAAAGTGAGGGGCCCCTGTTTACGATGGCCCCGTGGCATGAGACGGACCCCAAATGGGAAGTGTGGCCAACTTAGCGTGACTGGCCCATTGATGGCCGGGGACACGCATTGGGTGGGGTTGCAGGCCACCCTCAAGAACAATCGCCAAGTCATCGCCAGATATTCTTTTTCCCATTCGCAGCACTGTTTTTTCATACGTCACTTGGGAGGCCAAAGAATTGGATGGCACTTGCTTTTGCATTGTGGGAGATTTCAATTCCTAAGTACTCTTTGGAATGGGAGTGTTTCGAAGAGTAATCATAACATAGTGCCCGTTGGAGATTTTTCATTCAAAAGTCATTGTTTTAGACATGCGATTCATATATATGGAAGAAAAGAAAGAGAAAAAAATGCATGATTTTATATTTTGAGGCACATAACAATCCTAAATAGCCCACCATTAAAATAAATTGATATTGATCAGTAAGTCGTATCCATATTGAAAGTAGAAATCTAAAATGCAGCTGAAATATAAAAATAGAATTAACTTTTAGTTGACGAAAATGGTCTTCAAATTAATGATAGCTGTCGTTTTAATCACTTAAGAAATGAGTTTCTACCATTTAAAAAAGGGATAGTGAAAAATGCATATAAAATGCGAACATTTATGTAGAACAGAATTGATTTCAAACAAATAACATTTAAAGAAAAAAGTGAATGGGATCATGCATACAAAATACGACTATTTTTACAGAACAGAGTTGATTTCAAACAAATAAAATTTAGAGAAAAGTCAATAATAATTCATGTTTATACAGAGAACATAAATATGAAAAGCACTTATAAAAATATAAAAAGTTATGAATTATTACATGGCACTTACATTAAACATGATATGGCACTTTAATTGTAATTTAGATATCACTTAAATTGCAAGAATTTTGTATTTCAAGATTTACGACATTTAAAACAAATGATTGAAAAGAGAAAAAAAGAATGGTAAACATTTTAGAATATCATCCAAAACTCTGTATGTTAATTTTTTTTAAAAATAGTTTTATAAAAAAATTCCTTCTTATCCATTTTTGGACACCTAATTGTTTTTGAAAGGTAAACTAAAATTAAAAAATTTTTTTTTTTACCTCAACACCATTTAATATAATTAATATTGAATTTTTAAATTAGCAGAATTTGAACCAATCAAGCACATTCTAGAAAAGAACATTATTATTTTTTTAATTTAAAATATTTTTATTTAAAAACTATCTGAGATATTTAACATGTATAATACTTTTGAGGTTTTATACTAAATATACAGGAAAACAACAATATTCCTTTCAAAGCTGTTTTCATTATTTTTGTTTAATAAACAATTTAAGAAAAATATTCAAATTATTTTCGGTACAATTTTCCTGAATAAGTTCATTGTAATTACAAATTGTAATCTACCAATTAGCAAAAAAGATTTTTAAACTGTATTATCATGGCAACAGCATACGTAGCAACGTGTTTAAATCATTTAGAAACCGTTATGCAAGAGGTGCATTTCCATCAAGCATACTCCGTTACTCATACATTGTTACCCTTTGTTGTGGATCGCCAAAATAGAAATATTGCACACAAACACAAAATATAACACAACACCCATACCTCTGACTCACCTTTTCATTTGCCTTTCAATGAGCATTAAACCAATACCTTGCTATTGATTCCACAAACAGCGATACATTTGCCAAATGTTGCACCCCTTCCACAGTATTGTACTCTTCCCTCGTAGGCAAATTAGAGATGGGGAGATGGATACATTTGAGGGGGTAGAGCTCTCTTTCCCTCCCCCTCCCACAGCGTTGAGAAGTGCATTATGAAACTCATGATTCATGTATTTGCTACACGTTAAAATCTGCAGAGAACAGATACGCCTAGAGGGCCTTTCGCAGTTGCAGCTCATTTCGTATGGACGGGTCATCGCCGGCCAAACGGTGAGCTTTATCCCCCCGGTCCCCTTTCGGGCCGGGAGATAGCGCTGCATTGGATTTTATTGAAATAAAGCATTTAGTAACAAGCCCTGGAACGAAAACGTGAATTTCGTGTTGACATTATCTCACCTCGTGACGGAGATAGCGAGATCGGTCAATTAAAAGGCATAATGTTTTACCGTCAGGTCATTAAAGAATGGATCACAGGTCAAATAATATGCTTTACTCTCAATACCCGAGGGTAATAGTGAATAGTGGCTTTATTTCAATAAAGCATTTAATAATAAACTCTAAAATGAAACACAAATTACGTAATCAGTCAATTAAAAGTATAATGCTTTACGCCAGTTAAATAAAGAACGGATCACTGGTCAAATAATATGCTTTACTCTCACCACCAGAGGGATTACGTAATCGGTCAATTAAAAGCATAATGTTCTCCGTCATATAGTTAAAGAACGGATGACTGGTCAAATGATATGCTTTACTCTCAGAATCCGAGGATAATAGTTGGTTTTATTGAAATAAAGCATTTAGTAACAAGCCCTAAAATGAAACACGAATTTTGGGAAGACACAATCTAACCTTGTGAGACACGTGTAATTGGTCCATTAAAAGCATAATGTTTTACAGTCAGGTAATTAAAGATCGGATCACTGGTCAAATAATAGGCTTTACTATCAATACCCGAGGGTAATAGTGGGTTTTATTGAAGTAAAGCATTTAGTAATAAGGTCTGAAACGAAAACGTGAATTTCATGTTGGCATTATGAGTGACGGAGATAGCGAAATCGGACAATTAGACAATTTTGCGTTGACACAGTCTAATCTTGTGAGACATATGTAATCGGACCATTAAAAGCATAATATAATGTTTTACATAACTAAATAACGGATCACTGGTCAAAAAATATGCTTTACTCTCAGTACCCGAGAGAAATAGTAAAATAGGGGGATTTATTGAAATAAATCATTTAGTAATAAGCCCTGAAACGAGTTACGAATTTTGGGTGGACACAGTCTCATCTTGTGAGACATATGTAATCGGTCCATTAAAAGCATAATGATTTACGTCAGGTAATTAAAGAAAGGACCACTGGTCAAATAATAGGCTTTACTCTCAGCACCCGAGGGTAATTGTGATTAGTGGACTTTATTCCAATAAAGCATTTAGTAACAAGTCCTAAATTGAAACACACATTTTGGGTTGATACATTCTGTCAACTCTTGTGAGACAAATATGTAATCGATCCATTAAAAGTTTTACGTCAAGTAATTAAAGAACGGATCACTAGTCAAATAATATGTTTTACTATCAATACCCGAGGGTAATAGTGGGTTTTATTGAAATAAAGCATTTAGTAATAAGCCCTACAACGAAACACGAATTCACTGTTGAAACAGTCTAATCTTGTGAGACAGAAATTTAATTGGTCAATTTAAACAATATACAAATAACTTGTTAACCCAATTTATTTCAACATTTAAGTAATTGTAAAAGATTATTTTATTCGAAAGAATGACAAATTATTTTAACAGCGAGCGAAATGGCAAATTATTTTAACAGCGAGCGAAATGGCAAATTATTTTAACAGCGAGCGAAATGGCAAAATATTTTAACAGCGAGCGAAATGGCAAAATATTTTAACAGCGAACGAAATGGCAAATTATTTTAACAGCGAACGAAATGGCAAATTATTTTAACAGCGAACGAATTGGCAAATTTGTTTAACAAGGTACGAAATGGCAAAATTATTACATGCTCATGATGAAGCTAATCATTATATTAATTATGGTGCAAATAATTAATATGAATTTTTATACGAAGAACAATACCGATTGTATATCATCCAAAATTTTAATGTCCTCATACTTTTAGATTGTCTTAGGTTAAAAAATTCATTAAATCAAAGTGCATGGTTAATTTGGCTGCTACAGTCTCAAAATGGTAATATTTAATGTAATAAATATATAATTTATAATATTTAATGTATTATTTTATTTGAAATGTTTTTAAATAATTAATAGCAAAAACTATGGTACCTAAAAATAATTTTTTTTTTCAAAAATATTGCTTAACACTTAAAAAATATTCATAGTGTACCTTTATTTTTGAATTTTTAATCCATATTTAACACCACAGTACACATTTCATAACTACAACAATACTCAAAATATTTAAAAATGTATAATAGAAAAACATTTAGAAATGCAAGAAAAAAAAATTAGAAATGGTCAAACTAAAAGTAATTTTATCAGCACACAATCATCCATAACAAATAGCAATCGCCTTAAACCAAAACTGGAAAACAAAACCTAAATTAAAAATCCAAATCCTCGGAGTCCCTACTACTAAGGTATTCAAAAAGAAACCCAAGAAAATATCCTATCAGAATATTATTCGTGAACTCCAAAAATTTCCAGACGATATTGAAGGGTGTCCCCACCCCAATTCCGAGAGTTCAGCCCTCCAGGCTCAAAGCTATAACGAAAGCTGCCGAAATGTACCAAGGAGTATTATTTTAATAACGAAAACTCTTCGTTAAGGGAGAGCAAAAAGTACAAAAGAAGAAAAAAAAAAAGCATCTTCTGATAACAGAACACAAAAATAATAGTAAAAAAGAAACAACAACAAAAGAATAAAGAAGCTTCTTTTTTTTTTTTTTTTTTTTTTTTTTTTTTCTTTTGTATTTTGTTACTACTTGATGAGCACGTCCCATTTCTGTGTTTCTTTACTTTTATTTAAATATTGATTTTTCAAGCAGTGGGCCTCCAACACGCTATGTCTCTTGTGTGTATTACCATCGAATTTTCGTCCCTCAGGCTAAAATGTATTTATTAGCATTCAAAGAAAAGTAAAAAAAGTAAAAAAAGAAGAGATAAGAGCAATGAAAATGCAAATCACTTATTGAGTTTCAGCACACAGCTTTCACCGTCTTCGCCGTGGCACCAGAGAAAATCCCATTCCAAAAATAATGTGCCCCAATATTAAGAGCCGAAACCGATATTGAATTTCATAGCCGCCATATCGATCACCGCTGGTACAGATCAGTGGGACGATGTTAATACACGGTCAGGCGAAATTCAGTGTTAATAGCGAGTCATAAATCCTTCTACACATCGAATATACATATAAAGGGTCTTTGGTTTCAGAATGTCCACATCAAAAGAATGGCTTTTCTATTAACAATAGATTCTGGTCTTTTGCTATTTGTATGCTAGGATTTCTGGTCTTTTGCTATTTGTATGCTAGGATTCTGGTCTTTTGCTACTTGTATGCTAGGATTCTGGTCTTTTGCTACTTGTATGCTAGGATTCTGGTCTTTTGCTATTTGTATGCTAGGATTTCTGGTCTTTTGCTATTTGTATGCTAGGATTCCGGTCTTTTGCTACTTGTATGCTAGGATTCCGGTCTTTTGCTACTTGTATGCTAGGATTCCGGTCTTTTGCTACTGGTAAGCTAGGATTCCGGTCTTTTGCTACTTGTAAGCTAGGATTCCGGTCTTTTGCTACTTGTAAGCTAGGATTCCGGCCTTTTTGCTACTTGTAAGCTAGGATTCCGGCCTTTTTGCTACTTGTAGCTAGGATTCCGGCCTTTTGCTATTTGTAAGCTAGGATTCCGGCCTTTTGCTATTTGTAAGCTAGATTCCGGTCTTTTTGCTACTTGTAAGCTAGGATTCCGGTCTTTTTGCTACTTGTAGCTAGGATTCCGGCCTTTTGCTATTTGTAAGCTAGGATTCCGGCCTTTTGCTATTTGTAAGCTAGGATTCCGGTCTTTTTGCTATTTGTAAGCTAGGATTCCGGTCTTTTGCTATTTGTAAGCTAGGATTCCGGTCTTTTTGCTTTTGTGTGCTAGGATTCCGGTCTTTTTGCTATTTGTGTGCTAGGATTCCGGTCTTTTTGCTATTTGTAAGCTAGGATTCCGGTCTTTTTGCTATTTGTGTGCTAGGATTCCGGTCTTTTTGCTATTTGTGTGTTAGGATTCCGGTCTTTTTGCTATTTGTGTGCTAGGATTCCGGTCTTTTTGCTATTTGTGTGCTAGGATTCCGGTCTTTTTGCTATTTGTGTGCTAGGATTCCGGTCTTTTTGCTATTTGTGTGCTAGGATTCCGGTCTTTTGCTATTTGTCAGCTAGGATTCCGGTCTTTTTGCTATTTGTGTGCTAGGATTCCGGTATTTTGCAATTTGTGTGCTAGGATTCCGGTATTTTGCAATTTGTGTGCTAGGATTCCGGTATTTTGCAATTTGTGTGCTAGGATTCTGGTATTTTTGCAATTTGTGTGCTAGGATTCTGGTATTTTGCAATTTGTGTGCTAGGATTCTGGTATTTTGCAATTTGTGTGCTAGGATTCTGGTATTTTGCAATTTGTGTGCTAGGATTCTGGTATTTTGCTATTTGTGTGCTAGGATTCTGGTATTTTGCAATTTGTGTGCTAGGATTCTGGTATTTTGCAATTTGTGTGCTAGGATTCTGGTATTTTGCAATTTGTGTGCTAGGATTCTGGTAGGTATTGCTAGGTATCTTAGAAAGTAAATATTTCTGTAAAAGTATAAAAGTGAAGGACTATTTTTTTGTCAATTGTAAAGAATTATTTACGTGGATAATTTTTAGTAGTAAACTGGATTTAGAATAGAATTGTTACTCTGCAAACATTTTAATGGATTTATTTAAGGAATACCTTTGAATTAATTAATTTCCTTTCATTTCATTTAGAGCATTGTTGTATAAATTTCCAAGTATGAAATTCAGAATTCTCACCAAAAAAAAAAAAAGTTGAAAATATTATCCTAATGTTCAACAACTACAATTCATCAAGATTTCCAAAAATTCAAAGGTGAAATTTTTAATAAAAGCACGTCAGAATGATTATATTGTTTCAATTATTATTTTTACATTTCATAATATTAATTTAATTTTGCATATTGATTTTAATTTTGATTATTATTACATAATGTTTTAAGTAAATATTATATATAAAATAATTTTTAAATGCTCCAGATAACAAACTGCATGAAGAAAAGGAAAATTCAGGAAATAAATGGCAACAGAAAAATTATCAACATATTACCTTGGTGCATTGTAAAATATAATTAAAATAGGCTTTTATGGAAAACAGGAAAATGAAGATTTAATGTATCTAGTTTATATTTTTTCATCTATTTTTTTTACATATTTAATTGATTCACGCATTCTTTTTCCATATTTAATTGATTCACACAATCTTTTTCCATATTTAATTGATTCCTGAATTAATTAAATATGGAAAAAGGATACATGTATTTTCACCATATTTAATTAATTTATGTATTTTTCCCCATATTTAATTAATTTATGTATTTTTCCCCATATTTAATTAATTTATGTATTTTTCCCCATATTTAATTAATTTATGTATTTTTCCCCATATTTAATTAATTTATGTATTTTTCCCCATATTTAATTAATTTATGTATTTTCCCCATATTTAATTAATTTATGTATTTTTCCCCATATTTAATTAATTTATGTATTTTTTCCCCATATTTAATTAATTTATGTATTTTTCCCCATATTTAATTAATTTATGTATTTTCCCCATATTTAATTAATTTATGTATTTTTCCCCATATTTAATTAATTTATGTATTTTTCCCCATATTTAATTAATTTATGTATTTTTCCCCATATTTAATTAATTTATGTATTTTCCCCCATATTTAATTCATGTATTTTCCCCATATTTAATTAATTCATGTATTTTCCCCATATTTAATTCATGTATTTTCCCCATATTTAATTAATTCATGTATTTTCCCCATATTTAATTAATTCATGTATTTTCCCCATATTTAATTAATTTATGTATTTTCCCCATATTTAATTAATTTATGTATTTTCCCCATATTTAATTAATTTATGTATTTTTTCCCCGTATTTAATTAATTTGGAATGTAATTTCATTTGGAATATGTATTTTTCATATTTATTGACGTATTTCTTAATTTGATCTGAAAATAATAATTTGTTACATTAATAAAATGTTTTAAAACCACTTTATCATACAAAAGCATGATATTTCTGTAACAAGAAACGCATATAAATGCATCAAATATTTATTTTATAATTATAGAACTCAGTATTTCGTAGAACAAAATCAAAATTTCTTTGTCAAAAACGCGAAAGAACATTCAGCAATATGCGTACGCTCAAAACACACAAAAGAAGAAAAAAAATTATAATAAAAGCAGCTTTTACTTATAACGTGCGAAAAGATAGAACAGGAAAAAAAAAGAAGTAAGAAAATTAATACAAATGGCAAACATGGCTGAAAAATGATACCGAAATCTCTGTCATCTTATTAAAAATGAGGAGAAATAATCATGGCCACGGTTTCATATAGGGTCGCGTGCACAAGATGAAAATGCCACTAAGGAAAAGAAAAAAATATGTCTTTCACGGTGGAGTATCGCGACCACTCAGAGCATTACGGTTACAGTTAAAAGATCCAAGCTGTTTCTTTGTGAATTGTGGGAAGGTTCATTTTTTTTTTTTTTTTTTTTTTTTTTTTTTGGCAACTGTTTTAATTGAAGACACTGATGACTAAAAAAAGATCTAATGACTGACAACCGCATCTAATAAACAGTCCTTGAAAATGAATCAACAGTAAACATTATATGATACGCTTTTTTTTTTTTTTTTTTTTTTTTTTTTTTGTTGATAAAAAAACTTTAATTACAATCGATTTGCGTAATATAGCCTTTTTTTTCTATTGAAGTTCACTGAACTATTACTCTAAAATTGGTTTTGAATTACCATACTAGTTAATTAGGTTCTAAGCTATTATTGATTCGGTGGTTTTTTGAAGATATTATTCAAGTACTGATAGCTTGCTTCATGTTCAATGAAATATTCGTTTCTTTCTAATTATAAATATGATTGTTATATTAGATATTTTTATTAATTGCTACTTAACTTAATTTATAAACAGCTGAAATCAAATTTTAAACCCGTTTCCAAGGGATTTAATTGACAATGTTCTTTTAACTGATGCATTTTACAGTTCAAATAACACAAAGTTAAACTAAAGTTAAATGAAAGTAATAAAAAAAGTTATTATAGTATCATCATTTAAAATTTTAACTAAGGTGATTTTTATTTTTATTTTATTCAGGAAAATTAAGAAAAAAAGGATAATTAGAAAAATAAATTAAATATGAGCAGCGCAATTAAATCACAATATTAATTTTCGTATATTTATATATGACTTGTATGAAAAACAAATATTCATAAATTAAAATCATTGTAATCAATAAATTCTGTAAGATTTAACAATGCTCTAAAAGGTTTATCAACTTTAAATCAGCTGTTATAAGAAGAATGGATTTTTTGAAATACAAATTATTTAATGCGGAGTGATTATTTTTTAATATTGGTAGCTCAGGAAAATTATTAATCAAACTAAAAGAATAATTACTTTCTAAAAATGTATTGTGTTTTTATTTTTTCATATAAATTGCTATTTCACTATGTTCACACTGTTAGAATTAAGTTGGATTCAAATTTGAATTAAATCATTATTTTCATTAAAAGAAATGTTAAATATCTGAATAAAAAAGAAATATTAAAAAATTTTAAATAAAAAGAAATTAGAAAGACAACATAAAAGCCGAAACACATATATAAATTTTAATCAAATTAATGGAAGTGACGTTAATACATATTATAATATTTTATTACAATTAATATTGTAATATAAAATTATTGATAATTTATAGCTTCAGTTGACTCAATCTGCTGAATCACGCTTTAAAAATGCTTAATCAGGCTTTTTAAAAAGGTTAATTAAACATGGTGAACTATATTTCCAATCTAAATCTTAAATTAAATTCTTATTTAAATTTAGTGAACTATATTTAAACAAGAAGTCACTGAAATTTAAAAAGAAATAAGTAAGGGGTCATTTCAGTGTTTATATATGTGTTGTTTCTTATCCTACTTAATAGAATCAACATATAGATCAAGTCCATGAACCTGTTTGGTGTCATGGAAGAAGGGAAAGGGGGACAGTTTCTGTTGTGATTTTTTTTTGTCACTCTATGGTAATTTTGCACACATTTTAGGCTAAATACAGTTTAATGTGGATTCCGAACCACTAATAAATATCCATGCCGTCGCCAGGATTCGAATCAGAAGTAGGAACAAAGGCCAGAATACTATCAAATTGGCCATCAGGCCGCTCTGTTGTTATGGAGCACTAGTAGGTGGAAGCAGTTATATTAGCAGTCATATTTCATAGTAATATTAGACTGTGATCTACGACTTAGTGGATTCCGAATCACTACAAACATTCATGGCATCGCTGGAGATCGAACCCAAAACCTGGGTCACCGAGCGCCAGTCACTCGGTCATCAGGCCCTTGTTTATATATATTATGCAATCAAAGCCTAATATGATTACCCTTTATTTTTTAAGAAATAAAAATAAAGTTGTATTGCGATTAATAGATTTCAGTGAAATAAAATTAGAATAGTCAAACAATAAGTAAAGTCTGAAAAATGGGTCTGATTTTCTAGATATATATAATATAGAAGGAAAAAGTGAAGATTTTCCTACTAAAGTAATTCTGATATGCATCAACAATCGTCAATTTTCATACAGAATATGTATTGAAATTCGATAATGCCTGGTATTCATCAATCCTATTAAAATTCAAAAACAAATCCTGATTCAATTTTACAATTTAATTTTCTATTGCCAACTTTTCAATAAATTAGAAAATTTTAAATTGCTATCACTGAAGAAAGTTTTTTTTGTCATAATATGAAATGTATCATGTTGGAAAGTTCCTGTAGAGCAATGCATACATAAATAGCAGCAATACATAAACAATAGAGCATACAATATAGAATAAAACTCCTGTAGCAGATAGCAACAATACATAAACAATAGAGCATACAATATAGAGTCAAACTCCTGTAGCAGATAGCAGCAATACATAAACAACAGAGCCTACAATATAGAGTCAAACTCCTGTATCAGATAGAAGCAATACATAAACAGAGCCTACAATATAGAGTAAAACTGCTGGAGCTGATAGCAGCAATACATAAACAACAGAGCCTACAATATAGAGTCAAACTCATGTATCAGATAGAAGCAATACATAAACAACAGAGCCTACAAAATAGAGTAAAACTCCTGTAGCAGATAGCAGCAATATATAAACTATAGAGCATACAATACAGAGCAAAACTCCTGTAGAGCTTTTCTGAAAGACCACACAGCGTCAAGAGCACCCCGATTCTTGGCACGCTATATTGGATTGCATTATAAATAAACGGACAGCGGATGATAAAATGAAGAAAAAGTATGAGAATGTGAGAGAAGTAAAATATTATTTTATGCATGTTTGGGGGAGGGGGAGGGAGAAAAGAGTATCAGCGGGAGGTCGAGGGGAGGGGGGAAAAAAAAGAACAGTTTGACATGTGATGCGAGATACATTTGTTCCTTCATTCTTCTCTTCTGTATGACAAATAGTTTCGGAAAAGTGGTTGCGTCTGGAAAGCCCTGTTGACTGAAGCTCTTCCAAGTGCACGGAGCATGACAGATGCGTTCTATTTACGACGTTTTTCGGTGAATCCTCAACAAGTTATAAGTAGGGTTTAGAAAAATGATTATGTATCACGGTTGCAGAAAAGTCAGTGTCAAATCCAGAGGAGATAACAGATTGTATTTATTTAAAAGTCAAAAAGGACTATGCTTTTCTCTAAGTTTGTGAATCTTTTGAAATGTAATTTTGTAACATAACCAAGAGACATAACATAACAATATAACGAAATTTTAATATAATAATAACAACCAAATAAGGTATCCAGATTTTTTTTTTTAAATTTGTAATTAATACACTTGCAATTTAAAAGTTTTTTTAAATTGCAACTTAAAGATTTTTTAATAATAAAATAAATTTTCCCATATAATTGCTTATACTTTAATTATATTTTTTTTATGCAACTTTCATCTGTTAGCTTTTTATGGCAAGAAACATAAATAAAACAGTTAATGTTGGTAAATTATATAAATTAATATTTGCTTATAGAAATTAATAAACGGATAGGATTAATATTTTTTATAAACATATAATAAAAAACAACATTTGTACGAAATTCTGAATCAAATATTCAAAAACTTAGTAAGCCTAATATTTGACATCCAAATGATTTTATTCAAGATATTATCCAATCAAATATCATCAAAAAATATTACATATTGGTGAAAGGAGTTATAGATAGAATATCTCTTTAAAACAATCCTGACTAATTATTAGTGATGTTCTTAAGAACAACCCAATGAAAAATGTGCTGCATTCATGAAAATCATATGGAGACTTATATTTTAACGTGGATTCCGAACGACTAACAAACATCCATACCACAGCCAGGATTCCAACCTGAAGCTTGTGGTACCAAAATCAAGAGCGCTAGTCAATTGGCCATCAGGCCGCTTTACGCATTGTAGAAGCCTATTATTATTAAATACTAAATCCAAATACTTTCAACTCATTAATATTATACAAAGGGATAATTGCATGTTTTTTTACTTAAATATTACTGATGCATTTGGAATGAAAAGTAAAAGTATTAGTCACCAAAAAGACATGCTATAACTATAACATAGAAAAATTCCCACTTTTTCTGCAAAAAGGGTTAATATTATAAATAACTTTACAAACAACATCTTTACTAAAAATGTGTTAAGGACATCCCAGTTTAAGGATAACGTACAACTTCATGTGAAAAGAGGGAAAAAACGTTACCACAAATAAAGGACAGAATTAGTGTTCCTCTTAAATGAAATGATGGAGAAACGGACAAAAAAATAATCTATACACCACAGAAATAAGTTGACTAATGAAAATAAGGAAGAGACTTTTGAAAAAAAAAAGGACACCTTATTTCGCTTAAAACATTTTTCTGTCCTTAAACAGATTATGAGATCGGATGACTCGTTAATCGGATTAGCCCAACTTTGAAGAGATCAAGTGGAGATGCGTCTCATTTTGAAAAAAACAAAAATGAGGAAAATGGCTAAAGCATTAGGATAGCTTTCACAAGGAGATAATCGGTTTTTAGTAATTTATTTCGAAAGGGACAGAAAAAAAAAATGATGCCGGTATTCCTCAGATAAATGAGAGGAAAAAAATTATCATTTTATAATGAATTAAATCACTTCTTAATGACGGTATTAAAGGTGTCCTGAGATGAAAAAAAGCGAGTGTCTTTAAGGATACTAATTGAAACAATGTAAAATTGCGACTTAATCCAAATAATTGGAAAAAAGAGATTATGCAATAGAATGTATAAGTCTAAACTATTTACTTGAAAAACAATTTACTCTTGTATCTAGAAGTGCGTGGAAATTTTTTCAGTTTTAAAAACATTTAGAGAAGATTAGGATATTTCAAATTTAATTTAAATATTAATATTTTTCATGCATGTTGTGCAGTAAAAAAAAATTCAGAAGAAATTTTGAATGAAACTGATTTTGTTTTCTATAAAAATTAATAGGGCAGTGTAGAGATTGATCAACCAGATTGTAACTGGGTGTTTGGTTTGTCGCTCTGCGCTCATTTTGTGCACACGATTTGCTCATTAGACCAGGAACTAAATTTTAAAGTGGATTTCGAACCATTACAAATATATATGGTACAGCCACGATTCGAACCTGGAGCCTGTGATTCCAAAGGCCAATTGGCTATCAGACCACTGTACATATTGTAGATGTTTATTATTATTAAGTATTAAATCTAAACACTTACAACTCATTAAAATTATAAAACACACAATTATCACATTATTATATATAACTTAAATATTATTGAGGAATTTGGAATTAGCAACAAACAAGATATGCTATAATTATCGCATAGAAAAACTTTCCATTATTTATGTAAAAAGGGTTAATATTAAAAATAATGTTACAAACAAGATCTTTTCTGAAAATGTGATAAAGAAATAACAGTTTCAGGATAATGTACAAGTTCATATAAAAAATAGAATAAATGTTACCATCAAATAAAGGACAGAATTAGTGTTCCTCTTGAATGAAATGATGGAGAAATGGACAAAAAAATAATCTATACATCACAGAAATAAGGTGACTAATGAAAATAACGAAGAGACTTTTGACAAAAAAAAAGGACACCTTATTTCGCTGAAAACATTTTTCCGTTCTTAAACAGATTATGAGATCGGATGACTCGTTAATCGGATTAGCCCAACTTAGAAGAGATCAAGTGGAGATGCGTCTCATTTTGAAAAAAACAAAAACGAGGAAAATGGCTAAAGCATTAGGATAGCTTTCACAAGGAGATAATCGGTTTTTAGTAATTTATTTTGAAAGGGACAGAAAAAAAAATAATGCAGGTATTCCTCAGATAAATGAGGGAAAAAATTATCATTTTATAATGAATTAAATCACTTCTTAATGACAGTATTAGAGGTGTCTCGAGATTTAAAAAAAAGCGAGTGTCTTTAAGGATACCAATTGAAACAATGTAAAATTGCAACTTAATCCAAATAAGTAGAAAAAGAAATTATGCAATAGATTGCATAAGTCTGAACTCTTTACTTGATAAGCAATTTACTTTTGATCTAGAGTACATAGAAATTTGCCAGTTTTAAAAACTTTTAAGGAGATATTTGGTTTCTTGCTCTACGGTCATTTAGTGCACGCATTAGGCTAATTAGAGCGGGATCAACAGTTTAAAGTGGATTCAGAACCACTCACAAACATACACGCCATAGCCAGGCTTCGAAGCCTGTGGTACAAAGGCTTACCTGAAGCCTGTGGTACCAAAGGCCAGAAAGTTCAAGAAGTTAAAGTAAGGCAGAGGATGAAAATTCATGGGCTAAACAGAGTAAAGGAGCTATACACGAGGGCTAAACAGACCGGGACCAACAGTTTAATGTGAATTCCGAACCACTCACAAACATCCAAGTCATTGCCAGGATTCGAAACTGGATCTTGTGGTACCAAAGACAAGAGCGCTAGCCAACTGGCCATCAGGTCGCTTTACATGTTGTAGAAGCATATTATTATCAAGCACATAATCTAAGCACTGTTAACTCATTAAGATTATGCATAATAATGTGATAATTGCGTGTTTTATAACTTAATATTACTGATGAATTTGGAATTAAAAGCGAAAGTACAAGTATTAGCATAAAATAAGATATGCTACAACTATCGCATAGAAAAAATTCCCACTATTTATGTAAAAAGGGTTAATATTATAAATAACTTAACAAACAAGATCTTTACTAAAAATGTGTTAAGGAAATAGCAGTTTAAGGATAACGTACAACTTCATGTAAAAAGAGGGGAAAAATGCTACTATCAAATAAAGGACAGAATTAGTGTTCTTCTTAAATGAAATGATGCAGAAATGAACAAAAAAATCTATACACCACAGAAATAAGCTTACTAACGAAAATAACGAAGAGACTTTTGAAAAAAAAAGGACACCTTATTTCGCTGAAAACATTTTTCTGTCCTTAAAACAGATTATGAGATCGGATGACTCGTTAATCGGATTAGCCCAACTTAGAAGAGATCACGTGGAGATGCGTCTCATTTTGAAAAAAACAAAAACTAGGAAAATGGCTAAAGCATTAGGATAGCTTTCACAAGGAGATAATCGGTTTTTAGTATTTTTTTTTGAAAAGGACAGGGAAAAAAATGATGCAGGTATTCCTCAGATAAATGAGGGAAAAAAATTATCATTTTATAATGAATTAAATCACTTCTTAATGACTGTATTAGAGGTGTCTCGAGATTGAAAAAAATGTGAGTGTCTTTAAGGACACTAATTGAAACAATGTAAAATTGCAACTTAATCCAAATAATTGGACAAAGAGATTATGCAATAGAATGCCTAATTTGATAAAACAATTTACTCTCGTGTCTAGAGTACATGGAAATGTTTAAGTTTTATAAACATTTAAAGAGAAGATTAAGATATTAGAAAAATGAATTTAAATATTGATATTTTCATGAATGTATTGCAGAAAAATATTTACATGAAACTTAAAAAAAAATATATTAATGTAGTCTGAAGGTTGGGAAACCAGATTGTAACTTGGTGTGGTTGGGATGAGATACTCGAGGCATAGGATTGAGAATTCACTTTTTATTTACGCATGCAAAAACGCCACATTATATATGCACATACAATTAGACACAAGCAATATTTAACACATTCGAAGTAAAGTGGATAATAATAACTTCTCAGAGGGACTCTACTTCTGAGTTAGTACTCTCCTCTAAGCATATGTCAAACTGTAGGTCCAGGTCTAATTAGCCCAAAGTGTACACAAAATGAACCGTAGAGCGACAAACCAAACGTCTAAGTGCAGTGTGCGTCAAGAAGTGCAGGGCTGAGGTAAATATATTTCCTCTCGGGGATAAAGTAAACGTTTCTCTGCAGGGAAGCATGGTTGCGCTGTATTTCCTATCGGAGGAGAGTTTCGAGGCCTACTGACAATTTTTTTTAAAGGGGCGGTCATTTTGTGCACACTTTAAGCTAATTAGATCGGGATACAGCTTAACGTGGATTCCAAGCCACTAACAAACATCCATGTCCCCGCCATGATTCGAACCTGAAGCCTATGGCACCAATGACCAGAGCACTAGCCATAACCAGTATGTAGGAGGAAGCATGGTTACAATAGTTCTTTACCAGAGATTACCAAAAAAATTAGCAAAAGTATAATTTATGATGATAGTTTTTCCTGTAAACTACATTCATTGTTTCTTTTCTGATGACGAGTTACTTAAAAAAAAAGTTGCAAGAATCCGAAAAAACATTACTTCGTAACGAGTCAAATGAGCATTCAAAAAGCGTTTCATAGTTTTCATTTTGTATAATTAACAAAACTAACATTTATTACAAAATTTTTCCTGTAAGCATAGCTTATTGTTTTGATTCTGGTGAGGAGTTTCTCTAAAGAAAATTATAAAAGAGTGAAAAAAAATCGTTTCGTAATGATTCAAATGAGCATTTAATGGGCCAAAACACTGCTAAGCTGCAGCCATCTAAAAAGAGACATTATTCAACCATTACCCCTCTCTTGGCATGGGTGTCACGTGTGCGACATTTCGGGTTAAAAAATGCGGGGACAAGATAGGACACAAAGAATGACAAATGCCCGCTGGAAGATGAATTAAAATCAGATATGTGGAGCTCTTTTTCTGGACTCTTATTTTATCATCAGTAACGATTACAATATTCATCGGTAACTCGCCGGAGATAAAGTCATCTTGATGAATTACCAAAAAAATGCGATATAGATAATTGGCTTTTCTACAAAATTTAGCAATTTTTTTTTAAAGTTATATAAATTTATAAAGATTGAATGATTTTTAACATTTTTTCCAAGTTCAACAAAAGTACATTAAAATGCAATTTATGTATTGTTTATCAACTATGCATATAAAATCTACATTTAATTTTAATTAAATATCAAATAATTATTGTACACACTACATAAAGAATCAAATTTAATTTATTTTATTATAAATTATTGAAAACTTGATCTTTTCTTAATTGTAAGAGTTTTTATGATATAAATGCATAGTTAAACTTCATTTATACCATAAGAATACTAGCAGAACCCAGCATATGTTGTCCTGCAGTGAATGCATTGTAGAAAATTACATATCTCGAATATATTCTCCATGTTCTAATATATGTGCATACTCATTTTCATGGATATCGTTTGAACGGTCTATAAGATGAAATGATGCAGCACCTCTGGTGGCAAGGAACAATAAAGTGAATAGTGTGAAACTATTTTCCATACTCGAATACAGATTACCAATTTTCATAGCCAATTGTTGAACGGTATAGAAGTTAATAGACTGCAGCACCATCTTGTGACGACATACAACAAAGCGGAAAGCATAAAAACATTCTCCATGTTGTGTCAAACACACACAAAAAATTTCAACAAAATCGGTCCTGCCGTTTAGGAGGAGTTCAGTGACAAATACACGTTCAACATGTTCAGAAGAATTATATATAATATATAAAGATACAGTGAAAAGTAACCAATACACATAAACACTGTAGAGTTTAAATACGTATTAAAAATTTCAAAAATGAATAATTTATTAATTATGATAAATAAGCTTTGATAAACTATTCACTACATTTAATAATTCTATAAGATATTATTAAATGTCAATACATAATGAATAAATCAAATCCAAAATAAAACTCTAAAAATATATATTTAAATATTCTCTATATTTATAAATGGATGGCAAAATATATGTAAAATATATTCTAAAACTATATCACTAAACTATTAGAAATTAATATTATTAAATTAAAAATTTCTTGAAAACATTATGCCTTATAAGAAATAGATATTCATTATTTAGTTGCTGCGAAATATTTTTATACTTTACAATAAAAACACTTAATTCGCCAATATTAAATTGTAATAAAACTGGCATTATTAATCTTTATTGTGTTGCGACATACGGACATATCTTCAACGGATAGCGGATTTACCCTATTACTGTGAAGGATATTCATCTTGAATTACTTACAGCAAACATTAATTTCTTAGAGTTTACTCAAATTGGATGTCTAACGTTTAAAACTAATTAAATTAATCAAATTCATTTTAGAAATAACGTGACTATGAACAATTCTTTTATACAGGAAGAGCCTGTACAATTTACGACTCCTAAATTCCCACATTAAAAGGCTAGAGTTTACCAAACTCTGCAAGTGAGAACCACATTATTATTAAACATGAACACAAAAGCTGTGGTGTAAACATTTTTACCACACATGTCCCCATAATAACTTCCCCCCAAATGGCAATTAAAAGCTCTCTTAGGACTTAACCAGTCTGGCACGAGACTTAATCCCCCCCCTCCCGGAACACGTGTTCCAGCTTATAAACTTCCCAACAGACAAAAAGCTGGCGTCGCGTACAGTTGTAACACCCCAAAAATCCACGCAAGGATGAAAAGGTACCGAGAAAGTCATTGTTCTCCCAGTGACACCCAAAGTGCGAACCCATAAAACCCTGGTATGACCGACTTCCTGCTCCCACGTTTAAGAGGTGCTAAGTCACGTCCGCGTATTCTATTATTGGTCCAGGGCAAATAGCGCTCTTGATACTCTGGGGGAAGTTTACGATACCTCGTTTGAAAAATTGCCAGCGGTCTCCACTTTGGGTTTTGGAGACAAAAAGGAATAAATATGTCTCGATACGAGTTTCTTTGTTCATACTTTGTGGCGAAAAAATTAAAGGTTGGACAGATGTTGAATTTAAACGACTGGCTTTCTTTTTTAAACTCTAGACTTACTGGCAGTTTGAAAATAAATTTAAAATAAAAGAAATAGAAATTTTTAGAAAAATAAAAGTTATTCCTATTGTATGGCTACTGTTTCTACAAGCTATCAAAACTCTAGAGATGTTAAGAAAATCCTACTTTATAATAAAAATTTTCGATTTATAAGCTTGAAAAAGTTACCGTAACTATTTATTACATAACATATTAAGTTTTGATTATAAAGGACTATGGGAATTTTTTCCAGTGAAACAGGAAATGTAATATTTAATATTTAACAAATTCAAGAAATTAAAAAAAAAACATTGAAAACCTCATTTGAAAAACGATTTTTTTTTTATTGAAAGGTTCATATTTTTTTGTTTTCATCCTATATAGAAGTATAAAATTAGACAAAAAAATTGTTATGCATTCTAAAAATTCAGTTAATTTTTCTCTTAATTATCTATTGGATTGTTTATTATATGAGTATTATCAAATATGCAAAAAGAATCAATGCATAGATAAATATATTTTCATATCTAAGAAAGGTTA
The DNA here is from genome assembly GCA_021605075.1 of Caerostris darwini. Classification (NCBI taxonomy): domain Eukaryota; kingdom Metazoa; phylum Arthropoda; class Arachnida; order Araneae; family Araneidae; genus Caerostris; species Caerostris darwini. Next base: position 50,306 of record BPLQ01005387.1, on the reverse strand, counting down.
TGGAATACCATGAATGAGTCGGTTTAATTTAACATTCTTCCTACATTCATAGTACAATAAATATTCTTCATACTTTCGTAGTACATTAATGTACTTCGAATGTATGAAGAATGTTTAAACATTTCTTTTTAAAGTGTTGTAAATCTGGGTGGATTATGATAACCTCAAGGAATAAATGGAATTTAGCCGACCTCTTACAATTCAGATGGTTATTCTTGCAAAATTTTCATTTAAACAATAAGAGACTGAAAAGTTATTTACAGTTGAACTAAACTTAATTTCAAAAATACTACAGGCGTGTAGTATCTCAAATTAACATCCATAGAATTAAGGCGTACAAAATGCATTTGATGAAATTCGTCAACAAATAACCTTTTATATAAAAATATCAGGCAACAAAATGCATAAATTAATGAATGAAATACTTAAATTAGTTTTAAATTCAGATAGAAAATTTAAAACTAATGTGTCCCGATTAGAAAAAAGGCATTTAAATTACTTTTTAAAAGTCTGATTTGAATTGAAAGATGCAGGAATGTCAAACACATTGTTCCTAACTAAGTGGGAAAAAATAAAGAGAAGAACAAATTCAGACACTAGAGTATAAAAAACACACCCTTCAGTTACTATTGATTAATAGATTTTTTTTCCATTTCTCACATCTAGTTATTTTACGTGGCATCTTTTTTTTACATGCCTCTCTCTCTCTGTGGTAATTAACGTCTGGTACAGTCAAATGAAAACAAAGAGGAAAGAGAAAAGAAAAAAAAAACACGGGAGATGCAGTTGATTCCATATTTTCCGGTTGTTTTGCCACTAAGCGTAAAAAATTAGTTGAAAAAAAAAAGCAACATGCATCAATGATGTATAGACAGAATTTCTCAGAAAAAATTGCCAAGAAAAAAAGACCAAAATTTTATTTATTTCTTGATGATAGGATTTCTTTTTTTTCCTGCAAAAGAAGTTAGAAATTTTATGCTAGAAATGACCTGTCATTAGAATACGTAAAAAGAAGGCAAAGAGAGAAGTAAGAAAGAAAATAAAAAAAAAAAGACTTTCTAATCGGTAATGAGTTTTTTCAAACAATCTATTTCTTTGTTTTCAGACACACATATCATGATTAAACCTTTCGCGAATCGAAGAGAACGTGTCTGTTTTTGTTTGTGGAACGAAATATTTCAGTCATTATATTATCTGGAATTTAAATGCAGAAAAAATAAAAACATTTTTAACGTTTCGAGTGCTTTAAATAAACGTAAATCAAAATGATATTTGTGTTGGCAATGTTAGATGTATATTCTTCTAAATAAATTGTGTTTATGTTTGTTAATTTCTATTTAATTTAATTTAATTGCACACACTACATAATTTAAAATATTTCGTTTATAAAATAAAGTTAATTACTTTTTGAATTCCAAAATGCTTTATGAATACTTTATACTGTAAATATACAGAATGTAATAATTTAAATTTATTCCTAATTATTCTTTATTTTAAGAAAAGTCAAGAATTTATAATATAGGAAAGAATAAAATTAATCACTAATTTTTGTAATTTAAATATAAATATTTTTAATAATTAATTTTTGTAATTTTAATATTAATATAAATAAGGGTCTGATGGCCGAGTGGCTAGAGCTCTGGCTCTCGGCACCACAGATTTCGGGTTCAACTCCCGGCGGTATTATGAATGTTCGTAGTGCTGCGGAATCCACTTTAAACGGTAGGTACCGGTCTAATAAGATCGTAGAGCGTTGCGGTTGAAGTGTTACTCGCGTCCTTAGCATACCTTCAAGCTACACGTGCCCCCTGGTTGGTGCTAAATGAGTAACCGCGTGCAGCCCTTTTTTATGGCATAAAGATTAACTGTCTCTGAATTGCCAACTGCATTATAACAATATATTAATATAAATGTATTTAAACATAAATATAAACAAATTACTTTTCAAATTGAAATATATGTTCAAATACATTTATAATAATATGTCGTTCATTTAAATTACTTTTTAAATAACTGATTTGAATTGAAAGATGCAGGAATTTTAAAAGCACATTGTTACTAACTAAGTGGGAAAAAATAAAGAAAATAAACTCCCTAGAGTATAAAAAATACACCCTTCAGTTACTATTGATTAAAAGTTATTTTTTTTTTTTTTTTTTCATTTCTCCCATCTAGTTATATTACGTGGCATCTTTTTTTTACACATGCCTCTCTCTCTCTGTGGTAATTAACGCCTGGTACAGTCAAATGAAAACAAAGAGGAAAAAAAAAAAACACGGAGATGCAGTTGATTCCATATTTTCCGGTTGTTTTGCCACTAAGCGTAAAAAATTAGTTGGAAAAAAAAAGCAACATGCATCAATGATGTATAGACAGAATTTCTTAGAAAAAATTGCCAAGAAAAAAAAAAAAGACCCGAATTTTATTTCTTTCTTGATGATAATATTTTTTTTTTCCTGCAAAAGAAGTTAGAAATTTTATGCTAGAAATGACCTGTCATTAGAATATGTGAAAAAAAGACAAAGAGAAGTAAGAAAGAAAAAATAAAAAGACTCTCTAATCGGTAACGAGTTTTTTCAAAACAATCTATTTCTCTGTTTCCAGACACATATCATGATTAAACATTTCTGTGAATCGAAGGAAACGTGTCTGTTTTTGTTTGTGGAACGAAATATTTCAGTCATTATATTATCTGGAATTTAAATACTGAAAAAATAAAACATTTTGATGGTTTTAAGTCCTTTAAATAAACGCAAATCAAAATTATATTTATGCTTTTACATTTACACTTTTTAGATGAACATTCTACTAAATAAATTCCATTTATATTTGTTAATTTCTATTTAATTTAATTGTATTCACTAAATCATTTAATAATTCATTTATAAAATAAAGTTAATTGCTTTTCTGAATTCCGAAAATGTTTAATGAATACTTTATAATGTAAATATATAGAATCAAATAATTTAAATTGATTCTCATTTATTCGGAATTATACATTTTAAAAAAAGTAAAGAATTAATAATATTTTTTTTTTCTAATGCAGCTGGCAAACACTTAGAATAATTTTTTTCTTGGATGCCTTAAGGCCAGCGCTGCACCGACGTTACTCACTTAGCACTACCTAGGAGGTGCGTGTAGCTTGAAGATAAACCACTGACGCGGAGTAACAATGCGCCTGCAGTGCTCTATGATCCTATTAGACCGGGATCTACGGTTTAAAGTTGTTTCCGAACCACAAAAAAAAAGTATGGCACCATCGGGTCTCTTACGAAACCTTCAAGCTACCGAGCGCCCTGGGTAGTTAGTTCACTCGGCCATCAAGCACCAGATCAATACAATTACGTCATATAAAATGCATTTGATAGAATTAAATCAACAAATAACCCGTTTATATAAATATGTCAGCCAACGAAATGTATAAATTAATTGACAAAATATTTAAATTAACCACAAAATTTAAAACGAATGTGACTCGATTAGAAAAATGCATTTAAATTTCTTTTTAAATGTCTGATTTGAATTGAAAGATGCAAGAATGTCAAAAACATTGTTCCTAACTAAGTGGGGAAAAAAATAAAAATAAATGCAGGCACTAGATTATAAAAAAAAACTAACAACAGACCCTTCAGTTACTATCGATTAAAAGTTGCTTTTTTTTTATTTCTCACATCTAGTTATTTTACGTGGCATCTTTTTTTTTACATACTTCTCTCTCTCTGTGGTAATTAACGTCTGGTACAGTCAAATGAAAACAAAGAGCAAAGAGAAAAAAAAAAAACATGGAGATGCAGTTGATTCCATATTTTCCGGTTGTTTTGCCACTAAGCGTAAAAATTAGTTGAAAAAAGGCAACATGCATCAATGATGTATAGACAGAATGTCTTAGAAAAAATTGCCAAGAAAAAAAAAACCGGAATTTTATTTATTTCTTGATGATAGGATTTCTTTTTTCCTGCAAAAGAAGTTAGAAATTTTATGCTAGAAATGACCTGTCATTAGAATACGTGAAGAGAAGGCAGAGAGAGAAGTAAAGAAAAATAAAAGACTCTCTAATCGGTAATGAGTTTTTTCAAACAATCTATTTCTTTGTTTCCAGACACACATATCATGATTAAACATTTCTGTGAATCGAAGAGAACGTGTCTGTTTTTGTTTGAGGAAAGAAATATTTCAGTCATTATATTATCTGGAATTTAAATGCAGAAAAAATAAAAACATTTTTAACGTTTCGAGCACTTTAAATAAACGTAAATCAAAATATTTGTGTGCTTTTAGATATACATCCTACTGAATAAATTACATTTATGTTAATTTCTTCTTAATTTAATTGTATACACTAAATAATTTAATATTTCATTTATTAAATAAAGTTAATTACTTTTCTGAATTCCAAAATGTTTTATGAATACTTTACAAGCTAAATATACAGAATCAAATAATTTAAATATTACACATATAAATATCTAGTAATTAAATTATTCCTAATTATTCTCAACAGTACATTTTAAGAAACGTCAAGAATTTACAATGTAGGAAAGAACAAAATTAATCACTAATTTTTTTTTAGTTTAAATATAAATATTTTTAATAATTTTTGTCGTTTTATTATTAATATATATATATGGGGGTCTGATCGCCGAATGGCTAGCGCTCTGCCTCTCTGTACCACAGGTTTCGGGTTCAATCATGGATGATTGTAGTGGTTCGGAATCCACATTAATCGTAGGTCCCGGTCTAACATGATCATAGAATGTTGCGGGGGTATTGTTACTCGCTTCCTAAGCATACCTTCAAGCTACATGTGCCCCCTGGGTAGTGCTAAATGAGTAACAGCGTGCAGCCCTTGTTTATGACAAAGATTACCTGTCTCTGAATTGCCTACTGCATTATAACAACATATTAATATAAATGTATTTGAACATATATATAAACAAATTACTTTTTAAATTTAAATATATGTTCAAATGGACCTGAATGGCCGAGTGGCTAGCGCTCTGACGCTCGGTACACAGGTTTCGGGTTCGAGTCCAGGCGGTGCCATGGATGTTTGTAGTGGTTCGGAATCCACTTTAAAACGTAGGTACCGGTCTAATATGATCGTAGAGCGTTGCGGGGGCGTTGTGAAGATAAGCCGCGTCCGTGGCTTATCTTCAAGTGACACGCACCCCCTGGGTAATGCAAAGTGAGTAACGTCTGTGCAACGCTTGCCTTAAGGCATCCAAGACCAAGCTGTCTATGTGTTTGCCAGCTGCATCAGAAAAAAAACTATATGTTCAAATACATTTATAATAATATGTCGTTCATTTAAATTAGTTTTTAAATGTCTGATTTGAATTGAAAGTTGCAGGAATTTTAAAAACACATTGTTCCTAACTAAGTGGGAAAAATAAAGAAAATAAATGCACTAGGGTATAAAAACACACACTTCAGTTACTATTGATTAAAAGATTTTTTTTTTCATTTCTCAGATCTAGTTATATTACGTGGCATCTTTTTTTTACACGCCTCTCTCTCTGTGGTAATTAACGTCTGGTACAGTCAAATGAAAACAAAAAGGAAAATAAAAACATGGAGATGCAGTTGATTCCATATTTTCCGGTTGTTTTGCCACTAAGCGTAGAAAATTAGTTGGAAAAAAAAAAGCAACATGCATCAATGATGTATAGACAGAATTTCTTAGAAAAAATTGCCAAGAAAAAAAAAGAGCAGAATTTTATTTATTTCTTGATGATAGGATTTCTTTTTTTCCTGCATAAGAAGTTAGAAATTTTATGCTAGAAATAACCTGTCATTAGAATACGAGAAAAGAAGGCAAAGAGAGAAGTAAGAAAGAAAAAAAAAGATTTTCTAATCGGTAATGAGTTTTTTCAAACAATCTATTTCTTTGTTTCCAGACACACATATCATGATTAAATCTTCTGTGAATCGAAATAAACGTGTCTGTTTTTGTTTGTAGAAAGAAATATTTCATTCATTATATTATCTGGAATTTAAATGCTGAAAAAATAAAAACATTTTGAAGGTTTTAAGTACGTTAAATAAATGTAAATAAGAATTATATTTGTGTAAGCACTTTTAGATGAACATTCTACTAAATAAATTCCATTTATATTTGTTAATTTCTATTTAATTTAATTGTATTCACTGAATCATTTAATAATTCATTTATAAAATAAAGTTAATTGCTTTTCTGAATTCCAAAAATGTTTAATGAATACTTTATTATGTAAATATGCAGAAGAAAATAATTTAAATTTTCTTCTGCATATTTCTTCTCAATTATTCGGAATTATACATTTTAAAAAAAGTAAAGAATTTATAATATTTGTTTTTGTTCTAATGCAGCTGGCAAACACTTAGACAATTTTCTTAGATGCCTTAAGGCAAGCACTGCACCGACGTTACTCACTTAGCACTACCTAGGAGGTGCGTTTAGCTTGAAGATAAACCTTTGACGCGGAGTAACAATGCCCCTGCAGCACTCTACGATCCTATTAGACCGGAACCTACGGTTTAAAGTTGTTTCCGATCCACTAAAAACATGCATGACACCATCGGGACTCGAATACGAAACCTGTGGTACCGAGCGCCAGAGCACTAGCCACTCGGCCATCAAGCACCAGATCAATACAATTACGTCATATAAAATGCATTTGATAGAATTAAGTCAACAAATAACCTGTTTATATAAATATGTCAACCAACGAAATGTATAAATTAATTGACAAAATACTTAAATTAACCACAAAATTTAAAACTATTGTGACCCGATTAGAAAAATGCATTTAAATTACTTTTTAAATGTCTGGTTTGAATTGAAAGATGCAAGAATGTCAAAGACATTGTCCCTAACTAAGTGGGAAAAAAATAAATAAAAATAAATGCAGGCACTAGATTATTAAAAAAATAATAACAACACACCCTTCAGTTACTATTGATTAAAAGTTTTTTTATTTTTTATTTCTCAAATCTAGTTATTTTACGCGGCTTTTTTTTTTACAAACTTCTCTCTCTCTCTGTGGTAATTAACGTCTGGTACAGTCAAATGAATATAAAGAGGAAAAGTAAACAAAAAAAAACCATGGAGATGCAGTTGATGCCATATTTTCCGGTTGTTTTGCCACTAAGCGTAAAAAATTAGTCGAAAAAAAAAAAGCAACATGCATCAATGATGTATAGACAGAATTTCTTAGAAAAAAAAATTGCAAAGAAAAAAAAAAAATCAGAATTTTATTTATTTCTCGATGAGAGGATTTCTTTTTTCCTGCAAAAGAAGTTAGAAATTTTATGCTAGAAATGACCTGTCATTAGAATACGTGAAAAGAAGGCAAAGAGAGAAGTAAGAAAGAAAATAAAAAAGATTTTCTAATCGGTAATGAGTTTTTTCAAACAATCTATTCCTTTTTTTCCAGACACACATATCATGATTAAACCTTCTGTGAATCGAAGTAAACGTGTACGTTTTTGTTTGTGGAAAGAAATATTTCAGTCATTACATTATCTGGAATTTAAATGCTGAAAAAATATAATAATTTTAGCATTTCGAGTGTTTTAAATAAACGTAAATCAAAATATTTATGTAGGCGCTTTTAGATGTACATTCCACTAAATAAATTCAATTTATTTTTGTTAATTTCTATTTAATTTATCTTAATTGTACACAATAAATTATTTATAATCTCAATCAAATAATTTAGTGTATAGAATTGTTTCATTTATAAAATAAAGTTAATTACTTTTCTGAATTGCAAAAAGATTTATGAATATTTTATAATGTAAATATACATAATCTAATAATTTAAATTTATTGCTAATTATTCTGAACTATACATTTTAAGAAAAGTCAAGAATTCATAATATAGGAAAGAACAAATTAATAATTTTTGTAGTGTAATATGAATTTAAATTGTTTGTAATATTTTTTAATGCATATTGAATGTGTGTTTTTAATATTAATATGAATTTATTTAAATATAAATATACATATAAAATAAATATTTTTTGTGGTTTAAATTATATATTTAAATTAGTAGTTTAAATCTTTAAATTAAAATATATTTAAATATTTAAATATATATATTTTGTAGTTTAAATAATAAGTTTCAATATAAGTGTTAATATTTAATATTAAATACTTTTATAGTTTAATCTATACAAGTAAGGAACTAATTATAATTTCATTACACTAAATAATATACTAAGCAAGATAAAAAAAATAATTGCTTTTTACAGTTTTATTTTAAATAAACGTAAATCAAAATAATATGTGTGTAGGCGCTTTTAGATGTACATTCTACTAAATAAATTGCATTTATTTTTGATGATTTCCATTTAATTTAATTTAATTATATACACTAAATCATTTAAAATATTTGATTTATAAAATAAAGTTAATTACTTTTCTGAATTCCAAAATGTTGTATGAATACTTTATAATGTACAAGTGTAATAATTTAAATTTATTCTTAATTGTTATGAACTATGCATTTTAAGAAACCTCCAGAATTTATAATACAGGAAAATAAAATTAATCACTATTTTTTATAGTTTAAATATAACTATTTTTAATAATTAATTCTTGTAGTTTTAATATTAATATAAATTTATTTAAATATATATATTATTTAAATTTAAATTAGTAATTTAAATATTTAAATTAAAATATATTTAAATATTATTTAAACTACAAAATATAAGTTTTAAAATAATATTATTAATATTTAATATTACATATTTTTGTAGTTTAATAAATAGAAATAGGGGATTAATTGAAATTACATTACGCAAAATAATATACTAAGCAAGATAAACTGTAAGAAGACAATTTTTGAACAAATAAACTATCAGGGAATATAGATTTGACACAAAAAATAATACATAAACTTCTTAGATAATACCCAAAGATACATGTTTGACATGTTTATACATGTTTGAGAAAGAGTTTTTATAATGCTTTAGGAAATGATTTTTTTTTCTAGTAAGAAATTTAAAATTGTTTTACTTTTTACTAGTAAAAAGTACTCCTATTTGCGTAAAGTAAGTTACACATAAAAGATAGTAAAGGGAAATTGAAGACAAATAAATAAAAAAAAATGAAAATAATTTTATGCTTTTCATTTTAAATGAGTTATAATTCATGCGTAGCTAAGAATTGAGATAAATGCATATAGTACATATTAGTGCATCTTGCACATAAGTGCACTTGCGTATAGCTGTATTTATTTTTAGTAACAAAGGCATATACAAACTATAAAATATTTAGTTTGCTAGATTAATTAGTTTAATAAAAGTTTAATAAACAACAATAAGCATTATTTTAATATATATGTTGATAAATAAAAAAGATTAAAAATCCATAATGCATTTTAACTTTTTAATTTTAATTTAAATTTAAAAACAACTGTAATAAACCTGAATTAATATTAAAATGTAATAATAAATGCAAAATCCTAATTATATGCTTTGAGTTTCGCTTGAAGATTAAGAATCAACTTGGAAAAATATTTCTTTAATTAGTCTTTTACAATAATGCATATGCTAAATAAAGTATAAAGAATATGTTATTCAATCTTTCCAGATATAAATTTACAGTAAACTGGAAATTTAAGAAAATAATTAACTGCGAAAACAGAAAATATTTTTTTTAAAAATTGTCCATCTGTATAAACACTGCCCTCTGTTTTTGTAAAAATTCTTCACAGACGTGAATAGAGCCATTAATCATAACATCTTAAGAAAGAAGCGTTGCAGATCTTAAAATCTACATTCACCAACAGCGTGATCTTATGAATGGGAAGCTTTTACTACGAGTATGTGTGTAACGAAGCTAGACGGTTCACAAGGAGGAAGTTGAATACATGAATGGGGGACTTGTTTTCACACTAAAAATGTTGATTTTAAGGAGAACTCTTTTTTTTATAAAAAAGGAGGTTATTGTCATGGAAATTACTTTAAAAATAATCTCAAGGAGGTTTTTTTTATATAATTCTTTTAAGTTTATTATCTGTGGATTTTAAATAAATCTTTGTTTCGTAAGTGTATGAAGTTACGTGGAGGTATTTACGGAATTTTGTAAGATTAAATTTAAAAAAAATTATTAAAGAAAATGAAATTCATCTTATGCTTCTTAATAAATGGAATTTAAATAGATAATCTTCTACAAATGACATCAAGAAATAAACAAAGCAAGAAATTTGAAAAGAATTGAGCTATATATCTGCACATTATATATTAAATAAGAGCTAATTGATATTAAGGAACATATTTTACATATAATGATACGTTTGTTTAAATCTAGCTTTGGTTTGGTGTGTCGCTCTACGGTCATATTCAGCACACGAGGGCTAAACAGACCGGAACCTACAATTTACATTGGATTCCAAACCACTCACAACCATCCATGCCACGGCCAACATTCAAATCTGAAGCCTGTGGTACCAAAGATCAGAGCGCCACTTGGCCACTAGGCCGCCGTTTGTTTAAAATATGAATATTTTTACAAAATACATAAAATATGAAAATCGAATGTATGTTAAGTTATAAATTCTATTAAGTGATAAAATATAGGGCTGGCAACTCTACCCCGTAAAAAGAAAGCATTTCTTGTCTCGAAATCTGCCAGTAGGCAGACGGTCTTGGCCCACCATGAGGCTTTTTTCAAATTTTTTTCAATTTTCAAAATATAAAATTACATAATAATAAATGAACACCGAAGAAAAATCAAGAAACAAAAGCAACATCAAAATAATTTAAATGTTTAAATTTACTGTAAAAAGAAACTAAACAAATGCTTAAATCACATTATTGTAGGTGAATATTTTATAAGAATTCTGTATATGCATTAAATATCATTTCTCGAACAAATATTTTAAGGACAAAGAAATCCTGTAATATTTTATTAGTTAGTGTAAATTAAAAAAATAATATGCTAATATTACCATACAAAAATATTTTCTTCATGTGGCTTAAATTGTATTATTAATGTATAAATTTAACTTTAGTTCTTTCAAGAGAAACAATATTTTGAAATGAAATGAGTTTCATTCCATTTATTTTACTAAAAAAACATCACAGAAAATCTAATAAATGTGAAAAACCAGTTTTAAATTAAACAATTTTGAGTATATCTTTTAAATGATTGGCAGTATGATATTATACCTATTATTAAAATACACAAGAGATTTCGAAAGATACATTTATTTCCTTTTCTTTCAAAGTAATAACAAAAAGATAATAAAATGTCAATGATGATGATAATAAATTGATCATGATGATAAAATTATAATGACGAGGGTGATAATAAAACGATAATGCCGGTGACATGTTTATATTTGTTTTTATTCACGTAAAATATATTTTCCAGTGACCAAGTTAAAATGGCCACCGTCTCATAGCAGCTACTTTTAGTTATATCCAAAATGTGGCTGTATTTAAAAGTTATACTACGATTATACCACCTGATCATTCTGGCGCTCGGCACCTCATGTTTCGGTTTTGAGTTCCGGTGGTACCATTGATGTTTGTAGTATTTCGGAATCCAGTTTAAACTGTAGGTCCCTAATACGATCTTAGAGCATTGCGGAGGTAGTGTTACTTGCGTCTGTAGCATATCTTCAAGCTACACGTTCCCCCTGGGTTTGGTTTAGTTTGTCACTCTAAGATCAACTTGTGCACACGAGGGCTAAACAGACCGGGACCTACAGCTTAACGAACCCCGATTCCGCCAGGATTTGAACATGAAGTCTGTGATAGCAAAGTCAGAGCGCTAGCTACTAGGCCGTGGTAGTACTAAATGAGTAACAGCGGTGCAGTGAAATTTATTTTTAAAAAAAGCAATTTGTTAACCTGCCTGAAAAGAAATTACATAAAATGATCTCTGACTGGTTTATGACATTTCTTTTCAAATCCAATATTTGACAATGTTTCCAGATACTACGACGAATCTTAATATTCAACAACAGACGATATTGCATGGCAAATTAAATATATAATATTTACACAATGCTTCGTACAACGCAACTGCAAACAGATAGGGCACAATCCCGCTACATTGCTATTAAAGAAACACGCGCACAAACAGGCACGGGAGCGTCGCTTTTTATTTTCCCAGCTTCCACTCAAAGGGGACCCTCAGCACTCTTCGAACAATGGGCGGGAGGGGGGGTTCGAGCTGCAGGGAAAACTCCATCTGGGCGAACTTAAACAAACGCGGGCAGCAGCACCGGCGAGCTCCCCAGCTGCGCGGGAAAGTGGGATTGACAGGGTGATTCAGCCCTGCTCACGAAACGCTTCGTTGATAGCAGTAATTGGCGCTAACACGTGCTAACGTAATACTCCAGGGTGCATGTGGAGCAAGGTGAATGCCGGGAAATAGTTGGGTGTTGCCATAAAAAGATCATATGAGCTTAATCATTATTTTTTTGGAAAAATGATGATTTCATGATGTACGTTATTCACAGGCAGAAATGCTCACAATTAAAATAAGTTTAAATTATTTACAATTAACACATACTAACGTAATACTCCAAGGTGCATGTGGGGCAAGGTGAACGCCAGGAAATAGTTGGGTGTTGCCATAAAAAGATCATATGAGCTTAATCATTATTTTTTTGGAAAAATGATGATTTCATGATGTACGTTATTCACAGGCAGAAATGCTCACAATTAAAATAAGTTTAAATTATTTACAATTAACACGTGCTAACGTAATACTCCAAGGTGCATGTGGAACAAGGAGAATGCCAGGAAATAGTTGGGTGTTGCAATACAAAATCATATGCGATTATTCATTATTTTTTGGAATTTCAGTTGTACATTATTCACAGGCAGAAATTCTCACAATTGAAATAAATTTAATTAAATTCTTTACAATTAATGCGCGTTAATGTAATACTCCAGGGTGCATGTTGAGCAAGGTGAATGTCGGGAAATAGTTGGGTGTTGCCATATAAAGATCATATGTGCTTATTCATTATTTCATAGAGAAATGAGGATTTCAGTCGTACATTATTCGCAGATAGAAATCCTCAAAATTAAAATAAATTTAATTAAATTTTTTTACAATTACACGTGTTAACGTAATACTCCAGAATACAAGTTAAGCAAGGGGAATGTCGGGAAATAGTTGGGTGTTGCCATAAAAAAAATCATATCCAATTATTCATTATTTTTTGGAGAAATGATGATTTCAGTCGTGCATTATTCCAATTAATGCGCGAAACCTCCCAATTAAAATAATTTTAATTAAAGTCATTACAATTTTATTGCTATAATTCCTTATGCAACAACTTTTAATAAGTTAGACTACTTTTTGGACAATTATCGTATTAATTTTTGCAAGCATCTAGTACAAACTTTATAACGAAACGATTAAACGAATTTTATTTTGCTTGCTATTATTCATGCTATATTATTTATTATCTATTCCCGATTAGGTTGAATTTATTTAAATAATGAAAAGCAAAACATTTATTTAGTTTTTATGATTTAAGAACTATAAGGACAAATATATCAAATAATCTTTATGTTCACCTTAGAATCGTATTTGATGGGTAAAGAAACGTTATCAATTGCGTACTATTAAAACATAGAAAAGTTGGAAATCTTCAAGGAAAATTCGAGGAAACATTTGGACGGATTCAAGGAAAAGTTGAGGAAACATTTGAAAGGATTCAAGGAAAATTCAAAGAAAAATTTGGAACCACTTCCACTTATTATTCCATTTTTAACCGTAGGTACCAGTTCAATATGACTGTAGAGCGTTGGACGTACGATTGATAACTCTACTCCGTAAAAAGAAAACATTTCTGTCTTAAAATCTGCCAGTAGGCAGACGGCCTTGGCCTACCATGGGACTTGTGCCACTAATGATAATGATGATGATTATAATTTTCTTAAATCAAATTTAGTATGTGCTTTAAATGAATTATAATATTTACTGAACTCATATTTGAAAATGAATAAAAAATGAATGAAATATTTAAAAATAATGTTTAACATTTTAATAAGCATTTAGGGTTAAAGGAGAAGACATTCATGTGTGCAATTTGGAGACGGCCCCTTAACCTACGAGAGAAGGTAACAAAATTATGCATATTAATTTTTACGCTAAGAACATAAAATAAACAAAACCTGTTTCTAACCAACCTCTGCACCCTTTTATTCCGCTGACAACACTTAAACTATGCGCATATTTTAAATCCCCACCAAATAACTTTTGCCCCGACTCTTTTTCGACTTGGCGATGCAAATACGCGATATATTTATTAAATTTCGTTAAGTGCCTCTACCTCAGCCTTCACTGTATAGCTGGGGTTTTCAGGCAGAAAGCATGAAAGTTTTAAGATTTTCAGCTTTGAGAAGATTCTGTCTGTAGGCAAGTATTCCTAGTAAGACACTACATTGTTGCAATTTTTATAAAAAAAATAATGTATCGTGAAAAGGCATTTTCAACCACAGAATATTCATGACAAATGGTTGCAGCATGGAAAGTATAAAACATTGCTTTATCTAAATTAGCTTTGAGCCAAGTTTAATAAACGCTTTCAACTTTATTGAACACATTTATCTTTTAGTTACATATTTTCATAACATAGTATAAAAACACATTGCTATGCATATTTACTATGTTATTAACATGAGATGAAATCATATTACTATGTAACATTTTTACTAAGTAATATGTTATATAACTTTTACTATGTTATTGAAAAGTATTACATAGTAATATGCTTTCTTTACTAGCAAATGCATACACTTGAAGCTACTTTTTAATGTATTTTTATATTTATATAAAAATATACTTTGTAGCACAGGATTTTAATTAAATGTTAATTGTAAATTTTAAAAAAGTCATTCCATTAATTAAATTTAATTTACAGATTTTAAAAAGTAAATAAGCATTAACTATTCAAATGAATTAAATATTATTTTACATTTTGATACATTTTTCTATTTATCGTAGAAAACCTTTCTTAAATATAGAAATGAATTTCACAAAAATTAATTAAAATTTTTAATTTTCTCAAATTAAATAAACTGTTATATATTTTTTGAGAAAAATTGAAAGTAATTTTAACACCATGACATCATAATGAGGATGTCTCTTGTGAATTTATCCTTGACTGCCCTTTGACTACTGTAAGATGCAATAACCAATTAGAACGTATCTACAGAAACCGATAGTTAATTTTATCAAATTTTCTTCAAATTATATTATCTTCACGTAAAAAAATTCATTTTATCAAATTTATTAAGGCAATTTAATATAGAAATAGAGGAAATGCTTATCTGTAGATTTGAAAAAGTAATACGCACTTTAAAATATGGTAAATGATGTCGAGTGTTTCAAAGACAATTACTTCCGAAATTATATGAAATGTATTGTAATTAAGCTGATTATCAAGATAATTTTGCACGCATAAATTTTATACATTATTTTCACAATTTATCATTTTTATTTTATTTTAAAATTAGTTGCAACGTTAAAAAAACATCTTAGTAAGTTGAATGAGGCTAATATATTAACTATAATATAATTATTACAAGTTGACGTTATAAGTTTATTAAGTTGAATAAGTTACTTGATAAGATTGTGAATCATTATATTGTCAATTTTGGATTACATTTTCATATTTCCAAGCTTATGTGATTTATTTAAATTAATCATTTATTTTTTGTTTTATATTATATTACAATTTTATTTTATATACAAGATATTATATACAAGATATTATATACATATATATATATATATATATATATATATATATATATATATATATATATATATATATATATAATATTTTATATCTTTAATAAAGATAGTTGTAAAGAATTAAAGATGCTTGGAAAATGTAATTACCATACTGGACCGGATAAAAAGATGTTTAGTGCACTATCCAACAGACAGGAGAAAAAAATAACACTCATAATTAGGGAAAAACTAACCTTTCAAGATTTGGTTTGGTTTGTCTCTCTATGGTCGTTTTGTGCACACTTTAGGCTCATTAGACCGGGACCTACAGTCTAACGTGGATTTCGAACCATTAACAAATATCCATGCCCTAATTCAGGCTATTGCTAAAGGCTAGAGCTCTAGCCAATTAGCAATCAGGCCGCTAACTTTTGTAGAAAAAAAATTACAACAATGTTTATATTTTGTTATTTTTTTTTACAAATTTTGCAAGTAAAAGATACATTTATTTATTATGAACTATTTTTTTTATTATGTATTTTACGATACATTCATTTATTATGAACCTATTTTATAAAAGAAACCTTATTTGTATTTTAAAAAAAAACGACAGTAGACAAAGCAAGAAAACAGTTAAAAGTCATGTAGGAGTACAGAAGAAATATTCTTTTTGAAATAATAAGGAAATTATTGGGATCACTTGAAATTTTTGAAATGCCACATTGAATTTAATATATTTTTTAAGAAAAATTATATGGTATGAAGTTCATAAAATTTAAAATAACGTTGGAGAACCTTTTTCGATTGACTGATTTTTCAGAAAAATCACTGCTTTAATAAATAAATCAATTTTCATTAAAGCAAGGCATTTAAATCTAAATTTGTTTTAGATAAATTTTAGCATTATGTATGTAAAATTAAAATTACTCTCCAAGTTATTAACAACTTTTTCTACCTAATTTTTTTGTGTGCCTAATAAAGACTAATAAATCTCCAGCCTCATTTCCATGTAAAATAATATATATGAAGGCTTTAAAAATGCATTGTATTAAAGATCTCCGAGGTGTGATTTCCGAATACATACCACATTACCTTGGATCACAAACTTTTACAGCACACTTCACAAAAGGAAGCGAATAAACAAGAAAGCACACTTAACACGGCAAAGCTGCAACTCTGCCATTAATTCCAGCAAAGATGAAACAAATTTCGCGGGATTCCTTTCAGATTGAAGTGAAGCTGGGATTCCACAGCTTAAAAGTGGAATCCTTCCACGAATCTTATTAGATGTCTTTAAATGTATTACGTGTTGTGTGTTAAATATAGTTTGTAGTTAATTGTGGTGTTTATGTTGTATTTGTGCGCGTTCTAATAAAGCCGTGTGTGTTCTCAAACCTGTGCCTTTACCCAATCATACCCAGATTCAGGTATTTCACAAACAACCGGCAACATTAAATAGGAACATTATTAGAATCACAGGAAAATTTTGAATAAGCATGAATTGAACCAAATATATTTTCTAAAAAAAATTATTATATGTTCTGCAGTTAATAATATTCACAATATTGGAAAACCCTTTTTCGTTTGAATGAATTTTCAAGAAAAAATTGCAATTTTAATAAATAAAGCAATTAAATTAATTTTCATTGAATCAAATAATTTAAACCTAAATTTTTTTTAGATACTTTTACAAAAAAAAAAAAAATGCTAAAATTTAAAATTACTCTTATAGTTATTAACAACTGTTACTGTTTTTGTGCCTAATAAACACAAATAAATCACCAGTCTCATTTTCATATAAAATAGTATGTATGAAGTCTTTAAAAATGCATTGTATTAAAGATCTCTGAGGTGTGATTTCTAAAGGCATACCACATTATCTTGGATCACAAAGTTTTACAGTGCACTTCACAAAAGGAAGAGAGAATAAATAAGAATGCACACTTAACACGGCAAAGCTGAAACTCCGCCATTAATTCCAGGCCAGATGAAACAAATTTCGCGGGATTCCTTTCAGATTGAGAAACAAAATCAATAAGTCATCGTTAGCCTCGAGTAAAGATGGTAAACCCCTCTTTCAAACGTAACTTATTTCCCCATTAATGGAAAAGCAGCTGGGAACTAAAGAGTTTCCTCGTTTTTTTTTTTTTCTTTTATTACTTTTATTTCATCTTTTTTTTTCTTTTATTTTGCGAAATGATTTCAAGAAAAACCGAGTATTTTCGGTGAAAAGGAAACACCATTAAACTAAATCCCTTTGCAATGCTGTGTGACAAAAACATACCATTTTGAAAATGTTCTTTAACGATTTATTTATACACACCATCTAAGGTTATAAAGCGGTAGGTTTTCAAATGGGTAGGAGGGGGGTGATATAGTGGGTGGTTGAAGTTTATGTCCCTCCCTCCTATACTTTATGTTGAGTAGTGATCGCAGCAGAGTTCTTTTTAAAAAGAAAAGGTATGGATTTTTTTTTATGATAGGGTGTAACTGTAACTGCTGGATAACCGCGATTGCCAATGTAACATCTGGAGGTGTTTTATGGTCATTTTTTTCCCCAACAGATCTTTTTCTCGTTTAAAATGATGAAAAAGAAATTTTAATAACTCCAATGTGGCTTTAAACAGTATAAAATGAGATACACATAGTGCCAAAAAGTTGATAAGGCTATTTATAAAGTGCATAATTTGGGGCTCTCAACTCAAATTGCTTTGTACTATATTATCAGTCGTTAAAAAAAACTTACATTTAAAATGAGAAGAAAACATCAACTTTTAAATAAAATGAAACTTGTAACACTAAAATAATAGCAATAATAAATGAATAAAAATAGCAGTAACTTATAACATAATTATATATTAATAATTATATATCAAATATTAATATATATTACTATATCTAGTAAATAAAAAAACTGTTATTATAACTACATAAAAACAGCGATTACATAACACTGAAATAGTATAATAACGTTTTAAATAATCACTAAAAGATTTATAATTTGCATAATACATATTTTACGTATATAAAAAACAATCTCCCAAAGTTATGATTTGTATAAACAAATGATTTATTTTCATATTTTAGACTGAAATCATAAAATGCAATTCCACTGTATTAGGTTTTAAAATATGGATTTATAATAACAGAAGTGATTTACAAGTAAATTATAAAAAACAGCAAAAACTGAAATAAGAAAAGTTCATAAATCTTCCTTATTAATTAACGTATTTCAAAAGCTGAAACGATTCTTTCATACATTTGAATGAAACATATTTACAATTCTGTACAGGCAGGCATTTGAAATATATAATAAAAAAAAACCTTCGCACATTAAATTTATGCACGCGAATTACATTTTCTTTTATCTTCTATTAGAATAAAAATTAGAAACCCATAACTTTAATGTGCTTTACACTTATCAAAATGGAAAATATATTGGAATAATAATATAATAATATTTATAAATAAATTTTGATGAAAAAAAATTGAAACAAATTATTTCTCATATTATAATATTTAAAGATTAATAAAAATTAAAACGATTTGTTTATATGTTATATGTACTATGAAATACATTGCTTTTATTTTTAAAATCCCATTAATAAATAAAATTTAAAATTATTTATTAACTAGAAATTATTTATTATTAGAAAATATTTATTATTAGAAAATATTTATTATTAGAAAATATTTATTATTAGAAATTATTTATTATTTATTATTCTAGCTTTTATTTATTACTAGAATTATTTATTAACTAAAATTATTTATTAACTTATTTATTAACATCATACTTATACTGTAAAGCAAAAGACTATTCTTATAATATAATTTTATTCTCTTTAATAATTTATTCTTAACAGAATTTCTAAATATGATAAAGTAAACATTCTTCCACAAAATTTTCAAATATTATATTGAATTGTGTAATATTTCCTTAAAATGTTTTAAAAAAATCTTGCTATGCTTCCATTTTAGAAGAAATGAAATGCACGAAATTGCTATAAATACCAACTTATATTGACTTAAATATATTCCATAAATCGTCATAAATATGTCATACTACAATAATTATTAACCAAAGAATTATTGATTAATCGTTATTGGACATATTTATGACAATATAAATGATAATTTATGTTCAATAAATTTTAATAAATATGAGATATACTATAATATGTATTAACAATAAATTATTGATTAATAGTAATTGACCATAAATTGCTATATATATTGTCAGAAATATATATACACAAAAAATCTCTCAATTAAACCGGTTAAAAAAAAATCAGGACAATTTTTATTGATACCTACTCAAAACTGCAAATATTTCTAATGATATACTATTTGCAAAATCAAAATTTCCTTTCTATCATAGCAAAAATATCAATATAGACTATAGCAACATATAAATATAGACTAGAACAACAATATAGACTAGAACAACATACAACATAAAATAATAATCAAAAAAAAATGTTCTAGACACAAAAAAATTAGAGAAAATGCGACGATAAACCAGAAAATAAACAACAACAAAAGCACTATAATAAAATATTTGATTCCGCGAAATTTGCACAATCACGTACGAGTGCTGCATTCAAATAAGGGTAGAAAACACAAATATCTCCCACTTTGCAAAAATTACTGTACACCCTCTCAACATACTCCGTTTTAAAGTATGCAAATAGCTTTTCCGAAGTCATGCTGGAAAGGGGATGAAATTGAAAACGTTTTCTCTCTTAATAACATCCACCGGAAATCGCTTTAAGCTCAAGATCCATATAATAAACTGAATAAGTTTAACAACGCCACCAATACTCTCCGGACGAAAAATGCATTTGAAGGAGACAAACACATACGAATGGTAGCAACAGCAACAACAAAAAATAGCTCAATAGAGAACAGTTCTGCGTAGCGATAGGGGGTACGTAAATAGAGTGAGTCTGTCACGAAATTTAAGGAAGTGTTATCGAAGATTCACCTCCACTTTTTTTTTCTTCTTTTCTTTCTTCCTCTCTGTCTTCCAACCCCCCCCCCCTTTATATATCCGAGAGATATCCCGCCCGAATAAAGGGGGTACGCAAAAGCAGAGAAAAGAAGGCGAAATTGAAGTCGACTTTTCTTTTGACAAGTTCGGCGACAATACTTCACGCCACATTTCGTCCATCTATCTGGGTTTTTCTGTCCTGTCCTATCGGAAAAGAAAAAAAACACCGAAGAAGAGAATTGGAAAGAAAAGAAAAAGAAAGAAAAAAAGGGAGGGGATAGTAGGGAAGGGACATCTCATGACTGTCGGCATCTTTTCACTTTTCCTTCTTTTTTGGATGTCAGAAGAGATAGTTATAACGGACTTTTGACTTTGTTGAAGGATTTAACAAGTAGTTTTGCGCGAATTGATTTTTAGTCAATTTCTTTCTTCCTATCTTTCTGTCATTCTTGATACTAGATGGAAAAAAAAAGGAATGAAAAGGAAATACTTTTTTTAGGTGACTTAGAATAAAAATTGAGTGACCAAAAAAAAAAAAATATCAAAAAAATTTCCAGTCGTAGGTGAATAAAGTTACAGAAGAAGTACTGGGGAATATGGTTTAGCATTTTTATTTTTAAAATTAATTAAATTTCTTTTTTATAAAAATTTGTCATTTTGTCTTACGAGAAATACTGTTAATCTGAAAAATAAATTCTATTTTGTTGGCGTAAACTAAAATGTTACTAGCATAATTGTTTTTTTACATTCCTTCTAAATTTAAGTATTTAATTGAATATTATCTAAATAACATCAAAATATCGTTTCATTAAAGGAAAATTATTGAGTTCATGTTTTCAGAATAACTATCATAACTCATATTATTTGACGTCAATTCGTGACAGAACTCATATATTATTTGACGTCGTATATTAAATGAAGAATCATAAAATTTCGTATTTGTACTGAGAAGCAGAAAATTGTCCTTTTAATACAATTTTATTCAATTTAATAATATATTCTAGAGAGAATTTTTAAATATAAATAACTCAACATTCATCCATAAAATTGTGAAATATTTTATTGACTTGCGTAATATTTCCTTAAAAATTTTGAAAAAATCTTGCTATACTTCCATTTTAGAAGAAATGAAATGCACGGAATTCCTCTAAATGCCAGCTTATAATACCATAAATATATTCCCATTAAGTTTTATGAAAGAATTTTGTTAATTAAACAGGTAAAAAAAAATTAGGACATGTTTTATTCATACCTACTAGAAACTGCATATATTTCTAAAGATATATATTTAGCAAAATCAAATTTTCGTTTCCATCATAACAATATTTCTTGAAAAAAGGGAAAAAAATTTGCTGTGGAGGAAATAGTGGAAATGCGACGATAAACTAGAAAATAAACAAGCACCAAAAGCACTTTAATAAAATATTTGATTCGGCGAAATTTGCACGATCACGTACGAGTGTAGTATTCAAATAGGAGAAGAAAACACACACACAAATACCTTCCTATTTTCCAAAAATTACTGTTCATCCTCAACATACTCCGTTTTAAAGTATGCAAATAGCTTTTCCGAAGTCATGCTGGAAAGGGGATGAAATCGAAAACGTTTTCTTTCTTAATAACATCCACTCGAAATCGCTTTAAGCTCAAGCTCGATATAATAAACTGAATAAGTTTAACAACGCCAACAATGCTCTCCGGACGAAAAATGCATTTGATGGAAACAAATACATACGAGTGGTAGCAACAACAACAAAAAATAGCTCAATGGAGAAGAGTTCTGCGTAGCGATAGGGGGTAGGTCAATAGAGTGAATCCTTCACGAAACTTAAGGAAGTGTTATCGAAGATTCACCTCGAATTTTTTTCTTCTTCTTTTATTCCCCCCTTTTCTGTCTTCCCTCCCCACCCCCTTTATATATCCGAGAGTTATCCCGCTAAAATAAAAAGGGTGCGCAAAAGTAGAGAAAAGAAGTCGGAATTGTAGTCGACTTTTCTTTTGACAAGTTCGGCGACAATACTTCACGCCACATTTCGTCCATCTATCTGAGTTTTTGTGTCCTCTCCTATCGGCAAAGAAAAAAGAAAAAAAAACCCACCGAAGAAGAGAATTGGAAAGAAAAGAAAGAAAAAGTGAAGAGATAGTAGGGTAGGGACATCTCATGACTGTCGGCATCTTTTCTCTTTTCCTTCTCTTTTGGATGTCAGGAGAAGATAGTTATAACGGGGTTCTGACTTTGTAGAAGGATTTAACGAGTAGTTTTGCGCGAATTGATTTTTAGTCTATTTCTTTCTTCCTATCTTTCTGTCACTCTTGATACTAGAGGGGGGAAAAAGGGAACGAAAATGAAATCTTTCTTTTAAATGTTTTAGAATAAAAATTGAGTGACCAAAATATAATATCGAAACAATTTTCCAGTCGTGGGTGAATAAAGTTTCAGAAGAACGACTGGAATTGGGTTTAAAACTTCTATTTTTAAAACTAATTAAATTTCTTTTTTATAAAAATTCTTCATCGTGTCTCACGAGAAGTATTGTTAAACTGAAGAATGAATTGCATTTTGTTGGCTTGGATTAAAATGTTACTAGTAAAACTAATGCTAAATACTAAAGTATACAAACTAATACTATAATACTAAAATGATTTTATATTCCTTTATGAAAAGGTCAGTATTTACCCGATATATATTATCAAAATATTTTTTTTTTCCAATTGCAGATTATGAACAGTTACAGCAATAAAAAGAACAACGAAAAAAAAACAGATAATACAACACAAACACTGAAACAGAGTTCATTAATACAACAATCATGACAACTTGCAGATCTTTTAGCTACTAAAAATTGTTACCAGGTGAACCACAGGGAGGTATATCGTCTGCGCACCACTCAAAATATTGTTTCATCAAAAGAAAGTTAAGTTCATGTTTTCATGAAATAAAAACGCAAAGCGTATATGGCTTCAAAGCTTATCTGGTTTACATGAAAAGAAATTGAAGGAGATTCACATCAATACTTGATGCATTAATAAAGGTATTACATATTATCATTTAATAAAATTTCTACTTCAATGTTTAAATAACAATTATTAACCCTAAATTATTGATTAACCATTAATGACCATAAAGTGTCATATATATTGCCATAAATATACCAACGAAAGAATTCTCATAATTAAACCGATAACAAAAACTCCAGGACAGGTTTTATTCATATCTGAACAAATATGCACATATTTCCAGTGATATATATCTAGCAACATCAAAATTTTAATTTCATCATACCTATTTTATAAAGAGAAAAAACAATTTGCTGTTGACACAAAAAATTCGGAAAATGCGACGATAAACCAGCAAATAAACAAGCACCAAAAGCACTTTAATAAAATATTTGATTCGGCGAAATTTGCACAATCACGCACGAGTGCAGTATTGAAATAAGGGTAGAAAACACAAATAAATCCCACTTTTCCAAAAATTACTGTTCACTCTCAACATACTCCGTTTTAAAGTATACAAATAGCTTTTCCAAAGTCATGCTGGAAAGGGGATGAAATCGAAAACGTTTTCTTTCTTAATAACATCCACCCGAAATCGCTTTAAGCTCAAGCTCGATATAATAAACTGAATAAGTTTAACAACGCCAACAATGCTCTCCGGACGAAAAACGCATTTGAGGAGACAAACACATACGAGCGGTAGCAACAACAAATATAAACAACAAAAAAAATAGCTCAATGGCGAAGAGTTCTGCGTAGCGATAGGGGGTAAGTCAATAGAGTGAGTCTTTCACGAAATTTAAGGAAGTGTTATCGAAGATTCACCTCTACTTTTTTTTTTCCTCTTTTTCCTTCCTTTTTTGTCTTCCACCCCCTTCTTCCCCCTTCATATATCCGAGAGATATCCCGCCAAAATAAAATGGGTGCGCAACAGTAGAGAAAAGAAGGCGAAATTGAAGTCGACTTTTCTTTTGACAAGTTGACGACAATACTTCACGCCACATTTCGTCCATCTATCTGAGTTTTTCTGTCCTGTCCTATTGAGAAAGAAAAAAAAGAAAAAAACACCGAAGAAGAGAACTGGAAAGAAAAGAAAAGAAAGAAAAAAGTGAAGGGATAGTAGGGAAGGGACATCTCATGACTGTCGGCATCTTTTCTCTTTTCCTTCTCTTTTGGATGTCAGAAGAGGATAGTTATAACGGGGTTTTGACTTTGTAGAAGGATTTAACAAGTAGTTTTGCGCGAATTGATTTCTAGTCTATTTCTTTCCTCCTATCTTTTCTGTCACTCTTGATACTAGATGGAAAAAAAATTTAATGAAAAAGGAAATATTTTTTTAGATGTTTTAGAATAAAAATTGAACGACGAAAAAAATTATATCAAAAAAAAAAATTCTACTCGTAGGTGAATATAGTTACAAAAGAACGACTGGAAATGAGGTTTAAAATTTCTATTTTTAAAACTAATTAAATTTCTTTTTTAAAAAATGTTTCATCTTGTCTTATGAGAACTACTGTTAAACTAAAGAATAAATTCTATTTTGTTGGCGTAATCTAAAATGTTACTAGAGTAATTTTTTTAATATTCCTTCCAAATGTCAGTATTTAATCGAATATTATCTAAATATCCTCAAAATATTGTTTTATTAAAGGAAAATTATTGAGTTCATGTTTTCATAATAAATATCATAACTCATACTATTTGACGTCAATACGTGACGGAACTCATATTATTTGACGTCATATATTAAATGGAGAATCATAAAAGTTCATATCTCTACTGAAAAGTAGAAAACTGCTCTTTTAGTATAATTTTATTTGCTTTTGTAATAATCTATAGAAAAAATTCCGAAATGTAAATAATTAAACATTCATCCATAAAATTGCGTAATATTTGAAAAAAAAAATTTTTTAATCTTGCTATGCCTCCATTTTAGAAGGAACGAAATGCACAAAATTTCTATAAATGAAAGCTAACATTCTCATAAATATTATAGTATATATCATAACTATTATTAACCATCAATTATTGATTAACAATTATTGACCATAAATTGCAATATATATTGTCAAAAATATATAAACGAAAGAATTCTCTTAATTAAACACATAAACAAATATCCAGGCAAGTTTTATTCATACCTACTCAAAACTGCATGTATTTCTAAAGAATGTAATCTAGCAAAATCAAAATTTCAATTCCATCATGGCTATTTCTTAAACAAAGAAAAAAAAATTTGCTTTGGACACAAAAAATAGAGGAGATGCGACGATAAACCAGAAAATAAACAGCCACCGAAAGCACTTTAATAAAATATTTGATTCGGAGAAATTTGCACAATCACGTATGAGTGCAGTATTCAAATAAGTGAAGAAAACACTCACAAATACCGTCCTATTTTCCAATAATAACAGTTCGCCCTCAACATATTCCGTTTAAAAGTATGCAAATAGCTTTTCCGAAGTCATGCTGGAAAGGGGATGAAATCAAAAACGTTTTCTTTCCTAATAACATCCACCCGAAATCGCTTTGAGCTCAAGCTCCATATAATAAACTGAATAAGTTTAACAACGCCACCAATGCTCTCCAGACGAAAAATGCATTTGAGGAGACAAACACATACGAGTGGTAGCTACAACAACAACAACAACAAAATAAAATGGCTCAATGGAAAAGAGTTCTGCGTAGCGATAGGGGGTAAGTCAATAGAGTGAGTCTTTCACGAAATTTAAGGAAGTGTTATCGAAGATTCACCTCGACTTTTTTTTTTCTTCTTTTATTCCTCCCTTTTCTGTCTTCCACACCCGCCCCCCTTTATATATCCGAGAGATATCCCACCAAAATAAAAGGGGTGCGCAAAAGTAGAGAAAAGAAGGCGAAATTGAAGTCGACTTTTCTTTTGACATGTCGGCGACAATACTTCAAGCCACATTTCGTCCATCTATCTGAATTTTTCTGTCCTGTCCTATCGGGAAAGTAAAAAGAAAAACACCGAAGAAGAGAATTGGAAAGAAAAGAAAAGAAAAGAGAAAAAAAGTGAAGGGATAGTAGGGTAGGGACATCTCATGACTGTCGGCGTCTTTTCTCTTTTCCTTCTCTTTTGGATGTCAGGAGAAGATAGTTATAACGGGGTTTTGACTTTGTAGAAGGATTTAACAAGTAGTTTTACGCGAATTGATTTTTAGTCTATTTCTTTCTTCAAATCTTTCTATCATTCTTAATACTAGATGGGGGAAAAAGGGAATGAAAAAGAAATATATATATAATATATATATATGAAATACATATATATATTTAGAATAAAAATTGGGTGACAAAAAAAAAAGAAAAATTACATCGGAAAAATTTTCAGTAGTAGTTGAATAAAGTTACAAAAGACCACTGAGGAATTGAGTTTTAAAGTTCTATTTTTAAAACTAATTAAATTTCTTTTTTATAAAAATGTTTCTTCTTTTCTTAAGAGAACTACAGTTAAATTAAAGAATACATTTTATTTTGTTGGCGGACACTAAAATGTTACTAGCATAATTTTTTTTTATATTCCTTCCAAATTTCATTATTTAACGAGAATATTATCTAAATAGCATCAAAATATTGTTTCAATAAAGGAAAATTATTGAGTTCATGTTTTCATAATAAATATCATAACTCATATTATTTGACGTTCATATAATAACTGGAGAATCCTAAAATTTCATAACTGTACTGAAAAGCAGAAAACTGCTCTTTTAAAATAATTTTTTTCGCTTTTATAATAATCTACAGACAAAATTTCGAAATGTAAATAATTAAATATTCATCCATAAAATTGAGTAATATTTCAAAAAAACTTTTTTCAAATATTTCTGTGCGTCCATTTTAGAAGAAATGAAATGCACAGAATTTCTATAAACGAAAGCTTACATTCTCATAAATATGTCATATACTATAATAATTAATAACTATAAATTATTGATTAACCATTATTAATCATAATTTGCAATATATTATATAATGTCAAAAATATATAAACGAAAGAATTCTCTTAATTAAACAGATAACAAAAAATCCAGGACAAGTTTTATTCATACTTATATATCACTAGAAATAATATGCAGTTTAGAATATCTAGCAAAATCAAAATTTCAGTTAAATCACAGCAATACTTCTTAAAACAAGAAAGATGCTGTAGACACAAAGAAATACAGAAAATGCGACGATAAAACAGAAAATGAACAAGCACCAAAAGCACATTAATAAAATATTTAATTCGGTGAAAATTTGTACAATCACGTACGAATGCAGTATTCAAATTAGGGAAGAAAACACTCACAAATACCTACCTATTTTCCAAAAATTACTGTTCGCTCTCAACATACTCCGTTTTAAAGTATGCAAATAGCTTTTCCGAAGTCATGCTGGAAAGGGCATGAAATCGAAAACGTTTCCTTTCTTAATAACATCCACCCGAAATTGCTTTAAGCTCGAGCTCGATATAATAAACTGAATAAGTTTAGCAATGCATACAATGCTCTCCGGACGAAAAATGCATTTGAAGGAGACAAACACATACGAGTGGTAGCAACAATAACAAAAAAATAGCTCAATGGCGAAGAGTTCTGCGCAGCGATAGGCGGTAAGTCAACAGAGCGAGTCTTTCACGAAATTTAAGGAAGTGTTACCGAAGATTCACCTCGACTTTTTTTTTTCTTCTTTTATTCCTTCCTTTCTGTCTTCCACCCCCTTCCCCTTTATATATCCGAGAGATATCCCGCCAAAATAAAAGAGGTGCGCAAAAGTAGAGAAAAGAAGGCGAAATTGAAGTCGACTTTTCTTTTGACAAGTCGGCGACAATACTTCACGCCACATTTCGTCCATCTATCTGAGTTTTTCTGTCCTGTCCTATCGGGAAAGAAAAAAAAACACCGAAGAAGAGAATTGGAAAGAAAAGAAGAAGAAAAAAAAGTGAAGGGATAGTAGGGAAGAGACATCTCATGACTGTCGGCATCTTTTCTCTTTTCCTTCTCTTTTGGATGTCAGGAGAAGATAGTTATAACGGGGTTTTGACTTTGTAGAAGGATTTAACAAGTAGTTTTTCGCGAATTGATTTTTAGGCTATTTCTTTCTTCCTATATTTTCTGTCACTCTTGATACTAGATGGGGAAAAAAAGGAACGAAAAGGAAATATATTTTTTTTAGATGTTTTAAAATAAAAATTGAGCGACCAAAAAACAAAAATAATATCGAAAAATTTCCAGTCGTAGGTGAATTACAGCAGAACGACTGGAATTGGGTTTACGACTTTAACTTTTAAATCTAATTAAATTTTTTTTTTTATAAAAATTTTTCGCCGTGTCGTCTTACGAGAAGTATTGTTAAACCGAAGAATAATTTGTAATTTGTTGCCGTGGTTAAAAATGTTACTAGTAAAACTAATACTAAATACTAAAATACGCAAACTAATTCTCGTAAACACTAAAATTATTTTCTATTCCTTTATGAAAAGGTCAGTATTTATGCGATATATATTAATTATTAAAATATTGTTTCATCAAATAAAATTGGAGTTCATGTTTGCATGCTATAAAAACGCAAAGCGTATATGGCTTCAAAGCATATCTGGTTTACATGAAACGATATTGAAGGAGATTCACATCAATACTTGGTGCATTAATAAAAGTATTATAACCATTTAATAAAATTTCTACTGTAATGTTTAAATATTTGTTATATTTATTATATAATTTATACAATATTTTAAAGAAATATATATTTATGCTTATAAATATAAAGTATAAAAAATATATCAATCCACTTTAAATATACGATGACTATTAAAATAAATTACACAATAATTATTCACAAGAGTTATACCTATATAATATGAACTATCGTTATTTTAAGCATATAAAATTTCAAAATATTCGTAAAGTAATTGTGTACTATTAATGAAATGCACAAATTTCCTATACATACAAGCTAAATATTGTAATAAATATATTCCAATTAAATTTTACAAAAGAATTTTCTTAATTAAACAATAAAAAAAAAAAAAAAACTCAGTACAAGTTTTATTCACATCTACTTAAAACTGCATATATTTCCAGTGATAGATATATAACAAAATCAAAATTTCGTTTCTATCATGGGCATTATTTCTTAAAAAAAGAAAATAAAAAGGTGTTGAGGACACAAAAAATAGAGGAAATGCGACGATAAACTAGAAAATAAACAAGCACTTTAATAAAATATTTGATTCGGCGAAATTTGCAAAATCACGTACGAGTGTAGTATTCAAATAGGGGAAGAAAACACACACAAATACCTTCTCCTTTGCAAAAATTACTGTTCGCTCTCAACATACTCCGTTTTAAAGTATGCAAATAGCTTTTTCCAAGTCATGCTGGAAAGGGGATGAAATCGAAAACGTTTCCTTTCTTAATAACACCCACCCGAAATCGCTTTAAGCTCAAGCTCGATATAATAAACCGAATAAGTTCAACAACGTCAACAATGCTCTCCGGACGAAAAATGCATTGGAGAAGACAAACACATACGAGTGGTAGCAAAATCAACAACAAAAAAATAGCTCAATGGAGAAGAGTTCTGCGTAGCGATAGGGGGTAAGTCAATAGAGTGAGTCTTTCACGAAATTTAATTAAGTGTTATTGAAGATTCACCTCGACTTTATTTTCTTCTTCTTTTATTCATTTCTGTTAGTCTTCCACCCCTCGACAACCCCCTGCCCCCTTTATATATCCGAAAGATATCCCGCCAAATAAAAGGGGTACGCAAAAGTAGAGAAAAGAAGGCGAAATTGAAGTCGACTTTTCTTTTGACAAGTCGGCGACAATACTTCACGCCACATTTCGTCCATCTATCTGAGTTTTTGTGTCCTGTCCTATTGGGAAAGAAAAGAAAAAGAAAAAAAACATCGAAGAAGAGAATTGGAAAGAAAAGAAAGAAAGAAAAGTGAAGGGATAGTAGGGAAGGAAGGGACATCTCATGACTGTCGGCATCTTTTCTCTTTTCCTTCTCTTTTGGATGTCAGGAGAAAATAGTTATAGCGGGGTTTTAACTTTGTAGAAGGATTTAACAAGTAGTTTTGCGCAAATTGATTTTTAGGCTATTTCTTTCTGTCATTCTTGATACAAAAAGGGGGAAAAAAAGAGAATGAAAAGGAAATATTTCTTTTTTTTAGATGCTTTAGAATAGAAATTGAGTGAACAAAAAAATAATATCGGAAAATTTTCCAGTCGTAGGTGGATACAGTTATAGAAGAACGACTGGAATTGGGGTTTTAAAACTTCTATTTATAAAACTAATTAAATTTCTTGTTAAAAAAAAAATTTCGTGGAGTCTTACGAGAAGTATAGTTAAATTAAAGAGTAAATTGTATTTTGATTGCGTGGAGTTAAATGTTTTCTGATAATATGGCCTAATTATTACATATTACTTATCAAAAAGTCGTTATTTACCCCAACATAAATTATAACAATAATATCCAAATATTGTTTCATGAAAAGGAAAGTTATTTTCATGTTTTCACGCAATAAAAATGTTAAGCGTTTATAAATTCAAAGCATATTTGGTTTGAATGAAAAGATACAGTTCAATACCTAATGCATTAATAAAAGCAGTATAAATTAAAATTTCTCCTGTGATGTTTAAAAAGTTCTACAATTTATATATATTAGAGAGAGATAGAGAGAGAATTAATATTTCGTTTCTATCATGAAAGTATTTCTTAAAACAAGAAAAAATGTGCTGTAGACACAAAAAATACAGACAAAGCGATGATAAACCAGAAAATAAACAAGCACCAAAAGTACTTTAATAAAATATTTGATTCGCCAAAATTTGCACAATCACGTATGAGTGCAGTATTCAAATAAGGGAAGAAAACACACAAATACCTTCCACTTTGCAAAAATTACTGTTCACTCGCAACATACTCCGTTTTAAAGTATGCAAATAGCTTTTCCGAAGTCCTGCTGGAAAGGGGATGAAATCGAAAACGTTTTCTTTCTCAATAACATCCACCCGAAATCGCTTTAAGCTCAAGCTCCATATAATAAAATGAATAAGTTTAACAACGCCAACAATGCTCTCCGGACGAAAAATGCATTTGAGGAGACAAACACATACGAGTGGTAGCAACAACAACCTCAACAACAAAAACAAATAGCTCAATGGAGAAGAGTTCTGCGTAGCGATAGGGGGTAAGTCAATAGAGTGAGTCTTACACGAAATTTAAGGAAGTGTTATCGACGATTCACCTCGACTTTTTTTTTTCTCTTCTTTTCTTCCTTCCTGTTCTGTCTTCCACCCCTCTCCCCCTCTATATATCCGAGAGATATCCCGCCGAAATAAAAGGGGTCCGCAAAAGTAGAGAAAAGAAGGCGAAATTGAAGTCGACTTTTCTTTTGACAAGTCCGCGACAATACTTCACGCCACATTTCGTCCATCTATCTGAGTTTTTCTGTCCTGTCCTGTCCTATCGGGAAAGGAAGAAAAAAGAAAAAACACCGAAGAAGAGAACTGGAAAGAAAAGAAAAGAAAGAAAAAAGTGAAGGGATAGTAGGGAAGGGACATCTCATGACTGTCGGCATCTTTTCTCTTTTCCTTCTCTTTTGGATGTCAGGAAAAGATAGTTATAACGGGGTTTTGACTTTGTTGAAGGATTTATCTAGTTTTGCGCGAATTGATTTTTAGTCTATTTTCTTTCTTCCTATCTTTTCTGTCATTCTTGTTACTCGATGGAAAAAAAGGGAATGAAAAGGAAATATTTTTTTTAGATATTTTAGAATAAAAAATGAGTAACCAAAAAAATATCAAAAAAATTTCCAGTCGTAGGTGAATAAAGTTACAGAAGAAGTACTGGGGAATATGGTTTCAAATTTCTATTTTTAAAACTAATTAAATTTTTTTTTTATAAAAATTTTCATTTTGTCTTACGAGAACTACTGTTAAACTAAAAAATAAATTCTATTTTGTTGACGTAAACTTAAATGTTACTATAAAATTTTTTTTTTTTTACATTCCTTCCTAATATCAGTATTTAATCGAATATTATCTAAATAACATCAAAATATTGTTTCATTAAAGGAAAATTATTGAGTTCATGTTTTCATCATAAATATCATAATTCATATGTTATTTGACGGTCGTATATTAAATGGAGATTCATGAAAAATTTCATATTTGTACTGAAAATCAGAAAATTGTCCTTTTAAAATAATTTTATTCAATTTAGTAATATATTCTAGAGAAAATTTTTAAATATAAATAACTAAACATTCATCCATAAAGTTGTGAAATATTTTATTGACTTGCGTAATATTTCATTAAAAATTTTGAAAAAATCTCGATGTACTTCCAATTTAGAAGAAATGAAATGCACGAAATTCCTATAAATGCAAACTTAGAGTACCATAAATATATTCCAATTAAGTTTTCTGAACTAATTTTCTTAATTAAACACGTAAAAAAAATTAGAACATGTTTCATTCATACCTACTCAAAACTGCATATATTTCTAGCAAAATCAAAATTTCTTTTCCATCGTGGCTATTTCATAAAAAAAGAAGAAGAAATTGTTGTAGACACACACAAAAAAAAAAAATAGAGAAAATGCTACGATAAACCAGAAAATAAACAAGCACTTTAATAAAATATTTCATTCAGCGAAATTTGCACAATCACGTAGGAGTGCAGTATTCCAATAGGGGAAGAAAACACACATAAATATCTTCCACTTTGCAAAAATTACTGTTCGCCCTCAACATACTCCGTTTCAAAGTATGCAAATAGCTTTTCCGAAGTCACGCTGGAAAGTGGATGAAATCGAAAACGTTTTCTTTCTTAATAACATCCAACCGAAATCGCTTTAAGCTCAAGCTCAAGCTCCATATAGTAAACTGAATAAGTTTAACAACGCCAACAATGCTCTACGGACGAAAAATGCATTTGAGGAGACAAACACATACGAGTGGTAGCAACAACAACATCAACAATAAAAAATAGCTCAATGGGAAAAGAGTCCTGCGTAGCGATAGGGGGTAAGTCAATTGAGTGAGTCTTTCACGAAATTTAAGGAAGTGTTATCGAAGATTCACCTCGACTTTTTTTTTTCTTCTTTTATTCCTCCCTTTCTGTCTTCCACCCCCTCCTTCTCCCCCTTTATATATCCGAGAGATATCCCGCCAAAATAAAAGGGGTGCGCAAAAGTAGAGAAAAGAAGGCGAAATTGAAGTCGACTTTTCTTTTGACAAGTCGGCGACAATACTTCACGCCACATTTCGTCCATCTGAGTTTTTCTGTCCTGTCCTATCGGGAAAGAAAAAAGAAAAAACACAGAAGAAGAGAATTGGAAAGAAAAGAAAGAAAAAAGTGAAGGGATAGTAGGGAAGGGACATCTCATGACTGTCGGCATCTTTTCTCTTTTGGATGTCAGGAGAAGATAGTTATAACGGGGTTTTGACTTTGTAAAAGGATTTAACAAGTAGTTTTGAGCGAATTGATTTTTAGTCTATTTCTTTCTTCCTATCTTTTCTGTCATTCTTGATACTAGATGGAAAAAAGGGAACGAAAAGGAAATATTTTTTTTAGATGTTTTAGAATAAGAATTGAGTGACCAAAAAAATAATATCGAAAAAAACTTCCAGTCGTAGGTGAATAAATTCACAGAAGAAAGACAGAATTTGGGTTTAAAACTTCTATTTTAAAACTAATTAAATTTTTCTTCTATAAAAATTTTTCATAGTGTCTTACGAGAAGTATTGTTAAACTGAAGAATGAGTTGTATTTTATTGGCGTGTATTAAAATGTTACTAGTAAAACTAATACTAAATATTAAAATACACAAACTAATACAGTAATACTAAAATTATTTTATATTCCTTTATGAAAAAGTCAGTATTTACCCGATATATATTATCAAAATATTGTTTCATCCAATAAAAATTGAGTTCATGTTTTCATGCAATAAAAACGCAAAGCATATATGGCTTCAAAGCATATCTGGTTTAAATGAAAAGATATTGAAAGAAATACACATCAATACTTGATGCATTAATAAAGGTATTAGTAAGATTTAATAAAATTTCTACTGCAATGTTTAAAAATAACGTATATTAACCATAAATTATTGATTAATCGTTAACTACCATAAAATGTCATATATATTGACATAAATATATGAACGAATGAATTCACTTAACACACAAAAAAATTACAGGACAGGTTTTATTCTCATCTACTCAAAACTGCATACATTTCTAGTGATATATCTAGCAAAATCATAATTTCAATTCCATCATTGCATTACTACTTAAAACAAGAACGAAAACATAGGTGTTCTAGACACAAAAATTGCGACGATAATCCAGAAAATAAACAAGCACCGAAATCACTTTAATAAAATATTTGATTCAGCGAAATTTGCACAATCACGCACAAGTGTAGTATTCAAATAAGGGAAGAACACACACACAAATACCTTCCCCTTTGCAAAAATTACTGTTCGCTCTCAACATACTCCGTTTTAAAGTATGCAAATAGCTTTTCCGAAGTCATGCTTTAGAAAGTGGATGCAATCGAAAACGTTTCCTCTCTTAATAACATCCACCCGAAATCGCTTTAAGCTCAAGCTCCATATAATAAACTGAATAAGTTTAACAACGCCAACAATGCTCTACGGACGAAAAATGCATTTGAGGAGACAAACACATACGAGTGGTAGCAATAACAACAACAAACAACAAAAAATAGCTCAATGGGAAAAGAGTTCTGTGTTGCGATAGGGGGTAAGTCAATAGAGTGAGTCTTACACGAAATTTAAGAAAGTGTTATCGAAGATTCACCTCCACTTTTTTTTTTTTCTTTTCTTTCTTTCTTCCTCTCTGTCTTCCAACCCTTTATATATCCGAGAGATATCCCGCCAAAATAAAAGGGGTGCGCAAAAGTAGAGAAAAGAAGGCGAAATTGAAGTCGACTTTTCTTTTGACAAGTCCGCGACAATACTTCACGCCACATTTCGTCCATCTATCTGAGTTTTTCTGTCCTGTCCTATCGGGAAAGAAAAAGAAAAGAAAAAAAAAACACCGAAGAAGAGAATTGGAAAGAAAAAAAGTGAAGAAGGGATAGTAGGGAAGGGACATCTCATGACTGTCAGCATCTTTTCTCTTTTGGATGTCAGGAGATGATAGTTATAACGGGGTTTTGACTTTGTAGAAGGATTTAACAAGTAGTTTTGCGCGAATTGATTTCTAGACTATTTCTTTCTTCCTATCTTTTCTGTCATTCTTGATACTAGATGGAAAAACAGGGAAGGAAAAGGAAATATTTTTAAAAAATGTTTTAGAATAAAAATTGAGTTACCAAAATATAATATCGAAAAATTTTTCCAGTCTTAGGTGAATAAAGTTATAGAAGAACGACTGGAATTGGATTTAAAACTTTTATTTTTAAAACTAATTAAATTTTTTTTTTATAAATTTTTTTAATCTTGTCTTGCGAGAACTACTGTTAAAATAAAAAATAAATTCTATTTTGTTGGCGTAATCCAAACTGTTACTATCAAATTTTTTTATATTCCTTCCAAATGTCAGTATTTAATCGAATATTATCTAAATATCCTCAAAATATTGTTTCATTTAAGGAAAATTATTGAGTTCAGGTTTTCAAAATAAATATCATAACTCATACATTATTTGACGTCAATACGTGACGGAACTGATATTATTTGACGTCATATTTTAAATGGAGAATCATAAAATTTCATATCTGTACTGAAAAGCAGAAAACTGCTCTTTCAATATAATTTTATTGGCTTTTATAATAATCTATAGACAAAATTTCTAAATGTAAACAATTAAATATACATCCATAAAATTGCGTAATATTTCTAAAAAAATTTTTTAAATATTTCTCTGCGTCCATTTTAGAAGGAATGAAATGCACAGAATGTCTATAAACGAAAGCTTACATTCCCATAAATATGTCATATACTATAATTATTATTATTATTAACAATAAATTATTGATTAATCATTATTGACCATAAATTGCAATATATATTGTCAAAAATATATAAACGAAAGAATTCTCTTAATTAAACACATAACAAAAAATCCAGGAAAATTTGTTCTCATACCTATTCTAAACTGCATATATTTCTAGTTATATATATCTAGCAAAATTAAAATTTCAGGTCCATCATAGCAGTACATCTTAAAACAAGAAAAAAAAATGCTGTAGACACAAAAAATAGAGGAAATGCGATGATAAACCAGAAAATAAACAAGCACTTTAATAAAATATTTGATTCGGGCGAAATTTGCACAATCACGTACGAGTGCAGTATTCAAAATAAGGGAAGAAAACATACACAAATACCTTCCTATTATCCAAAAATTACTGTTCACCCTCTCAACATACTCCGTTTTAAAGTATGCAAATAACTTTTCCCAAGTCATGCTGGAAAGGGGATGAAATCGAAAACGTTCTCTTTCATCCACCATTTAACATCCACCCGAAATCGCTCTTAGCTCAAGCTCGATATAATAAACTGAATAAGTTTAACAACGCCAACAATGCTCTCCGGACGAAAAATGCGTTTGAGGAGACAAACACATACGAGTGGTAGCAGCAACAACATCAACAAAAAATAGCTCAATGGGAAAAAGTTCTGCGTAGCGATAGGGGGTAAGTCAACAGAATGAGTCTTTCACAAAATTTAAGGAAGTATTATCGAAGATTCACCTCGACTTTTTTTTTTCTTTTATTCCTCCCTTTTCTGTCTTCCACACCCGCCCACCCCCCTTTATATATCCGAGAGATATCCCGCCAAAATAAAAGGGGTGCGCAAAAGTAGAGAAAAGAAGGCGAAATTGAAGTCGACTTTTCTTTTGACAAGTCGGCGACAATACTTCACGCCACATTTCGTCCATCTATCTGAGTTTTTCTGCCCTGTCCTATTGAGAAAGAAAAAAAGGAAAAAACACCGAAGAAGAGAACTGGAAAGAAAAGAAAAGGAAGAAAAAAGTGAAGGGATAGCAGGGTAGGAACATCTCATGACTGTCGGCATCTTCTCTTTTCCTTCTCTTTTGGATGTCAGGAGAAGATAGTTATAACGGGGTTTTGACTTTGTAGAAGGATTTAACAAGTAGTTTTGCGCGAATTGATTTTTAGTCTATTTCTTTCTGTCATTCTTGATACTAGATGGGAATGAAAGGGAAATATTTTTTTTAGATGTTTTAGGATAAGAATTGAGTGACCAAAAAATATTGAAAAAATTTCCAGTCGTAGTTGAATAAAGTTATAGACTGTTTCTACTGGAATTGAGTTTACAATTTCTATTTTAAACTCTAATTAAATTTTTTTTTTAAATTCTTCATCGAGTCTTACGATAACTATTGTTAAACTAAAGAGTGTATTATATTTTGTTGGCGTAATTTAAAATGTTACTAGCATAATTTTTTAAAATATTTTTTGCAAAAGGTCAGTATTTAACCAGATATGTGATTAAAGGAACATTGAATTCATGTTTTCAAGCAATAAAACCACAACGCGTTTATGACTTCAAAGCATATTTGGTTTAACGGAAAGGATATTGAATTCATTGTAAAAAGATACAATTTTACAATAATTGATGCATAAAAGCTTTATCATTAAATAAAATTCTCCTTTCATGTTTAAAAAATGTGTTATATATGTTATTGAACTTAGAACAACTTTATACAATATTTTAAAGAAATATATATTTAAGTTTATAAAAATAATATGAAAAACATATCAATCCATTTTAAATACATAATGATTATTAAATTGAATTACGCAAAGATTATAAATATATATTATGCACTATAGTTATTTTAAGCATATAAAACTTCAAATATTTGCAAAGAAATTGTATACTATCAATGAAATTAAGAATTAGAAATTCACAATAAATTTTTAATAATGTTTAACTATTCATATACCATAATATATTTAATTATTCATATACCATAATATATCTAATTATTCATATGTTATAGTAATAAATTTAATTATTCTTACTTATACCATTATTTTTCTATATGATTATAATTCAGTCACTTCCATTTTTAATGATGATTAAAAATTTTACATTAAATTTTCTTGCATTAATAAGAAAATAAAGTTGACGCACATTTAAAGTATTAGA
Source organism: Caerostris darwini (assembly GCA_021605075.1). Lineage (NCBI taxonomy): Eukaryota > Metazoa > Arthropoda > Arachnida > Araneae > Araneidae > Caerostris > Caerostris darwini. The sequence continues at coordinate 11,450 of BPLQ01005387.1, read as the reverse complement.
TTCAGTATCCAAAAGCATTTTGATAAATGTGAATAAGAGGTGCTAATTTAAAAAAAATTTTTTAATATTTCTCATAAACCTTTCAATTATTATGATTTAAATTAAGCCTTATTCTTAAATATTCATAAATTCGAAATTTGTAATAGAAGAGATATTTTACAATCTAAACAAATTAATTAATGTTAAAATAACAGCGATGATATAAAATACATTTTAATTGCTCCAGTTACAAAATGTTTTTACATCCAGAATATAACGATAACTTTTTACCAGTTAAATAAACTTAAAAAAGTGGTATAAATTACTTTGAAATAACCAATTGATTTCCCATTTTTAAATCATAAACGCTTAATTTACGAACTAGTTCATTCTACATTTCAAAGATCTTTAAATTCGCATTTCGCTCAAACTATTTTTAAACTATTGCACAGTGCAATAATTATCTTCAATTAAATGAGACATTACAGTAGCTACGAGAAATAAAATTTTTCAAAAGCAATAACACGGTTGGAAACATTCTTTCCGCAAATCAAACCTATCAATCCTAGTAGGCATAATCAATCCTAGCAGCAATGGTCTTCAGAAAAACTCCCAGAGTCATTAGAATTAATAGCTATCAAATGTCATTAAACTAAACACATTAAAGCTACATAACGTACTTAACGAGCGGCATTTATTGCAGAAGACATTTTATTGCATTTAAAACGCCAGTTACGACAGAAGATCGTATGTTAATTACCCAGAGATTTAAAAATGAACTCCGGTAGGAATTTATGCAGCGACAGAGATGAAACGTTTATTAATAAAAATGAATTATAAAAACGGTTTGCAACGCTGGAGATATTAACGACTTGATATCGTGCGCAAGTTATTGAAGCCTTGTGGAGTTAATGTTGTGGAAAATTATAACTTTGAGCATTACGCATGCTCAGTGGGCGCTGGAATTCTTGGATGGATTTTGTAGTAGGGCTGGAGTTGTCGTTTATTTGAAGACATTTCGAAGAAATTTTGCAATCGATTGAAGAGTGAAATGTAAATAATAATTTAATAATTTTTATTTGGATTTTTATAAAATTCATTGTAAGACATGAATAAATATTTATAATAATATGCTATTTACATATGATATAGTAATTATTGGATTTGTAGGGCTAGTGCTGTCGTTTATTTAAAGATATTTTGAAAAAATTCTACAACCAAATCGATTTAATAGTGAAATGTAAATAAAAATAATTTAATACTTTTTATTTGGGTTTTCATAAACCTTCATTGTAAAACAACAATAAATATTTATAAGATATTTATATATGAGACACAGTATTTATTGGATTTGGATTTGTAAGGCTGGTGCTGTCGTTATATGATATTTATATTAACACAGTATTTATTTTTGGAGTATTTGCCGTTATATGATTTTAATGAGACACAGTATTTATTGGATTTGGATTTGTAAGGATGGTGCTGTCGTTATATGATATTTATATATGATATTTATATATGATACATAGTATATATTGGATTTGTAGGGCTGGTGGTTTTAAAGAAACGAAATTCAGACAAATCGATTGAATAGTGAAATTTTCAATAGAAACTTTTTTATTCGAAAAATTTATTGTAAAACATGAAGAAATATTTATAAAGACACGATAATGATAAACGACAAATAAAGCAGTATTTCATTTTTAAAGATGAATAAATAATTTATTTTTCTGCATGCAAAAGTAATATATAATGAAGAGAATTTTCAATAAATAAAATCAGACAAATGAAGAGAAATCATTCCTGTGTTCCTACATTCAGAAAGGCTCATGCAAGATTTTTTTCAAAAATCATCCAGGAAAATAATTTCTGAAATCATTCAAAAGCATACACCAGGTCCAGAAGACTCCGTCGCAGTCGACTAGGTCATGGTTAAGGGTAAAATGCAGCTTCATTTTTGGCGAGGAACCACCAGACTGAAGTCTGGCTAAACCTCAACGCTCTACGACCCTATTAGACCGGTACCTACGGTTTAAAGTGGATTCCAAATCACTACAAGCACACAGGACACCTCTGGGATTTGAACCCGAAACCTGTTGTACCGAGTACCAGAGCGCTAGACACTCGGCCATTCAGGCCCCTTATAAATTCTAATGACTTATTTTTTATTCAAAAGAGCATTCCATAATGATTTAAGTAAAATATTAGAAAATTTGTTTAGTTGCCTGAAAATGTTTCTTCAGGAAAATCTGAAGAAAGAACAATGGCTTGTTTTTTAAAATAAAAAATAATTCTTGCAAATTATTAACAAAATTTTTACATATTTTAATGATTGTTAATCTCTTTAAGTTGCTGAAAAAACAATTAAAAAAACTTTTTTTCTTATGAAGTATTGAAAACATTGTACAATATTCAATTACCAGGAATGCTCATATGTTGCTACCATATTCATTTTTTTTTATTTTACTGGAATTCCAAGGTAAATTTAAAAATTTAAAAAGAGTTTAAAAACGAAATATTGAATGCGTATCTATGTCGCAAAAAAGATAAATTGCAAATAGAGCATTAAGACAACTATGAATTTTTTTGCTAATAAGATAAAATTACTTTGTATCTGAATGCAAATAGATAATTTTAAATACAAAGAGGAAATTTGAAATAGACAAAGTCATTCTTTTATTTTCAAAAAATTTTTTAGCTTATTTTCTTAATGTTTCTCTTTGTAGCGGAACATAAATTTATACCGATATTATAAAAAAAAAATTGCTCTACTTACATGTGGCGTATAATGATTATAGAAAATTTTAATGGATTTTTTTTTTTTTACTTTGTTCTAATTTTATAAATAATAATTACTTTTTATTAAAAAAATGCATACCATAATGATTTGAACAAATTATTTGAATTTTTTTTTTAGCTAAAGAAAAATGAATAATGGATCCCTTTTTAAAAATAAAAACAATTCTTACAAATTACTAACAAAAAAAACCAAAGTTAAAAACGCAATATTAAAGACTTATCTATGTCGTACAAAGGTAAATTATAAATAGAGCATTAAGATAATTATGAATTTTTTGCTTGTAAGATAAAATTACTTTGTATTTGAATACAGATAATAGATCATTTTAAATAAAAAGAGGAAATTTTAAATAGACAAAAGCATTTTTTTTTGTCAAAAATTCCTTTAGTTAATTTTCATAATGATCTAGTTTTACTTTGTACAAGCGCATAGAAATATACCAATATTATAAAAAAATCACTAGTTACATGTCTCGTATAATGATGTTATACGATATTTTTGCCTACACTGCCATTTTGCTACTATCATTATATGTATTATTAGAATCGGAAAGTATTGAGTTGAACATAAGAACTCCTAGAACATGAGAACCCAAACAAAAGAACTCCCAGAATATTGTGCAGATACCTCCGTTTATCAATGTGAAAAAAAAAATTAAGCAATAATAAGAAATACCTCAACATCTAACAAAATCCATCAAAAAGTTCATTATAAAAGCAGGATAAAATCTATGCATTTTGTGAAAGATTCCGTACAAGAGACTAAATAACAGAAGCATCTTAAATGAAAGTTTTGAGTAGTGTCTCGGTATATTTTCTGCAGTTCCGTATACCTATACTACGTTTTCCCAATATCTCCCTAAGGCTTCGCAGATAATTTTTTATAACAAAGGGAAGAGGAATAGCAACATTATATTTATTTGTGCACATGATTGAAAAATACTATATGCTACTTGTTAAGTGTTTTTTTTTTTTTACTTTTAACTAACATTTTCGTCACCAAAAATTAGCGGTTTTTTTCTCAAAATCAATGAAATTCTTAATAGCCTTAATTTAAATTAAAACGAATTTCTTTTTGTTCTAGGGATGTTTTTTTTCTACCAGTGTAATTGAAGGGAAAAAATGGCTTCTTTTTAAATTTCTGAAAAATTATTAGGTTTTTTTACTAGCATTTAGATAACAATTTTTATTATTTTCTATAGAAACTACATGGAATCCGTGGTAGTTGACTCTCTACAAACATAAATACCACATATCAGTATTTTCTTTCAAAACATTATCAACTCAAAGTAATCCGTCTCGTATAATGATTATATAAAAATTTTATTGGATTTTTTTTTTTTTTTTTACTTTGGATTGTATAATGAATGGTACAGGTTTGGTTTGTCGCTCTACGGTCACTTTGTGCACACTTTAGGCTAATTAGACCAGGATCTACAGTTTAACGTGGATTCTGAACCACTCACCAACATCCTAGCTACCGCCAGGATTCGAACCTGAACCCTGTGCTACCAACTGCCAGAACGCTAGTCAATTTGCCATCAGGCAGCGAATGGTACAGGATTTGTTCCGCTCTAATTTGTTTAATTCAATGTAGTCTAAGAACACCACACAAACTTTATAATATACATACACAAAATTAGACACAAACAATATTTGCCACATATGAAATAAAAGACAGATAAGTATAGCTTCATGGAAGGGCTCTACTTCAGAATTAGTACTCTCCTTTAAGCGTGAGTTTAACTGTAGGTTCCGGTCTAATTAGCCCAAAATCTGCACAAAGTGACCGTAGAGCAGCTAACCAAATCTCTAAGCACAGTGTGCGCCAAGAAATGCAGGGTTGTGCTAATTATATTTTCTCTCGGGGTTAGAGACTATACCAACTAAACATTTCGCAGCGGGAGTGCATGGATGCGGTGTATCTCTTCTCGGGTGAGAGTCTTGAGGCCTACTGACCACTTCCTCTGAACGTTACAAGAGGCGCTCTTGCCAATGTGTAGGTTTGGATTTGGTTTGTAGCAACATTTTGGTAATTTTATGAACAGCTTAAACTAATTAGACCGGGACCTACAGTTTAACGGGGATTCCGAACAAACATCGCTGTCATCGCCAGGATGCAAACTTAAAGCATGTGGTACCATAACCCAGAGTGCCAACCAATTGGCCATTAGGCAGCGAATTATACAGGACTTGTTCTGCCCTAATTAGTTGTTGCATTTAATGTGGTCTTTAAACTCATTATATCGAAAAAATATGTAGACATGTAATATATTATAATAATCTATTATAATTCGTAATATTTGATTATTTTTAACGTATTTACTTTAAAATATGCCTTAAATGTAACACACAAAAAATAGCAGATTCCTGCAATAGGCAAGAATTTTTTTGCGACATTTATATAACGGCGAAATAACTTCTTCAAGAACAGTCTCTTCCTTTCGAAGTCCAAAGGCTGAAAAAGGATGAAGCGAGTTTACGTCTGTAATCAATTTTCAGGAAAACCGGATTGAGAAGGAAAAATGCTGATTAAAGCATTTATGGAAACAAGGCTCGGGGAAAAAGAAGAGGGTATCAGGTGTCGGTGCGGCAAATCCCGGATTTTCCAGTTTCTGAACTGATTGGAAAAGTGGTTTCGAAAGGAGTTCTCCGGGAACTTTCAAGTATCGGCTGACGGGCGGGATGAAAGATATCCGGGGATTAGGGCAGGTGATATAGGGGGCGCTGCAGGAGTGGCAGAGCTCGGCAGGAAAATAGAATGTGTTTGTCTAAATGTGAAGGCACATTTGAATTTACGCATTTAAATTCGTAGCAGGTAACCGAGTAAATGCAAAACAAGGAAATTAATTTTAAAGTTATATTTTCAGACACTGTAGTGTTAAAATATTTTTTTTCTCACGCTAAGATAAAATCTCGCAATATGGAAACATACAGTGAATTAATCATTTTATTAAAAAAACCGTATTTCGAAAACAAATCGTATTTTAAATAAATTTTTAATTTCGAAACTCCATGGAATTGACTCGAAGATTGCAAGTTTTTTTTTTTTTAATTTTAGTTTGTTGCTCTACGGTAATCTTGTGCACACGAGGGTTAAACAGACCTACAGTTTACCACCACTGAACCACGCACAAACATCCATGCCACCTCCAGGATTCGAATCTGAAGCCTGTGATACCAAAGGCCAGAGCGCTAGCCATCAGGCCGTCAGAGATTGCAAGGTATTGGCGTGCCAGAAATCTCTTGAGGAGATAACTTAGATCTTTACTTCTGTGTTTGTTTTTTTTCCTTTGTTGTATTTGTTTATATTTATGTACTCCCCGCCATTGGAAATAAAAGAAATTTTAAAAAAATAATTTCTACATTTTGTTAAAGACATTGAGAAGCAAAATATTTTCCAACGGATTATGAAAAAATTAAATCCCTGTAAAGTCAATCTAACCAAATAAAATTTCGGATTGCATTCCCCTTTATTTACTCGAAAAATAAATTACACTTAAGTTTAAAACATTTTTTAAGAAATTAGCCAAGATCCGGGTTTTTTTTTTAACAAAAAATCATTACATCTTTTTCCTCATCAAATAGATTTTTAATGTGATCAACTTTATTTGTAACGAAAATTTGATGGTTAACTTGAATTTCAGGCAAATTATAAGTTGATTCTTACGTGAACTTATGAGAAAATATCTTCTAAGTCGTTCACCGTTCAGTTTAAATTATGAAAAAAAAAATACTGTTAAAAAATATCGATTTTTATAATATTTAAGCAAAGGAGTGAAATTTTTCAAGTTTCGTAATCGATTTTATTCAAAAACTCAACCCATTAATATAAATTTATTGATTTGGGTGATGGCAGAGTGGCTAATGGACTGTGTTCACTTTATTACATGAAAAACACACACTGAAATTAGGCTGATCTGGCTCAGCTTTCCTCAATTTCCAACAGTTCTAAAAAAATTACTGGAAATAGTCGGCATTTATATACATAAAGCTCACCAAAAAGACCGCCAAGGCTGGAATGTTGGCGTGTGCCAACAATATATGTCCCTCATATCAATTTGTATATATATATTCAAATTTATTTATTAACATCTCCTAGTGCTTTTCTATAAAACTAATGGCGAACCACCGCTTGCCAAAGAAATAAAATTTACATAATTGAAAATTATATCCGTCATGCCAAATAGCATATTTAAAGCACATGGTTTATTATGACACATAATGCAACTAGCCCTTTTTTTATGATTTTGTCCCATCAGAATGGTTAATTACTTCAAGCGGCACTCATAATTTCCATGAAAAATGCATGGGCAGTCGATACACATAACTAAGCCATCAAATCCACACAAGCCATTAAACTTCCCAGCTGAGGAAGATTGATATACAGGACGAGACACCGAGGCTTTTAAATCCACCCCCATGGGACCCGAGGGGGTCGGGCATAACGAACCCCAGCCCATGGGGTGGGGAATCTATAACGAAGGACAGGGGAGAAAAAATTACCCCGTTGAAAATGTTTTAAATAAATACCCGTCGGGATGAAGTTAAGGAGTTCCCTTTAAGGGGGCACTCGCCAGAACGCCCTGCTTCCATTGCATACAGCTCAATCATTATTAAAAGGATCTGTGTAATGCATTGGCTTAACTCGGACGCAACAAAGCAAGGGACAGTGTTATCAAGCAGCAGCATGCAAGGCCATTTGCAGTGAGGGATTTGCAGGCTCAATCGCCCGAGTCAGAAACTCTAATGACCACATTTGTCTAAAAGCTGTTGTTTTGAAACAGTTTGTGAATGGCAATTGTATCACTTTGTGTTGAGGCAGATACGTGCTTCAATGAAAATTATGTATATCGATTCCATCAAGTTGAAAATGACTCATTGCTTAATCTATTTAATGCTGTGAAAAATGTATACGTTGTAAGATTATAAAAGCATTAATAAATGGATACGTTATATATGTGCAGTTGGCAATATTAAAAAAGCAAGCATGCTGATAATTCATAGTTTAAAAATGAATATGGAAATAATTTTAAAAGTATTTCTTTAAGTAAATTGGTCCAAAAATGTTGAAAAGATTTTAGAATATCACATTAAAACTTTTCCGAATTTATTATTATTATTATTATTTTGAATATGCTTGGCAACCCTAGAAATGTGCTTGTCGATGTGGACGGATGATGAGCAACGCTTCCAGAAACCAATTTTGTATTTCTCAAACTAGTACAGAGCGCATTAGCAGTAAGGTGTGCTAAAACAAATTCTACTATGCTCCAGTTTTTAACAAATGTATAGTTGAAGAAATAGTCAACATATGGCTCTTGTGTTTGCCGGCATCTCGGTTATACATAGGATTGTTATAAATGACGTATACGGTACTGTAAGAATTTCTCTGGAGATAAATTTTTTTTTCATTCCGTTTCTTTATATTGACTGTGTTCTAGCAAGCTTGAATATTACCATCAATCGATTAAATGTCGAACGATCTTTCTATGTGTTTTCTTTGCTTCCTTCAGCCAAATTACCCATCCCTATCAAATAACGATAGACTCATACTGCTCAAGCAACTGCTTAAATACGCATAGACTCATACTGCTCAAGCAAATAATTCATTAACAACTAAAATTCAATCATGTGCATATAAACAATTACATCTTTCTTAAAAGATATTGAGTGCAGACAAAAGAAGAAATCAAATTCAAATGGACGTTATACCTTAGAACTGAAATTTCTCTCCTTTTACACACCATCTGTATATGGCGCACAGTTATGAAGTTCTGAATCTCCGGCTAATCTTTCATTAACTGCTGAAATTTAGCGAGATATTAATATCCTAGCTAATAATCATGTGCATACTAATCGGAATTTATTTTACGGGAATTTTCGTAACAAACAATTACCTCTTTCTTAAAATATATTGAGGTGCAGACAAAAGGAGAAATCAAATTCAAATAGACTTTATACTTTTGAACAGCCAAAATTTAATCTTGTGCATGCAAGTCAAAATATATTTTATGGAAATTTTCGTAACAATCAAACGACCTTTTCCTTGGTGTGCCGTTAAAGGTTCGCTCATAAGAGGGGAGGAATCAAGTGAAGATTATTTTTTCCACCATTTACATCAAGTGGTAGAAATCGCTTTGAGTGAAGTTCCAATTATTCCTTCTAGATGTATAAGCGCATTTTTTACTTGAAAAGTACCAACGTTCGTCAAAATATGAATCTGATAGGCCCAAATTAATTTTGGTTTGCTTTAGAAATTACGTACTAGCAGATTATAATTCACAATGTTTATATAATAATTTTGAACTTGAAACAATCATTAACGTGGTGTGATATGGTAAATTCTTAAAATATAAGGTATTGAAGAAAAACAGTTTTAATTTATCCATTTTAATTCTTGCAGCAATAATAAACTACACAAAAAGAAGAAACTTATTGGACAAAGTTCATAATATACAGCATTATTTTTTCTATGAATTTATTTAAGTATTTTCTATTTAATAATAATAAATGTAAATATGTTAATAAATATCTTATCATTTCTGTGTAATAGGGAGTTATTGTGACGTAAATCTCATTTAATTATGATATCCATATTAGTATACTAGCTAATAATAATTTTTTTTATTATCGTATTATTTTCAGTTAAAAAGCCGTTGTTAAAGTAATAAAGTAATGCCTTTCTTTCATGTCTAAAATGTATAATCATTTTTTCAATTTATGATTTTTCAATATTTAAACAATGTTATTTTTAACCACAATAAGAATTTCATTAAGAAATCGATGTTATAAAAGAAAATTCAAAATAAATCTGTTCGAAATTGAAAATAATAACTCCAGTAATAACACAAGTGTCTAAGTGTTAAAAGTTTGATGACACTCAATGTTTAGAAGTCGTGTGCTGAGACTTTTTTGTAGGATTATTCTTGAAGTAGTAAAAATTGTGTTCATGACGGTCGTTTATTATTTGTGTTTTTATTTATTTAATTTTTAATTATTTAAAGCAATTGTTCTAATAAATTTATATTTTTATAAATATTATCAGAATTTTTTTGATAAATTTAAGAAGAAAAAAACCTCAGGGAAAAAAATTATTTTCATTGCAGCTTGGCAACGCCCAGTCATAATTAAATAAAATATTAATAAATTAACTAAAAATATTATTAATCTGTAAATATTTAGAATTAACCTGTTAAAAAATTTTTAAAAAGGATTTAACTTATAAATTAATTTAGTGTGATTTCATTATATAAGATATGAGGAAAATAGAAATCACAATATAAAAATGCATAATTCTTATTAAAATAATCTAATTAGGTTTTTAATTATTTATTCATAAAATTATTTAGAAGCTTATTAAAATAGCAACATAAACTAGCTCCTGACAAAAAGCAAAAACCTGCCAAGATAATTGTTTAAATTTGCAAACAAAAGGTAAATTATAACAAATTTACCTGCAGAATGTAGTAAGAGTAAAAGAAAAAAAAATTATTTAATATAATTTAGGTAACTTTCTGTAATACGTAGGATTAGAAATTACACGAACATACAGACAGAAACAAAAATACAGACCTTGGATATACATGACCATAACAAATTTATTTAATTTAATATAAGGAGACTTCCTGTATAATTATATTTTGTACTGATTACAAGAATTGGAATGAAAAAAGAAGGTTCAGGAAAAATACGAAAAGTATACGAAAATTGGATTAGCTATGACATTTTCAGTACCAAATAAAAAATGTCAAATACAAGTGGCTTAACTATTTCTTAAGACTCCAGGGAACCGTAAATGTCACCGGGAATAACGATTGCAATAAAGACAAAAATGTTTTTCTTGGTGATAAATGATGGCCAGGATTATTTTATAAAAATAAATAAATGTTTTTGGAAAAGTATAAATATATCACACACAATAAAACAAATTACAGATGTTTATGAGATGTATAAGACAAAGATTTAATTTTTAATCAGTAATGTCTAAATAAATTTAATCTTAAATTGGAAAAAAATATTTTTAATTCTAAAAATTTATTTTCTAATTATTAAAAATTTTAATATTGCAAACAGGATTAACCCCTACAAAATATTGTAAATGATAAATAAGCAATAGACAAAAAAATGTATATTAAGTGATGCATGTTAAGTAATTTATCATTCTGATATAAGTTGAAAAATTACAAGCTCTCTTTCTTAATTGCTAATTTCAATGTGATTTATGAAATCAATGCCCATAAACGTTAAAGATATAACAAATGTGACAAGAGGTTCTTTATATTTAAAAAAGAAAAATATATAAGAAACTCCTTGTCACATAAATTCCTTATTTTTCTTGAAAAAAAATTATATTTTGAATTAGATTTTTATAAACTTCCAAATTTGTTAATCGACTTTGTGCAAAAATAGTTCATTTTTAAATAAAATCAAGCGTATAGAAATAAATAAGTAAATCACACATTTATTTAAAATTTAAAAAGTTTCAGTATTTTAAACCGAACAATTGACACTTAAAATTGTATTTTGAAACTCATCTTTGACCAATGTGATAAGAGATTTTACTACTTTATTAATATTTTAAATTATAAAGTAGGTATTCCCTTTATTTTATAAAGATGTCAGAGCAAATGAAATTAGTTTACGTGCTGGCCACTATAAGGACGACTTTT